>WKFP01013124.1:26596-71542 GCA_011057875.1 Pterocles orientalis
GCTTGGGTGGGCGAGGCCGGGGCGCTCATGAATACTGAAACACGCGCGAGGCGTCAGCCGCGTGCGCATGCGCCGCAAGCCTCTGTCGCTGTGCCTGCTCCGTGCTCGTCGCTGCCGACGGGTCCCGGGGAGCTGTCGCAGCCTTGCGCCGGGCGCTGCGGCCGCTGGCGACTGTTGACAGCCCGGCAGCTCGCGGGGAGTATGCCCGGCCGCGCCGCGCACCAGGAGGCGGCGGCGGCGGGAGGAGGACCCGAGCCCACTGCAGCCGAGGGGAGCGCGGGGGCCGCCGCGCAGCAGGAGCAGCGGGGCCTGGCGGGCGCCTTCCCGCTGGTGCTGAAGAAGCTGATGGAGAACCCGCCGCGGGAGGCGCGCCTGGGTGAGAGCGGGAGCGCGCGCGGGGGCGGTGGGAGCGCGCGACACCCTCCAGTTTCACACCCCATCCCCCGCCGCCTCCTCCCCCTCTCCCCCCGCCTCTTCCCCCGTCGTCTTCCCGCCCCGTGCTTCGGAGGGCGGGACCCGCCGGGTCACGGCGGGACTGGCTGCGGTGTGCGCGGGGGGGGGCACCCACGGGAGGGGCCGCACGCCCGGCCCTGGCGTCCTCCGCCCGCTGCCTCCCTCTGGCCGGCAGCGCGAAGTGCCGGCAACGCGGCATCTCAGCTCGGCGGGAAGGGCTCGGCCTGACGGGGCGGCCGCCGGGCCTGCAGCCGGGCCGGCTCCCACCTCAGCAGCCCCCGGTGGCCGCCCCGCGGGCTGGGTCTCTCTAGTGAGCCGGTATGACTGGAAAATTCAGTTGCTGCGATCGTCCGTTCGGGTGTATTTACGTGTCTGCGATGGGCAAAATAAAATGCGTCAGGTGCGAGGGACAGGTAGAAGTCAGGATGTGAGGCGCTGGTTTGACTCCCTTAGCTGTCTGCAGCCTCCCCTACGTTTAGCCACATAGGTGGGAGCAGCACTGGAAAGGGTTTGAGTCTTCCTTCACCGTAATTGCTGAAAAGTTGTACGATCGCATGCATAAACAGCAGATTGCTTCAGATTAGGTTTAGCGATAATCCGGAAGGGTATAATTGGGTGCCTGTGCATGCAATCCTGTATATGCTGGAGCTGGCTCTCTCCCACTGATTATGCGGACAGCAGCTGTATAAATAACAGTGCTGGTGCTTATAGTCTTCATTGCTGATGGCACGATTTTTTTTTTACTTTTTTTTTTTTTTTAGCCTGTCAGTATTTTTGCTCGAGTATCAGTTTGATTTTGAGGAAGGCTCAGGTTTTTCTGCACTGCTGTAATGTCCAGTGTATAATAAAGTAAGTCCTTACATTTAGAAATTTTGAGGTTGAGAATCATTTTAGTAATATCAGATAATATCCAGAGTAGACCACAATGCAAGCAGGGTTGACAAGATTGCTCCCAGTGAGGATCCTAGTTTAAAATCCATTGACTTTGTATGTCTAACACGGCACGATACTGTGTAAATGTATCCATTTTGTGATTCTGGCAAATATTTTTTCTCCTTTCTGTTAAAAGATAAAGAGCCAGCCTCTGGTAAAGGTTTTATTTGTGTTGCTATGGTGCAGGATGCAGCAGTACATAGAATCTTGAACCTATAACGTTATAGGATTTCTTAAGATATTTCTTCACTCAGTCTTTTTAAAGAAGATAGTGCCAGCAGGAACAATTTAAGTTCATGTGTAGAAATTATGATGGTAGCTGAGTGGGATATGGTGACGTTGTCTTAGGAGTGGTTTTCTTGTCCAGAATCATGTGATCTGGCCTATGGAGATGTAATATTTTAAGATAAATATGATTTTGGGGTAGTGCATTTTTTATAAGATTAGAAACATTTGATACTTTTCCTTTTATTAGATGACCCCATTCCAGCTTGGGAAGGTGTTCAGCTTTATTTTCTACAGCTTGCTAGTGAGTCCGTTGCATCTTGATTACCCCTCTCCATTCATGCTGTGATGAAGTTCAGATTGTTCTCATTCTTAAAATTTCTCTATAGGTTTCCTTAGTCCACCTTGTACTGTTTCACTTCACCCTTTGTGGAACTTGCTGCTTTCTGCTTTATTTTGATCTCTGACGCTTTTCTTGTTTGTGTATTTGCAAGACAAAAGAAAGAATGTTTTCTGTGTTAGCGGGTAGTTACTCTTAATTTTACAAAAGACTTGGCAGTAGAATTGTGACTCAGCTGACTTCAGAGGATCCTTGTTTATTTTCTGTTCCTTTACAGTATAGTAACACAGCCAAAATGTTAAATAATTACTAATTTACTTAATACAGTGGTGTGTTTTCAGCAAGCTTTCCGAGAAGAGACCCTATGCCTTTTTTTTCTGGAATGCCTGTTGACAAAAATACAATTTTCTGTCTTATTCTGCAAGAAAAAGTATCAACTAGCTGCAGTGTCCATTTATAGCGTCCACAGGCTACCTATGGGTTTTCCAACTGCTGTAGGTAATTTGACTACCCAGTAAGCAAGCAGGCTTTCTAATCCTTCTGAGCAACAGAGGAGGACATCCAGTACCAGCTGAATGCCATAATTTTGAATGTCCTGCCATATACCAAGGAAATCTGACTGGCCTTGCTGTAAGTTGTTGTCATGTAAATAAAAATAACAATATCTTTTATAAAAGTCCTGTGGGGTAAGGGAAGGGAATTAATATTCTGGAGCAGGAGCGTAGGTGTCTCCTATTAATAATTAGCTGCTGCAGACTCTCCAAACGATGTTTGATGAGGAATGCCTCAACAAACATCGCAGTAATGGGTGTTGGGAACACAGTCGCATTACACTGTCACAAGTGGGGCTAAAGATTTATGGAGCAATCAGCCTTAGTCTATATAGTGTTTTCAGCGTAACTTGACAACATTTTTTGATGTATGGGGAGAACTTTGTGAAGTAAGTGTTTGTTCTATTTGTGGCTGGGATAGCACTTGACAGTTGTGGCCAGAATGTCTTCTGATGTGGCTTTCATTTGTTTGTTGGGTTTCTTTCGAGGAAAAACCAGGATGTGGAATAAAGCTCTTTCCAGGCTGCTGATTTTGGCTGAAACAGGAGTATTTCCAACAGTTAAAGAACTGGAATGCTCTGCCTAGATTACTTAGCATAAAGTAGTGATCTCTCCGTTAACAGCAGATGTACAGCCTAGTTAATAGGTCACAGTAGCAGAATGAGGGGACTAAATTGGACATGAGCTATCAGCTGCAGAAGTACAGTCCAGATTTATCAGGGTGACCTTGAATCACTGCAAATGGAGCCTCTTAGGATACTGCAGCTCTGCTGTCAGGTAATACCTGTTTACACTATAAATATCTTCAGAGAATTAATGTTTCGGGTCCCTCTGCTGGGGTGGGCAGAAACTTTCCCCTCAAGATGCAAGAAATTAATTAGTGTTTCATTAGATATTGTGTACCAGGAGGATGTTGTGCAGCAGAAATAAAGATTAAATGAATTGAAAGAAAGCCAGTGGGAAAATGTCAATGCAAAAATGATCATACAACAGTTTTATCTTTTTATGTATCATGTTTGAAATACATGGACACCCAATGTGCACATTAACTTCTGCTATTTTAATTTGTTTCAGATATTGCTGTTAAAAGTGAGGGGAGACAGACAGCATACCTAAACAAAGGCAGTGCTGGGGACCCGGTGCTTGTCCAGTTGTCAACATGTAGCAAAAGGAAGAAATTTCAGATGGTCTTCTTGTGTGAAGGAAGGATCTAATCTGGTGTGAGCCAGGGACGATAACGAGGAAGTTGGAGGGACCACAGTCTTTTCAGGTTACTGAAGTACAGCAGGATGATGGTGCCTGTGTAAAATGTGTTTAAAAGATCTGAGAAGAGCCATGTACATCAGCAGTATAGTCTTTTTGGCATCCACCTTCTGAAAAATATTTTTAAGCCTTATGTTTAGTCTACCAATTGCTTAAGGTTCCTTTTCTCCTCTCTTGGAGATGTTGTATTAGATGTTGCAAAAACAAAAGCACTGCTGGCTTGTTTTAAAACGGGCATAACTTATGATGGTATACTACTGTTTTCAAGAGTAAAGAATGATCTTTTTTTTCTTCTGTTGACATTTTGACTTGAAGTTCATAAGTTTATCATATTGATTAAAAAATAAAGTGATTTACAAAGAATTAGTTATTGTCACTTGCATTTGTTTTGGTGATGTCTTTACTAGGAAACTGTCCACAATGTTCAATGCAAACCTGGGTTTGGTTGTGCAGGGCACTTTGCAGACATTCTGGAAATGCACAGTCCCTGATTCGCAAGTTGGATGTAAAATGGCAGTTCCAATTTGGTGGGGTGTGCTTCAGTAGTAAGAGCAGATGCTGTTTAGGCTGTTTAGAAACATTCAGATTATTTGGGTCATGACTGTTAACCTGCACTTTTGCTTTGCCCAAGTAAAGGGTAGGAAAGATGCAAAACTCCCCTACAAAAAAGGAGTTTATAGCAGGGATAGGAGTTGGGAGATGGCAGTTCAGAGGCAGCAGTGTGAAGTGGCGAGGGGGAAGGCCAAAAGATGCAAGATGATAATAACAAAGCTCAGGTCCAGGAGTTGCTGATCTGAATTTAACATGGTTTTTTACGTACCTTCTCCTAGTCCCAAGCTGGTTTCTGGTGAATATTTTCTCAGCTGTTTAGTTTAAAATCAGTATCTTATTTTGTATACAGTGTTCAGAATATGGAAGGTTAGAATTATGATTTACTTTGTATGGCAGCACTGTTCTTTAGCCATAAAAAGCTCTTTCAGTCTCAGTTCCACACCAGCTAAGGCAACAGTGGAAGGAATG
Source organism: Pterocles orientalis (assembly GCA_011057875.1). NCBI lineage: Eukaryota > Metazoa > Chordata > Aves > Pterocliformes > Pteroclidae > Pterocles > Pterocles orientalis. The sequence goes on from WKFP01013124.1 coordinate 31,382, forward strand.
CCAGTTCTATCAGAATAGGATTTACATAAATAGGCTTTTCTGATTTAGAGCAGAGTTTCACCCCCACTCTGATAAAGAAAAATACTCCTTTAACATATTGTAACCAGTCTAGAAAATCCTGATGCCAGAGACTTAAGCGTTTTGTCAGGCTAACCTATGTGAATACTGGAGATCCAAACGGGTCAAATGTATGTCCTTGGAATCCTTGTTCCATTGGACTGGATATTTGTCAGCATCCAAGGTGAGACCCGATTTGCAGTTGGTTAGGGAACGACTGGCGACCATTTCTTTTGACGGCAGTGCTGGCTCAGTACTGGCAGTGCTAGCGCTGCTTCTGCAATGCCTCCTTCAGTGCTGCTAGAACCGCATGGCTACATGGAGAACTGGATCAGGAAAATTACATAGATTTTTTTTTTCCTGCCTGCTTATTTTTATCTCTTAAATTATGTAATTATTCCATAACTTCAGTTTTCTGCTTGGATTCTGTCCCAGACAATTGTTAAGATCCAGTAGCTATGGGGAACATAGAAACAGCCATTTTTCTGTAATATGGGCACTGTAGCACAGTAAATGGAGAAAATTTCACCAGTCTTTTGTGGCTTGGGAGGGAGATGTGGGGGTATGCCTTATTAGACATCTCCCCAAAGAGTGAAAATTGTATGTAGGTACTCTGAGCTATCTATAGTGAACAGCATTTGGAGCTATTGCTTTCTGTGGACATGCTGAGTCATTTCAGAAAGAAATGCTTCTAAAATACTGAACAGTAGATATCCGGGTCTCTGGTATCCTGTGGACCTTTTGAATAATTTTAAAGTATAATCTGAAAACCCAGATTTCTTTCTTGTTTGTATCTCGATTATTATTCTGCTCCTTTCTTTGTGCATAGAATAAACTGCTCTGCTTCCTCAGAGTTTTCTTAATGGCTTCCCATGTAATCCTACTTATGGACACTCACTTTCACTGTCTTCCAAGATAAGCCTGTGAAAACCAGGCTGTTTTGCAGTGACTAGTTAATAAGCTAGAAGCAGTGTTCTATCACTCTGGTAAGTTATCATAGCAAAGATGCTGGTCTTCAAGGCTACTCTGTGGTCTGTGGTCCAGCCATCACATGAAGTCAGAACATTCCATATTGAGTTACATATGAGCGTATGAATGTTGCCTTTCTACATCTGATTTTTCAGATCATGTAATGAGTACAGCTTACTGAATTTCCTGTCATGGGGATTTTGTTAGAGTCTTAAACCTTAGCCTCTCCTCTGTGTTGCAGCTTGTAAAGTGACCTACTCGTGTCTTTCAGATAAAGAGAAGGAGAAGATAAAGCTTGAGGAAGATGAGGCAGCAGCTGCCAGCACTATGGCAGTCTCGGCTTCCCTTATGCCACCCATTTGGGACAAAACTATTCCTTATGATGGCGAGTCTTTCCACCTGGAGTACATGGATCTGGATGAGTTCCTGCTGGAGAATGGAATTCCTTCCAGCCCTACTCACCTGGATTTGAATCAGAATCCACTCTTGCCTGTGGCTGAGCTGGAAGGAAAGGAGTCTGCCAGTGCTTCCACTGGTTCTCCTGCATCCTCCTCTTCCACTGCAGTTTACCAGAAATCTGAAGCAGCCTCCAGCAAAGGTAGATGGAATAATATGGGGCTCTGAGGGACTTTTGTTGTTCTCCTATTAAAAAGTGCCTCTTTAGATCAAAGAGGAGACATGCTAACCTGTCGGTGTTAGGTGTGGCAGGTTAAGTAGCACAAACATGCTCAGTGTAGAGCCTCAGACCATGTTTAAATTCATGAAGATGTTGTCTTGCCTCTTCTTCCCCTCTCCTGGAAAAAAAATGAGTGAGTGTCTCAGTGTGCAGTCTGTTTCTCTTTTGAAATTAGAAGACCTGAAACACCAATGTAAAAGGATTTGCTTTGTTGGTATTGCTAATCTAGTGAGAAGATGGACATGTTGAGAAAATAGTTTCTTGGATTATTTTACAACAGATTTAATAGTTTGTGACAAGTCATTTGTGCTACCTTGGTGGCTTGGTCTGCTTGGGTGAGCTTATGCTAACTTAATGTACCTCAAATAACAATGCTTAATATAAAAACAATTAAGTAATCTTGTAACGTTAGTCTGTGAAATGTGAGAACAGACCCCTGGAAAAGGTGTTAATTATGCAGTTTGATGTTCTGTGGCGCTTTGAAGCAAGAACGGAAGAACAAAGAAACAAAACTGTACTTAAATGGTACTAGGAAACTTCTGCTCTTCATTTGTAGTATGCAGCTCTTCTCTATTAAAGAATTTAGCAGCTTAGTTTGTTCTAGATTTGGAGTTTAAATACGATAGCCACTAAACTTCTACAGTACTATTTTATGAGTAGACTTTATAGACAGCATTTTTCTCAGGGCTTCATTGTGAATCTGCAACAGAAAGGCAAAATGTGGATTCCTTCAATAAGACATAGGGGGTGGCTTTTTTCTAGGTGGTGTATGAAAAAACTTATTCATTCATCACTACTTCAGATTGCACTGACATTTGCAATTCACGGGTATAAAGTTTGTAAACAATAGATAAATATAAAGTTCATATGAACTCTGTCAATGTCAGACAGTCTGTTGGAACATTTGTTTCCATGTGGCAAAGAATACTGTTGCATTTGTAACAAATCCACCTTTGTTTAGTCCTTTGTTTGGAAATAAAATTGTCTTCCAAGGACCCAGGACCTGGGTCTTTGGGCAGGCTTGTTTCTGTAAGGCTTTCTGTGGCACAAAACTCGGGCTAATACAAGTTCCTCACTTCTCACTGCTATAGAAGATACTTCTTAAGTGTGCAAAGCATATAGTTTTCACTGAGGAAGTATTAATTCTTGTCCTGTGTTTATCTACTCATGGCTGTTAATCTGGCATGTGTTCCTAGAGTTTGTATTACAAACTGGACTGCATAACCTCACTGGACTGCATAACCTCTCTCTGTACCGGCAGCTATACAGCACCAAGCACACCTTATGGAAATACCAAATAATACTATTAAATACTGCCCACAGTAGGGCCATAAATAGAGATGTCCAAGTTGGCTTCTTAGTTAATTCTCTTTATCCTGCTGAATGTATTGTAACTTCTCCTGTTGTTGCCAGAGTCCCCACCACAAAATGAGAGAAATACTCCCAGCCCAATTGATCCTGACTGCGTAGAAGTTGAGGTGAATTTTAACCCTGACCCTGCTGATTTAGTGCTGTCCAGTGTGCCTGGTGGTGAGCTCTTCAATCCTCGCAAGCACAAGTTTACTGAGGAGGACCTGAAACCACAACCAATGATCAAAAAAGCCAAGAAGGTTTTTGTCCCAGATGAGCAAAAGGTAACAGATTTATTGTTGCAGACTTCTCTAGGCTTTGATCAAAGTTTGACTGTTTGCCCAAACATTTTGACAGATAAAGCTAATGCGCTGTACCTACTCAGCTGGGCAGAAGCACTGCCAAGACCAGAATTGGCAAGTCAGCTGCTGTTTTTGCTGCTTTTGCTGGTTTGATATCATGAGTTAATTACTGGGCAGAAGCAACTGATCATGCTATACACAGAAATTGGAAGTAGAAGAATATCAAGTCATATCCTCATGTGGTAGGTTAGCCCTTGGCTGGGGGCCAAACCACACACACGCGCTCACACAGTCCTTGCCCCCACCCAATGATAGGGGAGAGAATTAAAGAGGTCAATGGAAAAGAGGCCTCGTGGGTTGAGATAAGGACAATTTAATAACTAAACTACAATAATATTGGAAATAATACTATAAACAAATATGCAATGTGATACACAGTGATACTGCTGCCCCCTCCCGGATGACCAAAGGCCCAGCCCACTCCCGGCCAATGAGCCCGGAGGAGGGAGAGAATGAGTGATACACAATGATACTGCTCCCCCAACCCGATGACTAAAGGCCCAGCCTGCTCCTGGCTTACAATCCCCAGAAACTGCACTCATGATTCCTCCGAACGGGGGCGGGGGGAGGGGTGCACTGCTCCCGGAGGCACTCATGGAACAGAGGTAACAGCCTGAGTGTCCCAGAACCAAGAGCTGACCGAAGCGGGGGGAAAACGACCACCTGGCCACAGCTAATGATCCCCCCGGAGAGGGAGGATCCCAAAATTCACGAAACGGAGATAACGAGCATCCTGGGATCCAAGAGCTACTGGTGTGTACAGGGGGGGGAAGGCCTTGGGAGAGTGAATGCAGGCACCCAAAGCGAGATGATCCGGAGCCCAAGGGAAGCAAAAGAGAGCAATCTCCCAGAAGGGTCCTCACCTATATACTGGGTGTGACGTGTATGGTATGGAATAAACAATTGGTCAGTCTGGTTCTCAATCTTAACCTGAGAGCAAATCCCAGGCTAGCAGCTGGACTGTGTCTCTTTGCTTGTCTGCTGACCTTGGCAGCAGAACAAAAACATTGGTTATCAGTTTTTCTACTGAGCACAAATCTAAAACACAGCCTCTTGCTAGCTATTTATGAAGAAGAGAAAAAAAAATTTAACTCTTTTCTATTTAACCCACGACACCTCATCAACTGCACTTTTCAATGCCATAGTGTATATTTGCTCAGCATTATATTTGATCCAGCTTTAAGCAGCCCAGACAGCAGAACAGGTTGTTTTCTGTGGAAGTTCATTCTGAAATTGAAACCAAGTAGAGGGAGCATTTCAGTTGGACAGCTTCTTTGTAGCCAAGTCTCTTAATCTCCCTTGTTCTAGCAGTGAATTTGGTTTATCCTGAAACAAGACTCATGTAAAGATTAAATTTGCAGTACTGTGTTGCCTACATTTTGGTGTCTGAGCCTTGCAAACCAATGAAGGAGTTCTTCAATATAGCAGTCAGTGTGAATGTCATTATACAATAAAGAAGTGTCTATTTAATGTAATTGTCAGGTTGGCATAATTTTTTTTTCCCTTTTTCGCTATAGGACGAAAAGTATTGGACAAGGCGAAAGAAGAACAATGTGGCAGCAAAGCGTTCCCGTGATGCTCGGCGATTAAAGGAGAATCAGATCACAATTCGGGCAGCCTTTCTTGAGAAAGAGAATACAGCCCTGAGGACGGAGGTTGCAGAGCTGCGCAAGGAAGTGGGACGATGCAAGAACATTGTTTCTAAATACGAGACCAGATACGGACCCTTGTAAGCACACCCCTTTTCCTTGTTAGGGCTCCTTGTTTTAGCCTCTTAGACTTCTCTGCCTTCTGTAGAGACTCCCAGAAATAAAGTTTGTGGAGGCTTTGCCATTTTGCATCTACACAAAAGAAAAAAAAAACCCCACCAAACCACAACAAACCCTGTTTCTGTTGGCACAACTTGTTCAGATCCTTTCCTGATCATTCATTGTGTTGTCCAAAATTTTACTGTCCATATTCTCAACTTTGTTTTTGACACTGATGGAGCATTTTCTGGTGTCATACAATAGAACAGATTGACCTGTCTGGAGGAATAGATGTAGATCCCTCCTGACTGGACAGGGCTTTTACTATCTGTTCTAATCTCCATTTTAAGTGGAGAGCGAGCCTAGGAGACTCTCCTTGCCTTTTTTTTTTTTTCTTTTTTCTTTTTGAACTCCTGCTCTTTTTTCCCTCTCCACCCTACCCACCCCTCCCAGTCAAATTGTGAAACGTGATTTTAAGATATAAGTAGATGTTGCTGGGCGACATTCCTCTCCCCTTCAGAGGCAGTAGAAAGTACCTGTTGTATAGAACTCTGTTCCTGTTGAAGAGGAACAGGGGAACCTTTAGGACAGGAAGACAGGAAAATATTTGATCTCATGTAAAAACTGAGGTATCTGTAATGCACAAGTGCTATGCAGACCAGAGTCAGTGCAGTGTTGATTAAGATACTGCTCAAACACCTTTGTAATTCTGGATAACTTCCAGAAACCAAGGAGAGAGAACAGTAGGGGGTTCTCACTTTCTAGATATGGATGAATTAATTTGCTGTGCATTTTGGGCCGTATTTGTGCTACCACCCCTCCTTTTTTTTCCTTAGAGGGACTTCCCTCTTGAACTGCTGATAAAGCAGCATGTTACACTTAACTGAGAAGTAAGGGAGATTTAGAAAAAGAGGTCTGGCTCATTAGGCTGAACCTTGAGTCCCATCTGTTAAGGAAATGCCAGTACTTTATGCTTTGAAGAACAGGGTTTTTTTAAGAAGCAGACAAGCCACTGTTCCTTTATTGCACCTTACCTTGTTATACAAGAGCTTGAGAAAGAGTTTTGGTCCTTTGCTTCATGAATGCTCTGTGGAACGAGCTACACCCATTCTAAACACAAACAGTTTACCTCAGTCTCCTGTGTAGCAGCATATCTGGTCTCTTCATGCCTGCTGGTCCTCTCTCCAGCATGTTTCCTGTTACAAAATTAGCACACAAGACTTGCCCTCTTGGAAGTAATCCATTCTCAGCACCAAGCTGCTTCAACAGTACGTGGTGTTAAAAATATGTTATGTGTGATGTTGGGACTTTCTACGTGACCTACAATTGCAAGAATCAGAAGCTTTAACAGCAGTATATGTCTAGAAGTCCTCTTAACAAGAGAAACTATCCTAAGATAGTGGCTGTGTCACTAGACACACTACACAAGAGTGTAGACTCTTAGTCTACACTTCCTGGGCTAATATTTATATTAGGGAGTAAATGTGGGATAGATGATGTTTAGGCTAGTTTCCAGTTCCCCTATTAAAATCTGAAAAGTATATTTAAAAAAATTGTGATTTCTTTTCTATATTAAAGACTTCTAGCTTGTCTTTTAAGCATAATGAGGAAATTGGTGTGAATTGAGACCATTTGTGTGTCGACTTCTTAACAAAGTGAGAAGCAGGCTAATCCAGAACACTTAAAGTAAATGTACACATTGTATTATCTCCCCCTCTGTTAATTTGACTAGAGTGGCTCTTCATGCAGTGTTGGTCTGATTTCTTTTAAAAATACTAAAAATTGTCACCCTTTCAGCAGGGGTTTTTATTTCACAGGGTGGTGTGTGGTGGTGATGGTGGGGAGTATGTTACAAATAAATTGTCACACTTAATACTTTGCTTTGTTTAAAGTGACTTATCTGATTCCGAGTGATGCAACTTTAAAGACTTTTAAAAACAAAGAAACTAAAAAGCACACATGAATCGCCAGTCTTCAGAGTGAGCAGTGAAATCTATGAGGTGTCCCAACACAAACAACTGACGATGACCCTGCCTGCCTGCTTGCCTGCAAGTACCCCATCTGAACTACCCAGGGCTGGGCATGATGAAAAGTGCAAAGTCTCCTAAATTCTGTATATGACTTTTCTTATCTGTCTTTCTCACTGTAACTATGAACTACAATAAGCTTACTTAGTGGGGTTTTGTCAAGGTACTCAAAGTTCATGTCTCAAAGTCTGATGACAGACTCCTTGTTTTGGCACTCAAGTGGAAGAAAATAGGGGGTTTTGAATGAAAGTATCTGCATATATTAAGAACTGCTATATTTGAAGACTCTTTTCCCTGTAGTCTGGGATTTGTGAGACTTCCAGCACAGAAAATACAGCAGATGTATTCAAACAATCCAGAAAGCACCACAGCGTGCCATACAAAGAGTAGTAATAAACTTCTATCAAATGACCCATGTAATAGTAAAACACTTCAGTTGCTTTCCTGTTCCACGGCTACTCTGCTATAACCTGCCTTCTCCTTTGTTTCTTTTATGAGGCTCGTTTTCTTTTATGGTATCTTGCTGAAACAAGATCTATTATTCTGTTAACAATTTAGCAATCATGGAAAAGGTGCTAGTCTGAGCTGCGCATTCCCCATGTCTTTTGGCAGTCTGAAACTACCACATGAGTATTAGCTCCAGCAAAACAATGGCTATTAGCTGCTATATTACAATTTTCTGTCTCTTGATTGCATGAGAACTGTGGTGGCAAAAGTGTGCTTTTTTTCATCTGTTTTATAAAAGTGAAACAGCTAATGATTTCCCATAGTTATGACGGACAGCTTAAGTATCAAGACCCTTGTGCTGGTGTGGGAGAGTAGGTGAAAGCTTGGATAGATTGCGGGGATGTTTATTGTGTGTAGAAGATAGAGGAAGTAGGTGGAAGTTCCTTTGTAAGAGTTTCATCAGCACAACAAGAATCTGCTCTTATACTGAGAAAGCTTCAGAGCTAAATTTGTGTGGGAAGAAAAAGAGAACTTAATTTTTGGGCCATGCTTGTAGCCAAAATGGAGCTTGTAAGGCAGGAGTGAAAGATGATCAGTGTATTCATGCCTGGAGATTGATAAACAGCATACACCTGAAGAAATATAATCCTGAAAGCTTTCAGAAGCACAAGTGCAGAAATCATCGAGACACAACTAGTTACCACTAAAGCTCAACACTATCATGTTGAACAAGTATTTTTACTTTGCGTTTACCCAAGAGATTCAACCCCTGACTTCAGGAGGGCAAAGAGAAAAAGGTGCAAAGAAGCAGCTAATGTAAACTTCATTAAAAAGAAAAAAAAAATCTCAAAACCCAGAATTCAAAATCAGTTTTTTAAAGGCATAACCTTTGTAAAGAGCACATACATTAAATGCTGTTGTTGACATGTTATTTTTAACGGACCATGTTCTGAAGACAAGAAAGTGCTTTTAACTTTCTTGCTGGTTACAAGCAAGTGTATAATAATACACTTGTGAGTGTATTATTACAATTTGGGGTTCTAAAGCTGTGAGATAATCTTGGGGTATTCTCCAAATAGATGAATAGTTTAGCTCCATGTTGCTGAAGTGTCAGCGTGTATCTTTATCTGTAAAAAGTATTGCTGATTTGGACTGATATTTTTGGTATTTACTGGGGTTTTTGGTTGTTTTTGCTCTGTTGATAAAGGCCAAACCATGGATTTTTTAAAAAAGAAAACAAAGCGAACAACCCCAACAACATCTAAATGTAGCAACTCTTTTTGTATTTATAATTTCTAAATTTTCAGTTAGCTTTGAATGGCTATTCTTGAAAGTCATGCTTCCTGTTTAAATCACAAAGCTAAAGGGTATTGTAACTGGGCAAGGAGTTGCTAGTCCTTCATTTGGGTCTTGCTGTCTTACTGCTTTAGGAATATCTTTTAAATACTTATATATTGTATACAGGATTTGGGTTTGCAGTATGTCATGCTATTTTAACAGCAAAATAGTCAGAATAATATGTATAATTCTGTTAGCTTTTTCTGTTGTATTAAAAGCTTACACAATGGAAACTAACAGTGAATGTTCATTAGATCTTTCTTTCAGAGAAGACTGTTAGCAAATTCTTGTGCTTCCCTGTAGGCCAGTGCAAATTTGCACATTCTGTGATTCACCTGTCTATGGGTTGCAAAACTGGAAGATCGCATTTCAGGGTGGGTGCAGCTTAGCTTTTGTAGTTCAGTTTTTTGGTTTGGGTTTGTTTTTTTTTTTTTGTTAAGTAGCAACATCTTCAAAGATAGATGAGAAGGTAGTAACTATTTAAAGGAGTGTAGGTTATTGCCAGACAAAAAATTATGTGCAATGCTGAATTCCTTTCTCAGTTTTTGCAGTCTCAGGAAGTTAAGCTTACTGCTTCAGAGTTCTCTGCTCCTCTCAGAAAGATTAACTATATAATCTTGTTTCTTTGACTAGGATGACAGTCCTATCCGTAGGTGATAACTTGGGTACGTTTTCATAGTGGTCATAAGATCAATATTCTTCTAGCTCAGTTTGAATGTTAAAAGATGCTGAATGGACACTGTTAGAGTCTGAAGTCCTGTAACCTTGGATCATGCTCTGTAGATGCTGTAAGCGTGCCTGATGCCAGTGTATCTTGCTACAACCATAAAGGGACCGTCTCCAAGGGGAGAGAATAAAGGGAGTGCACCTTTCAGCATCGCTGCAGGGACTGCTGGTAAAGGGAGCAGTTTTTGGCACAGTTGTACGTTCATTAGGAAGTGGATTGACACCAAAAGGCCATTTCACAGTACTAACTTTCAAAATATATAAACTGTTGATGAGAGACTTGCATGCAATGAGTGTTGTTTTATTCTACAGAACAAACACACTATAAATAAATTATGTGCAACATCTAATACAGTATTGCTTTCATACATGGTCTTCTAATCCACCCGTAGTTGTATCTCCTTATAATAATGTATTTTTGCATTTAAAAATTCCTTAGGAGCCAAGATCTGCTCCCACTGAAGCTCAAGAACTTCTCACATGGTTATTGTAAAGTTTTAGCAAGCACGGGAGTCATGGGTGTCTTTGCTTTATTCTGAGCATTCTGTGCTGGGATCAGGTGGATGTATCTCAGATTGCAGGTGTAATGCTGGTAAACTGGTCCTATCGCTTGTTCATTTACACGGTGGTAGTTTTGATATTCAGATAATCTGAATTGGCGCTTTTTTTTTTTTTGCCCTGCATGAACAAGGTGGAAGAAGTAGTGTACTATAAACTTGTGCTGGGAGAAGAAATCTTTTTTTAATTCAAGTTATATGTGGCTTTTTGCAGTTCTTCTAGTAACATTTTATTTCTCTTCTGACAATCCTTCATTTCCCTGCTGTGCTGTTTGAAAGCCCAAGGTATTCCAGGTGTAGGAATCACTTTCAGTGTTATCTGCGGGACTGTTACTAGTTGTACCAAATTAATTTCAAGTTGGGAGGCGCAGTGGAAGGCCAGCAGCTTTGGGAATACTGTAATAAAACCACTTGCATGGAAAAAATATTTTTATGTAGACAGCAGAAATAATGGACTTACACGGAAGAGAATATTGCTGCTTCAGTCTCATAAGCATCCTCAGCATAACAGGGCTTTGTTCCTTGTGACCAGATGCCTGCCTTTATAGTGAGAGTGGAGGTATCTTGGACCTTTGTAAAACCCAGATGTGCTTTTGTTCACCCTTACAGTTTTAGTTGCAGAGCACAAGATGAGAAATGCAAATTTGTCTTAATGCATACATCTAATATTTTTGGCAACCTACATCTAAATTGATAAACAGCAGAATCACCTGTTAATGCTAGTGTTTTGCCTTTGCAGCACTACAAGACGCTGGTTGGCTTTCTAGATTTTCAGATAGTTACTCTCATCTGTGTATCTGCCACCATAATATGGTGAAGATAAACTCACAATGAAAGATGGGGAAAAGGTAGAAAGAATAAGTTGAACTAAACTTCTGTGGAGATGCTATCATAACAATTGAGAAAGTACAATGATTTAATTAATGATAATGCAGATTTGTTGTATAGAACGTAATTTGCTAGTTTGATAGTGTGCTATCCCCTAGTGAGTCACATTTGGGATGCAAACTTCTTAAAGTTTAAGCAGCTACAGGAAGAAAGGAATCCTTTGAGGAAGATACATGTATAGATACAGGTACTTGGCAAGGAGAGTGAAGAATGAAAGCAGGAAGAGAAGAGTAATGCAAGAGTATGACCTGAGCCAAAGTGCTAAAACTGAAGTGGCCCTGTTTACAATTTTAGGACAATTTGGATCCTCTCAGTTTAGCATCATACAGAAGATATGTATTTGTTTAGGTGTTGGGAATGTCCTTTTCTTGATCTTGTTTCCAGAGTCTAGAAGAAAGTGAAAGGAATTTACAGGTAGGGAGGAGAGTTACTGCAGAAAGGCATGAAAAAATAGCTATTGCTTTAACTAAGTGCACTCTTGCACTGGGACTTGACCTGCCCATGTGACCAGATGGTGCTGTGTCATGAGGAAATCACTGTCTGAGACCCTAATATTTTAAGGCCTCAATTCTGTTGTCATTTCTGCATGGGATGAGCCCTGAATCTGTAGAGAACTATGTGGACTTCACAGGCTCTGTTCTTGCATGTGAAGCTCTGCTCAGGCAGTCAGCTGCAGAATTGTGTCCTTAACACACCATCAGTTGTAGTTATAAGGCTGTTGATATTAAGTGTAATTTGGGTGCCTGTTAACATAGCCAAAACCCTTGTTGCTTCATTTTCCCAACTAAGGCATGAGCAGAAGACCTTTGCTGTACATCTGTTAAAAAAAAAAAAAAAGTACTTCACATATGTCTAGTAAATTAAAGCATGTGATTTTGATCTGTGGGTCTCAAACTTTGCTCGTGTACCTGCCTGAATGTTTTCTTAGATCTGCAGCTATGTCTCAGTCAGAAGGTGTGGTGGGATTTGTTTTCCCGAGGGGGCACAATAGCAGCTCTCATCTGTCACGCTGTGGGTGCCTGCTTGCTACTGGCCAGGATCATGGATTGATGGATCCTCTGCACTTTTATGTGAAGTTGTCTGAAATATGGTGATTAACATGATTATTGGAATACTGTATTTTGTATAACTTAGAACATGTAAATACACTTTAAAAACTAATCTGTTCTATGAAGTAATAAATAAGTGCTTCCATTGTAATATCTGAATATTGTTAATGCTTCATGTAGCTTGATTTGGGATTTTTTTTTTTCCTAGAGAACTACAGAAATCAAAACAAAGATTAATGTTGTGGAATTCTAGTCTAGTTGTGATGCTTTCTATCAACAAAAAAAATGGTTTTAAAAAAGAATAATGAGCTACTTGAGCAGAGAAACTGAGAATTTGAGGGAATTGTTTATCTTCCAGTCTTTCTTTAACACTAGTCACTGATGACATTAATAACTGTACTCTTCCCATCCCATTAGCTGGACAGTTGATTTGTTGTTTTTGAGTAACATTTGGAAAGTGGAAATATGACATGATTTGTAAAGCTTAGTGACTGAGGAAAATTAAAGTGAGGTTTTTGGGGTTTTTTTTAACTGTTCTCTCTTTTGGCTCAAAGAGATCCATTTCCACCCTTCAGCCAGATGGCAGCAAGTTGCAATGAAACAGTGGGTGACTGTTACTGAAGCTCATTTGTAACCTAGTCTCCATCTTTATTAGTTCTATTATGTACATAGATGACACAGGTATCCTTGTGGTGAGGAGAGAGAGGGAAAGTGATTAATTATCTGAGGTTTTGCTGAGTACATGTTCACTGGATGCTGCACAGTTGGAACTTTCATCAGCTTTCATGACCTTTTCTGTCTTGTGTTAAAAGGAAAAAAACAAAATACAGTGGAGGGAGAATCGTGGCCAGTCTGCTAGGAAATAGGAACACTTGGGTTTTGAGAAGGAGGTGAGATTGATCCATCAGCCTTCATCTAAAGAGATTAGCCTGTGATGACACTTTCTCCAGCCATAACTTAACTTCTTTGTCTTTAATGCTGTACTGGAGCAGCCTCCTCTCTGGTAGCTGCATTTGCAGTATTCCATAAATGGCAAAGTCACATCTTTTGTAGTGGGCAGAGATGGTAGCATTTTTTTTTCTTCTTTTTTCCTCCCCTCTCAGTGTCTCTAGCCTGTAAAATAGCTATGAAACAGCTAAGGATATGTGCAAGTTATTCAGAAAACTGTTCCTGTAAAGCTTTTTCAGAGATAACATGGTATTTAAGTAATAGTTGGAGGGAACTCCTATCTGCTGTATTTGGCCTGAAATTCTGTTGCCTCTTGTTATAAGTTTTTTTTTTTTTTGGCTTCAGATGTGACACTGATCAGTCCCATTCATTCAGTGGGATGGATGATAAATCTGCACAGTATTTATATAAGATATAAATCTGATCTTAGTTTTACCGCGTGTTAAGTTGTTTAATCTCTTGGATGTCTGCTCCTTGAGGTTGTCTATATAATTCCTGTAAATGTAGCTGCTTTTTGAAGCAGTCCATCAAGTGCATTTGAGATCATCCTGACTGAAAGATTCTATAGAAATAAAAGAGAGAATAAAAATTGTAAAGCAGCTGGGTGAAACTGTATTGCCATAAATGGTTTTAATTTATATATTAATCTTTTGTCCCAAACTGCTTATTTTGTACATAATCTACACACTCCTGGCAGCTGATGGGTGAAAAATAAAGGTGCTTAAACAGCAATCTAACGAGGAAAGGGCATTTCACTGTTGCAGAGTTGGTATTATTTTGTATTTCCATTTATTACACTTTTTTAAATGTATAAACCACAGATTTGAATTCTCAAAGTCTTCAGCTTGGATTTTGTGAGTAGTGTAAATCCTCTCACCTCTCTGCTAGTAACTGGTTTTTAAGAAAAAGAAAAGCCTTTGTTTAAAATGTAAAATTTTGACTGTATTAAATTCTGTTAGTACCCTTCCTTTTTAAGAAATAAAATGTATATTCCACTACACTGAGATCCAGTAATTTTGTTCTCTAGATACCATACTGTGTGCTGTACACCTCAGCTGCCAGCATTACACCTGCAATTTGTGCTGAAGTTGGTAGACATGAAAGCAGCAGATCACCTTTTAGGATTAGGCTCTTGCTGTGCATTTCCCATGTGTTAGGTGTGCTGGTAACGGGTAAACGATTCCCCACTTATTTTCTAGATTAGCTGATTTCAGAAGCTTTGCAAGGTTTTGCATTTGTCCTCTAGTGGCTCTAGGTTGAGCAATTTCAGGTAGCGGATGAAATCCTGACAACTAGTAGTCAGCCACAGGTGCTCGGACCTTGCTTTGTCTGTTACTTTGAGGCTGACAACCTCTGCAAAATAATCAGAATTTAGTTTCTTTCATGGGAAGAAGTAAAGTTTAGAATAAATGAGTTTTGACCATGAGGACAGCTTTCTCTATGCCTATCTGTTTATTTTTACCTTAAATCTTTCTTGGTTGTTTGGTTTGGGTTTGGTTTTTATGGTTGGCTTGTTGGGATGTGGGGGGTTTTTTTGTTGTTGTTTTTGTTTTTTTGTTTTGTTTTTTTTTACAAGAGTTGGTAGGTGAAGATCAGTCTAGTGAGAAATGTATATCTTCTGTATATTCACTGCATCTGACTGGAAAGGACCGCTTCCAGAGAGGGCTGTGTTCACTTTCTTTTGCTTGTTACAACCCATGACATTTCTACCTGAGAAGCATGCTCTCAAGGAAAATGAGATCACTAGTGTTTTAGTTTATCTGGAGCATTTTAGCATATCTAGAAACCGCAGTAAGGCAGACTTTGTTAGTTCTTTGCTTTTGTACAAGGTATATCTTGTATGATTAGTGATAGGGGGTGGTAGCAAGGAAATAAAATTCTAAACAGGAGGAAGGGGGGAAGATAGAGTTCACATCCAGCTCTGCAGGTAGGGCTCCCCTCTACATGGACGCGCAATGGCCATTTTTTTACATTTGTGGAAGAGGTATCTAGTAGAGGCACTAGAAGATTTATGAAGATCGGGTTGGCATCTCCTCTGGTCATTCAGTAAACTTTTGAAACATACGTATGAAGATCACTGCTTGCAACCTACCATAGTGGATAAAGAAATAAATTCATGTGGTTTTGCAGAAGGAAGAAATTAAGTGTCACTTAGTTGTTTGGCTATCTTCCAGAGCTGTGGCATGATTAGTAACTGAGGCAATTCGTGTATGAAAGCTAAAAACCTGCCTATATAGAGGGAGGGGCCTGAACTGTACTGAAGGCCAAGGACTTGAAGGCTAAGAACTTGACATGGCCAAACAACTGCAGTAGAAACTGAGTGGATACAAGGATGTGTTGGATGTATCCTTCTGGTGTTACATGGCCTTAACAGAATCGGTGGAGGATATTTGGTAATCCTTTCCCCTGTTGTGATGGCAGCTGGCAGGAGCATGAATATTTGTTATACAGTGCCTTCTTTTCAGGGAGCTTGTATGTTCTCTTTCTTGGGTGGGTGGGGAGCGAGTTTATAAATGTGCTAACTCTGCACATTATATTACTAGTTCCCTTCAGGAAGTTTTGCAGCCATTGATCTGAAAAATGGCCATGGAAAAAATGGCAACCTCTTAACCTCCTTCCTGTTGTGTGTTGGGGGGATCTGCTGACCTCAGGACTTCATATGCATTTGTACTCACTTTTGTTCCTCCTGGCTATATCTGCTCTGCAAAAGAGCAGGAAAGGATCTGGCTCCTGTTTGGTTCATAGCATTCTGTAGTGGCAACTGGAATGTTTTGGTTGAGAAATGTGCAACAGCTCCATCCACCAAGCTCTTTTAGGTTTTTGCTTGCTGTTGGTTGTGGTTGCTGGCTAGGCATGGCCTTTGAGAAAACATTTTAAGTGTCTTTCAAGTGATAGAATTCTCTTACAACTGAGAAGACTGTTGGGCTTTAAGAGGTTACATCTGTGGAGTGACCAGGTTGCAAAAGTGTTTTCAGCTTCCACTTGCCTCCAAATTCATCTTCAGGCATCCCAAGGCATCCTGGCCCTGTGTGACTGTTCAAGCAAGAAAGAATTGAGTCCACTGAAGAGCAGGCTGACACCTTCTCTGCTGACATGCAAAGCTGGGAGGCTACCTGATGTGGTGCCAGGGGAAGTAGCAGGACCTGCGATAGGGTGGGACTCTCAGCTCATGTTTGTGGGTGAAACCTTGCTGGAGACTGAGTATATCCCAGACCCCCCAGCCAGTGTAGCCTCTGCCTACAGTATGACTGCGGAGCCCCTTGCCTGCCCTAGAAGAGGCAGAAGGGCTGGAGATGCTGTTGTGTAGAGACCTTGGAACAAGAGGCTGTCTTCTGCCCTGCCCCAGTTGTCCAGCCTGTGATGATGGGAGGGGAGGTGGGAAGGGAGATCAGTGCTGCACATGAGACCTGACCAGGCTTCTGAGGAGTGAGAGGGCAGTGGAAGGAAACTGGGAGCAAACTGACTGTGAGGGAGTCAAGCCAGAAGTTGGCAGTTTAGGTAGTTGCAAAAGGGCAACATGGGACCAAGCCCTCCCTCTGGAAAGGGGAGGTGGCAGAAGAGGCTGGCTTGGGAGGTAGCTAGGTGGAGTAGAGAGGAAAGGTGCTGACAGATGTGGCAAGAGGTGAGTTCATCTTGTACTTGATCACAAGTTTATGGTCAAAACTGGCTCTTGAATGCTTTAACCCTAAAATCTGCTTCCAGCTTGTGAGAGCAAGCTCAGCACCCCAGCCCTGGTTGAGTCCTGGAGCAGCAAACCTTTGAGCCAGATCCGAGTGCATGTTCCATGGTGGTAATAGGCCATGTACCTGCACTGCCCCACTCCAGGCTTTGTGCTGCAGGTGTACCCCATGCTACAGTGCTTCTCAACCCATTCGTGCTTCAGGTTGCTTGTGGCTCCCAAAGAGCAGCTGCTTCAGCCAGCTTCAGTCTTTGTCATCAGCCACTGCATTCATTTTACCCTGCTGGCTGCTTGTTTGCTTCTAAGGCTTTACATGTCATCTATAAATGTAAAATACATATTTTGAGGAGAAGTAGCCTCCTCACATTCTCTTAGATTCACGTACTGCCTCAGTCCAGCAGGCAATGGGTGTCCCAGTGTCCTGCTCCTGCTTGGGACACAGCTGCAGCCCAGGAAAAGGTGCCATTTCTGAATCTTTCTCACCCTGAAGGTAAGGCTGGCTTCACCAAACTACAAGATTTCAGGCCTGCTGCAGGACACAAGGTCTGGGGTCTTGCAGCACATCCCTTCTCAGTATCTAGGAGCTGCCACGTATGCTCACAGCCTCCTGTAGCACAAGCCCCATCAGAATTCTGTGAGATCAGGGACATTCCCAGAGCTGAGGACACATGGCCTAGGAGTAGCTTCAGCACAAGATCACACTGCACTACCCAAGGCCTGCTGACCCAAAATGGCTCCTGAGAAGGGATTAATATCATGTTGTTGTGGTGTGCCACCATTCTGGGGGAGGGCAGCCTCCCAGGTGAGCAGAAAGCCAGTCTCCATCAGAGTTTAGGCTTGAGGAGAGCCCCTGGGTGCTGCTGCTGGGGAGAGGGAGGGCTCTGTGAAGCCACAGGCTGGGCCTCCCTGGGGCTGGGGAGCAGGCAGCTGCCCCGGGCCCTTGTTTGAGCAGTGCTGCTGCAGGGCTCGGCTGTTTGCAGTCCCTGCACTTTTGAAGGAAAAGCTGTTTCGTGTTTATGCTGCCTTTCAGCCCTGGGGGAATCAGTACAACCACGCGCACAGCGAAAAGCCGCGGCTGCAGGAACTAGGGCCCATCTCTCCCGTTCCCGCAGCCCCCGCCGCACCCCAAATGGCGGTTGGGCCGCGCCCTTCCAAAGGCCGCCGCTAGGTGGCGCTGCGGCAGCGGGCACAGACCCGCCCAGGCCCCACACCCCCCCCCTCCGGCCGCGGCCTCCGCCCCTCGCCTCCCGGCCGGCGTTCAACGGCTCTCCTTCATCCCAGCACCGCCGGAGCCGGACCCCTCCTCCGGGCCGGCGCTAGGCCCAGCTACCTGCTGGTCCCTGCAGCCCTCTGCGGTGGGGGGGGAGAAAAGCGAGGTTCAGCTGAGGGGCTTCGATGGGACACGGTCATGGCCTCGGGGTAACCTCTCAGAGATGGGAGGCGGGAGGAGGCAGCCTCAGCCCTCTTGCTGAGGGACCTGCTGTCCTCTGACAGGCCCCCGTAGTCTCCTGAGCTGGCCCTGCCGCTGCCCTCATCAGAGCTCCCACGTCAGGAGAGCTCTGCCTGGGCCTGTGCCCAGCCGCCCCCGGCGCTGAGGAGGATTCGGAGCCGGCAAAGATGGCTGGTGCCGGGTCACGAGGCTGAGGGCCTCGTCCTGGTGACGGAAACACGGGCCTGGGGCTTTTATTCCCGGCCTTGGGACCTGCACACAGCATGGTGCAGTGCCCGAGCCCAGACACACCGTCTGTCCTCAAAGCACGTCCTCAGTTCCCGTGGTGAAACTCCACAGAAAGATAGGAACACAGCAGAGTGGGTGAGAGCAAAGGTGTCTCTAGCATCCCCAAGCTCTTGCAACAGGGAAAATGCCGCTGAGGAGCCCCAGAAGGGCCCTGATTCCCACAGTGAGCAACAGCTCCAGCTCCCCAGGTCACCCCAGCACACCAAGCCTGAGGGAAGTGCCTTCCTAGCCCTAGAGCTGGCTTTGTCCTGAGCCTGTGAGCAAGGCAAACCAGCACCCCCAAAGCATGAGTAAGAGCAGCAGGAGTGGCTGTGTTCTTCTTCCCTGCCTCACCCCAACCCTGTGGCTACCCCTGGCCAGAGAAGCTACAGAGACGAAGGAAATAGAAGAATTTCGTAAAAATCCAGAAGGAAAAGAGGTGACCTCCTCCTTGCCTCTTCAAATATATGGGAGGACCCTGAAGTAGAAGATTAATAACATGTAATTTAAAGAGGACGCAACACACTGAGGTTTCAGCTCTGTACCAGTCCCTCTGGGGACCAGCTTGGGGACGTGATTGCAAGCTTTATTTCAGGCATGTGCATGGCTCATTCTGGGCTTCCTCCTCTCCTGCCACAGAGTGACTACCAGCCGGCTGTATCTCTTACCAAATTAGACGGCTTCTGCCCACCTTCCAGCCTGACAGGCTGTTGCAGAAGTTTATATCATGGCTGACTAGGAACTTATTTCTAATTTTATGTATAAATATATTTGTGAGAGCTTCTAGGAGTACGAGTTAAACTTTTCCCCTAGCATGTATTTATGATGCACGGACCCTGTCCCCCCTCAGCCTGTCCTGTTTTAAATTAAATGAGCCGCACACTCACAATGGCCGCTCACAAGCGCGCTCTGTACCTGCTGCAGGCCAGATCCATCCTTCCTGAGGAGAGATGTCTAGACCAGCATCTACAATGCTAGGTGAAGTGATATCTCATACTTCTTGGTCTCTCCAGACAATTCTTAGCCGAGCATATCCTTGAACTGAGTATCTTTATTTAGAACCAAAGTGGCAGCACGCAGGCAGTGTTCATCCACTGCCTGTCTTCTTCCATCGCTCTGGCCTGAGAGACACCTGTTTAACAGCACTCTGGGGCAAAACACTGCCTATTTTGACAATTCTCCTTTCCCTGTGACAGTCACCATGTCTCTCTGCCAGCTCCTCTCCCGCCTTGCCTCTCCCCTGCCAGTCCCTGTGCCGGCAGTGTTCAGTGGGAGACAAGATGTTATGCAGTCCCCTGCTCTGGACCATCTGTCTCCTGCCCTTGCTCTGAGGGAGAGGGTGGTGCTGGGGTATCATGTTTTTGCATGAGAAGGTAGGTTTTGTCCCCCTTGAGATCCCTTCCGCTCTGCTCGGTGGAATTGTGGCAACCTCACAGCTTGAGAAGGAGGGAATGACCTTTCTAAAATTACAGGGAGAGGCTCGGGGAAGGAAAAGGGCACCACAGGTCTGTCGGCAAGAAGGGCCGTGAGAGGTGAAGGAGAAGATGTAAGGGGACTGTTGATGGGCAAGGAGGGCTGGAAGATGACGTGACCTCCAGGTACCCCCAGCCCTGTGCCGACGCGCTGTGTGTCCCTCTGTGCCAGTACAAAATGTTGCTCAGGATGGGCTGGGCAGAGCTCCTCACAGGGCTGAGTCTGGACATCCACACAGCCTGGTTGGGGCTGCGGGAAATAGCTGGAGAAGGAGGAAGGGGGGAGATTTAAAAATAGTCCTGGTCTCATTTTTGCAGCTGTCATTCATGGTGCGTAAGCGAGCCCGAGGCCTCACAGCTCCTGTACACACTATGCCTTACATAATGGGAGACACGCGGGCACCGCTTCAGGCTGGGAACAGGCAGGGACGTGACATTTATGCTGCCCTGCCAAAGCCGATGAGCAGCTCCCAGGCGCCTGGGCCCTGGAAACAGCCTCTGGGCTGGGAAAAGCAGCTCGCGTGGCTGGCAGGGGTAACCCAGCCGTGGCCATGGGCTGGGGAGGAGGTGAGGGAGAGCAGGGTGCAGCCCAAAGATGAAGGCTGGCCTCTCAGTATGGGCTGCTGGCAGAAGGCAGGCAGGAGCTGCTGAGCCGATGTGGTGCTTCCGGGACAAACAGCTGCGGGAAGGGGTCAGGGGCTGTGGGGAGGGCTGGGGGAAAATCCACAAGTAGGTCCCAAGGGGTGACTGTTTGCCAGAGGGGAAGAGGTGGCGACAGCCGGTGGAGCATGAGGGCTGCAAAGATGGCACCGGGAAATAGTGGAGGACAGGGCGTGCAGAGCAGCTGCCCAGGATGCCTAGAAACTGGGAAGGGGAGAGCAGGAGGTGTAGGAGCATGGAGAGGGGCAGATGGTGCAGGGAGGGACAGTGCTGAGCGGAGCTGCTAGAGGAGTGGGGTGGGGGGGAGTGGATGGGGAGTGTTTGAGAGGGAGGCAGGACAAGAAGGGCAGGGCTGGGACCAGTGAGAGGCTGGAGAAATCGAGGATGATTCGAGTGCCTGAGGGAAAGGTGAAGGTCCATGGGAGCCATCAGGACTGCCTATCCTTGCCTGCCTCCTGGGTACTACAGGCCAAATGCTGCAAAGGGCAAAAGACTGCACCACATCATCCCCCATGTCAGCCATGCTTGGGCTTGGGTGCTGCTCCCACACACTTTTTCTCTACCTCCCTGAGCTGCCCGAAGCTCCAAAAACTGCTGACTTGGGGAAATTCCAGAGACAAGGGGCTGTGCATGTGGCAGCAGGTCAGGAGGACAGAGCTGGGCAGTGGTGGGGAGGCCACTGCTCTGCGCCTGCGAGCCTCAGCCTCCCAGCCTATCTCATCTAGAAACACATCCACCCCTCCCACCTTCTGGCCAGGAACTGAGCCATATGTCTGCTCGCTGTAGGATCCTCTCTTCTTCCAAAGATCACCGGCTTTCATGCTTTATACGCCAGCAGCCAGACTGCCTTCAGTAAGGCATGAGTCATCGTGGTGTGGTTATTTAAAGTGTGTCTTCTGAGTGCGAGCCACGTGCCTGTGCTGTGCAGGCTGAGAAGGAAAGAGAAGTCAGACCCCAGAGCTTACACATGGAGGGCTTGATGCTGAAAGAACCACTGAGCCCTGGTCAGCTTCTCCCAGAGCAAAAGGAAACGGCAGCATTTCTCAGCAGCCCCATCTTGGTGAGGAGAACACCTTAGCTCAGCCCAACCTCAAACAAAGACAAGCTATTTCCATAACCACAAACCAACTGTGCTTCACTGGAGGTGACTGTGTTGTCGCCTTGGGGCTCAGCAGGCCTGGGGGTGGTTTGGCAGCCACACAGCCACCTGCTGCACGGGAGGCATGACCCAGAGCTGCTGGCGGTGCTGGGATGATGCTTGGGTTTTCCTGGTGCTGGAGCAGGAGCTGGAGTCCAAACCGGAAAGTTCAGGCAGCTACAGACTTCTAACAACTGTTGGGGAAATTGATGTCTTAGCTGGTAAATATTTATGGCATATTCTAACTAATCCCTGCTGTTTTCCATTAGGTTTGACATCCCAGAGCAATGAGTAAGTCCCAGTGCATGTCTTTCCTGGCTCTGCATCACTCAGCCAGACCCGCTGTGAGGCCGCTGGCCTATGAATGAGCCCAGGCTTGGGGAAGCTCCTTCTCCCCCCGCATCCTGCTGGCAGCAACTGAGGTCCCAGGCACACACCGTGCTTAGGCTGAGCCTCACCACAGCCACCCCATCCTGTCCCACCGGGGAGAGGTAGTAGCGACTGCCAGCCCTTTGCCTCGTGCCCTGGCAGGAGGTTTAAG
Organism: Pterocles orientalis; assembly: GCA_011057875.1. Classification (NCBI taxonomy): domain Eukaryota; kingdom Metazoa; phylum Chordata; class Aves; order Pterocliformes; family Pteroclidae; genus Pterocles; species Pterocles orientalis. The sequence goes on from WKFP01013124.1 coordinate 53,731, forward strand.
GGATTGCTGCTGGCCAAGCTAAGGCGAGACCAGGCATTTCTAGTGTTTGGAAAAGGAGGCGTCACTGGTGAGTGTGACGTCCGCACTGGCAGTCAGCAGTGAGGAGCTGAAAGAGCAGAGTTTTTCAGGAGGACCATGCGCAGGCCAGCTAGGCAGAAGATCTCAGCTGTGCTTCCTCATGAAAGTGTTTTTCTCTGGCTCAGAGCAGTGGAAGTGCCTGTGATCTCCCAGGCTGGGATGGCAAAAACGCAGGGCTGCTCTCACCGGTCGCAGGGCACCGAGCTTCCAGGATGCATCCACAACTTTCCCTTCCTTTGGACCAGGCCTCCTGGAACGGAAACAGCCTTTCCCCAGAGCCTGGCTGCCTCTGCTGTCTCTTGCGCAGACCCGCTCAGGGCGTCTTCTCACAGAGGTGTGGTGCCTCCTTGAGCCCACACAAGATCACTTTTTTCTCCTGTAACATGTCATTTAGCTTCAAAGCATCACAAAAGGTATCGGAAGGTATTTGTGATAATTGCTCATTAAGCACTTCCAGAAAAAGCCAGGCTCATCTTTTCCAAGACAGCAACAGCAGGAGAGAAATGTGGCAGGTATGGGAGCTGTTGTCCTCTCCACACCCAGCTCTTTCCTGTCTCTTTTCTGGCCTGTTGGAAGGCTGCTGTCTCTCTTCCATGTCTCCCTTTGTGTTACTCCTTCATTTCCCCTCCTTCCAATATCCTTTGATTTCTACGCTTACATTTTCTCTTGGCTAGACTTTGATCTTTGAATTTCTTTTGCTCTGTCCTCTTCCTTGTCCTTTTCCCTCTCCCCCCACTGCCTCATCTCTCCCTGCCTTCATTCACCAGTCAGTGGTGGCCACTAGCCACAGCAGTGCCGGAGCTGTTAATAAAAGAGCCCTCCAACACCTACAAACTGTATTAGAGCCCCAAACACTACTACCCAAGATCGTGGGCTCCAAGCCCATCTGCAGCTCAAACCTCTCTCAGCTAAGCCTTCCTCCTACACAGCTCCACTACACTAGACCTCCGCTACTTGTTGCTACAGCTGTAACAGCAGGGACTGACACAGCAGGGGAGGGATCGTAGCTGATAAAAACACATGCTTCGTGCACCAGCTCTCCTGTTAATCTACATCAGGCCCCTAGAAGCTGACGTTTGTTGCGTGTTTTCTCTCCGCCGCCTGAAGTCTATGTGCTGCACGCGTTGGGACCTTCCCTGCAGTGATGGGATGCAGTCAGGGGCTACGTAGAGTCTGCTCTGAGGCTGGCCTGACCCCCAGCTAACAGGCACCAAGCTGTTCTCTCGGGTCTCTCCCTTCACTATAAAATAGTTTCTTCATCATCTTCTTTGTTAGAGGATCTGGAGAGGAGTCAGGACAGAGAGCAACAATTGCAAAATGATATAAGGCATGAAGAAGTACTCAGGTGAGGAACAGTAGGGCTTTGGGATTCTGCTTCCCATTGATGATAGCATTATCCTGATCTTGAGCAAGGCCACACTTGAGCTACAATCCTCTTTGCAAGCCAAGACATCTTGAACCTGCCTGGTATTAGGTCAGAAAAAATTACGGTTGCTGCAAGTGGTGCTGACCACTTGGGAGCCAGGGCTGGGCTCTGTGTATGGCTGTGAACTGATGCCTGGGCTGGGCGGTGGGTAGCCTGGGGCTGCTTTCAGGTGGGATGATAACCTGATACCTTGACGACAATGTCTGGTGAATTAAGTCTTGTGGTATTTTTGTAATAGCAGAGCTGTGAATCGCAGCTTCCCGGCTAAATTGCGCTTGAGTAATGGTCTCATGACTTGACTATCTCCCCAACATTTTAATTAGTCATTTCTGTCTTCCCTGCTGTGACATGGTGTTAGTACAAAATTATTGTGATTAGTATAGAATGGCTGCCCCGACACCCACTGCCACACAGCTCTTTTCAAGATGGGGCTGTATTTCAGCAGCAATGGGTGGTCTTGAAGGTGTTTTTGGAACCGTTGGAGGGAAAAAAGCATCAACACAATGAACACAGACCCAAGAGCAGACCTTTTGACCACTTAGGGGCTGACAACCAAGGGCTGTAATGCTCCCGCTGAAGTCAACTCTGACATTGCAGAAGCAGAAGCAGGCCCTGGGAAGGACAGCAATGACAAGAGCTTGAGACAAAGAAGATTCAGAGGGTCTGTGTACCCTGACTCCCCTGTGTACATAAGCAAGCAGAGCTGCATTTATGCTCCTGCTTTATACAGAGCTCTGCGGGAGCAGTTTGTACTTGTAGATAACACAGTGTGGTGATCACAAAAACCTGCCTCCCTTTTGGCTTGAGCAATTAGCCCGTACTCAATGTTTCCATTAGTAAGCGAACTGGATGATGGCATTAGGTAGTTTGACATAATCCTGTTTGCCCACAAAGAATATACAAGCTCCTGCTTCTGTAAGCACAGCAGGAGTCAAACTGCATCAACCGCTTCTTTGGTCATAGCTCTAGGCCTCTTTTTAACCAGTTCTTCAACCTGCTTGGAAAAATCTCCTCAAGCTGTTGCTGTGTGTCAAGTTGCACGTTCTTTCTTTGCCCGTACGTGTTACAGAGTTTCCACTGCCACCCTTCAGCCTCCCCTCTCCTCCCTCCCAGCCTGCTCCAGAGGGTTGCTTTGGGGTCAGCAGTTCCCAAGTGCCTCAGGCTGTTTGTGGTAGACACAGTGCAGGAATTCAGTAAGAAAAGCTGTCTTTCATCAGACAATTACATTTACGTCCCTCCATCATCATGTTGCACCAATGTGCATGGTGTGTCAATGCCTCATTACCACTTTCCTTCTGATTAAACACCTCTGGGAGTTTAATGAGTTTTCCTCCTGCTGTAAACCGGTCGTCATGGGTACTCCAGTAATCCCAGGATAATTCTGGACATCCTGGGAGGGGTGGCAGAGCCAAATGCAGATGCAGCATCCTTCAAAGGCTGATGGGTGTTTTGGAGACTTCCACAAAGCCAGAATCCACATTGCAAAACTCACCGTCCCAGCTGGTCAGTAGAGACTGGTCTCAACAAGCTGCTCAGAACAAGCTCCCCTTGTCTCCAGCCACACTTCTGCAATCCTCGCATCTGCCACCTGCTCTGTCATTTGCTCTTGGGCCATAGCCAAAGACTGTGGCAACACCTGAACTACTAATTGGGCTCTTGCAGCAGCGCTAACAGAGCTGGGATGCCTCTGCCAGCCAACCCAACTGCTCCAAGACGCACCAGCATGCAGCCAGCGCTCTCGCTGTCCTTGGAGCCCCCTGTGCTACAATGCCGTGAAGACCTCCTGTAGCTATGTGCTGTGCAGATCTTTTTGCAAATGGTGTTGTGCTGCGTGGAGGGCAGCTGTTGCCAGCCAGGCAGGGCATGTGTGGGAAGTGGAGAAGACCAGGAGGAGCTGTGGTGGGGGAAAAAGGGGATCTGACCAATGACAGGTGAAAGGCATGGGTCCAGCAGCAGGCAAAGGTACTACAGGGAGGGATATGGCTGCTCACTGGTGGTAAAACTCTCCCTTGCACGCTGCTGTTTGCTTCCAAGATCAGGCCACAGCATTTAGGGAAAATAATCCATTGGAGCAAGGGAGACAGAGGCAAGGGAGAGGAGAAGGCTGGGGCTCTAAAGAAGGATGCTTCCCAAGTTCCCGAGGTGGATGAATTCACACCTGGGGAATACCAGCACCCATGGTGGTGTTAGCTGGTCTCATAGCCAGAGAGCTGGGAAACCTTTCAACACTCTTGGGGTTTTCCTATAGCCTGTGGCAGCAGGTGCGATGTTGCTACATCCGTTCACCTTCCTTTCTAGACTGCTTGCTGAAGAGCAGCCTCAGGGGAGAGCAGACAGGCTCAGCTGTGGGCCAGTGTGAACCCCTACCTCCATAAGGTCCAATCTGCTTTGCTTGGCAACGTGTGAAGAGGCCGGCATTCACCCAGCACAAGCAAATGCTTTGGCAGAGCAGGCTCCAGGCAGGAGTGAAGCTGTGCCCCTGGGCAGGAGGCTTTTGAGTGGCTGTGAGGTGGAGAGCCATGGCCCTGCAGCGTGCCTTGCTGGTGGCAGAGCCTGGAAAGCCAACCACTGCCACCACAAGATGAGTAAGATCCTGACAAGTGACAACTACCTCCAGGAGGAAATGTGGCTCCCTCCAGGAGCAACACTTAGTAATTCCGCCCACTGATATCTTCAGGTGAAGAAGAGGGTGGCCAACAGCATTGTCAGGCATGGGAGGACAGGAAGAGCTCTCTGCATCTGGCTAGCACACCTTGCGATGGAGACCCTTTTGTGTCTACAGACCTTCTAGGAAGGAGAGGCAAAATTAAAGGCAGTAAAGTAAATGGGGGTCCCACTGCTAATCATACCTTCCTGAACAGAATTGTATCACAGAAAAATACCTCAAGAGGTGTTTTGAGGGTTTTTTTGTGAGATCATAGCCAGCTCCCCGTACCCAATTCTGTTAAAGTCACACTGGATAAAGTCAGTGGGGTTTTTCAATCACGCAGACACAGCACACACATCTCCTGCCCCCTTCTACCTCCCAGGCTGTGGAGGCTGATAAGCAACTTCAGCCATTTGCAGGAAGCTTTGCCGCACTGCTGAGGCGACATTGGCTTCTCCAGTGGGGTGCTGTGGTCTTGCTTTTGTGGCTTCCTCATGGTAATGGGCAGCTCCCACCAGCTCTTGCAGCCCTACGTGGGCAGAACAGCTCTGGGGAAGACACTTGTGCAACTTTGCAGGACACTCCAGGTATGTTAAAGGAAGATGCCTGGCCCAAACTGGTTCTGGACTATGAAGCTCTACCGGCCAGGCAAGGGAAGGGTCAGCACACAGTTAGGAACACAGCCCTCCACTTCCTAGTCATGCTTTGCAGATTACTGTTGCAGTCCTCAGACAACCTTGTTCAACCAGTTTATTCTGCTTTCCAGGGAAGCCCAGTGGCAGGTGGCAGAGATCTGCTGGGTGCTGCTGGAAGGCCCATGGGTCCCCGCAGCAGCTCTTAGCAGTTGCTCCATGCACTTAGAGGAGTCAGCACCTAGGTCTCAGGCACCTCACGATATAAAACACTGGGACCAAGGCTGTATGGACTCAGGTCCTTTCATAGCATTTGAAGGTGCACATTGCAAAGCCTGGAGTTTTTTCTTTTAAAATATAAAGTAGGAAAATCTCAGCTGTGATGTGGTCTGTATGCTGAATATCTGTAGGACAGAGATGTGGTCTGTGGCTTTCTCCTGCAATAAATACTGGTCTAATATGACTTAAATGGAGTATGTCTTGGTTAGGTGGTGTATTATTCTCTGCTTGCTATGGGGCTACTGAAGTCCCCACTATCACCTCTGTAACCATTGGCTTTGGGAAGGTTTCCACTGGTTTGTCAAAAAATTCCTGGAACAAGTATCTCCATGGAGGAAAATAAACTTTTTCAAAGAGCACTGTGCCTTTGGAGAAGAGAATGACTCCAAGAATAAAATATTATCAGAATAAAATAATCCTTCTTAGCTGGCTTTGTACTGACTGGCTGGTCTCAATGGCCATGTTTCCAGTTAGAAAGACCAAGTGGGGTCTCTCTTGCGTGGTTTTGTACACTTGATCTGTGCTGTGATTTATAATCTGGAATATAGGAAAGATTTTTTTCTTATGTTTCCAAAAATGAGCAATTTGTGGTTCCCTGTGATGATGTGTGAGCACTTAGGCTGTAGGTTATAGCATTCAATGCTCTGTCCCACAGCGACTGCTTATGCAGTGAGACTGCTCTCCTCAGCAGTGCTGTGCACCTTTGGCTCTGCCTCAGAGCATCACAGCACACCTGTGCTCTTTCTGGCTTTATTTTGTTTGATCCTATTTCTGTCTGGGTTTGTCCAGCCCTTTCCCTTCCTTGGTGGATGGCTGGCAATGGCATGGACACAAGGGAGAAGCTGTCCTCCCCTGTCATGTCTCCATCCTGTCTCTCTCCTTTCCCACTCAGGGCAGCTCCCGCAGCTGGTGGGATCAGTGTGAGCCTGTGGGGAGACCAATGGGGGCCAGCCCCGGTGCTCATGCTCCCCGAGAGCAAAGCGAAGCCTTGGTCCCTCCTCAAGCCTCCGTGTCTCCACGGCTGTGCTGGAGGCAATGACAGCGCTATGACTCACAGGCATCTTGCGAGAGACCTGGCTGTGTCCCCAGAGGGGAACCACCGCGTCAGCACCAGCCCAGAGGGAGAGTCCGAGGACAGTCGTGTATGAGCGTGAGGAGCAGGGAGCCAGGCAGGGACAGGAAGGTTATATTGGGCTGTGCCGGCCTGCGCTGCTGCTGCTGCCCATGCTGGGTCACCAGGAGCACGCACCGTTTCACCGGGTGGTGAAGGGAAGTGGGGAGCTGCAGCCTCCCTTTCCTCCCTGTGATGTTTGCACTTGGATGTAAACACCCCAGATGTCCCTGGGGTGCTGTCCTCCTTCCCTCTGCTCCTCAGTCCTTCCCTGGCTCATGTTCGTGGTCTTCCAGACATCTCTGCTGCTCCTTTCTCCCCTGTTGCCAGTCCGTCCCCCCAAGGATGCAAACCCCAGCTCCCCCAGCAGGTGAGGTCTCTTTGGCTCTCCCCTGGTTTTCCTGCACCCCAACAGCTGCAGCCAGGTGCTGCACAGCGATGCCGGGCAGAGGCAGGGACGGAGGGCAACCTTGGTAGATTTTGGAAAGGTACCCAGGGCCTGCTTTGATGGCTCAGGCCTCTGTGGGAGCCTGGAGTGGCACATGTTGACACTGAACCTGACTGCGGGAAGATCAGGAAATGCGCCTGTTGCTGAGGGAAGCTGGGCTTCGTCCTTGCATGAATTCGCTGAGCTCTGCGGGCAAAGTGAGGCCCATGGAAAATGCATGTCCTGCTGCAGCAGCATTGCCTGTTGCCCTCCCTACGCATCACCTTGTATGGATTATTTTGGGTTTGTGGTTTGTTGTTGGTTTTTTTTTTTCTGATGAAAACCCCAGCTGCACCTTCTGCAAGCAATTTCTGGCTGATTCACTCAAAGGAAAACTTTGTCCTTGGTGGAAACACCCTGCCAAGTGGGAGGAGGGACACGCTCCCTCCCGGGGATCTGCTTCCTTCAGCAGCGAGGCTGGCTGCGTAAGGCCAACAAAAATAAGCCCCAAAAAAACACGAAACCCCAAGTAGGTCTCAGCAACTGCATAAAAATGCAGGGACCATATTCACCTCCTTGTTGTTTGGTGAAGAGGGAGCAAGTTCCTCCAGGCATCCTCCTGACCCTCTCCCTGCCCTTCCTCAAGGCAAAGTGGCAAAATTTGGCCCTTGAACCTTCTTCGCAGAAATCTCCTTTTCCTAACCCACTGCCGAGCCTCTGAGGGCTTCTTGCGGTTTTAAAAATCCCGTATCTCTCCCTGGCACATGCACTTACCACACTGGAGTAATTTTTACTACAGGCAATGGCCACACATAAATTGGCCCTTCCGTGACCAGTACAACTCAAAAGCATCACATGTGCCAGCCAGGGCTTCAGCTTCACCAGGGCGTCCTGGGGCCTGGGGGTGAAAGCTTCATTCTTCAGCAGGTTTATAAAAGCCAACCAGGTTTCTGGAGGTGATGACGCAGGAGGCGGTGAGGGGACAGTGGAAGAACAGCTCTCCAAGGGAGGGGACGAGTGTGTTCCCGGCCGTGTTTGAATTGGAGCCTGGCCATAGGAACTGAAGGAAAAAGCACAAGGTTTGGGAGACAGCTAACCTTGGCCACAGCCTGCCTCTGGGCTGGTGCCTGTGCTCTGGCAGAGGACGCAGACAGGGTGGGAAGACCTGGCCATCCCTCAAGGACCATGGGACATCAGCCTCAGCCCTTGCACCCTGTTGGGGCCACAGCCAGCACCCGGGGCTGCAGCCATGTGAGCGGGGAGCAGGTGGCATTGGCAGGAGCACTTCTCGGGGATGCCAAGGACTCGGCGGGTCTCAGCCCCCCCACCAGCAGTGTTTTTCCACCTCTCGGTCCTGGCATGTTGCCAAGCACCGGGGCACAGGGAGGGACCCGCTGTCGGCAGCACCTGCACCATGCGTTATTCAATCCCCATAATCTGAAGTCTCCAGGAGGCTCTGGGGCAGCAGGAGAGACTCTCCTGCTGGAACAAATTCAGGCTGTTTTGCTGGGCCTGTATTTAAAACAGTGCAGGGCACAGCTGCCTTACAGACAGACGGCTTTTCAGGCTTGCATAAGGCTTTCCTCCGGGCACCAGCCTCCTCCATCTCCCAGAACAGCCCAATTCATGTCAGGAACTGCTGCTGTCACAGACTGAAAAGCCCAAGGCTGAAGCGTGGCATTTTCTACCCAAGCTGTCTCTTCCTTTCAGGTGGGAGCCCGCCTGCTTGGTGACTCAAGTTGCAAGTTTCCTTCTTAATAACGGAGTCCCCTGTGATGAATGTCTGAACAACACCCCCACGCCCCTCGCTTTGGAGGCTTCAGGAGACAAGTCCCATCTTGTTGCCGTGCCTTGCTGGAGCACCATATCTGGGGACCGACTCGGTCACTGCCCAAAAGCCCAGCAAATATTCCCACACCCAGGCACCACCCTGTACTGGCCGAGCACAGGGCTCCAACACCTCCTCTCCTCTCTGAGGGCTGACAGAGGGCAGATCCCCATCCTCATGCCCTGCTGGGCTGCCACCCCTGCTGCACACTGCTTCGAGGCAGGGAGAGAGGCATTTCACCTCCCCACACCTGTCAGGCTCCCCAGGACAGCACAGGGGCAAATACTTCAGGAAGAACAAGGCTATACTAAGCCTCTTCCCTAATCCCTTGCCCAGGCTTCTCAGCTATCAGCTGTAAACTAACTCCAGGCCCTACCCCTGGGCGTACCTGTGCCCAAAAAGGGAAAGGCTCCATGCCTCCCTCCATCACAGCCGAGCAAATGCAGGGCAAGGATCAGGAAGGCACCTACTCACCCTTGATTTTTCATTTCTAGAAACGTGTCTAAGGGCAAGAGTTCGTGCACGCTTTAGATAAATTATTACAAGGGGTTTGAGACACAAAGGTGAAAAAATAGTTTTGTTGCCTAGCAGAGTGTGACAGTCACATGGCATGCAGCAGGCATGAGCAGCAGCCCAGCTCCCCAGGCTTGCAAAGCCAAGGGCAAAGCAGCACAAGCTCTTCCAGAAGAAATTCAGGCTAGAGGGAGAGAGAGGGCATGGGTACAGATGCTAGTGGAACCCAGCAGCCAGTACCAGCTCCCCATCTGGTTTCCCCAAGTACATTCAGAGCCCCTCCCTCCAACAGCTTTTTAAGGAGGCGGATCAGGGAGCTGCAGTGGGGCTGGGGAAGCTGGGTCACGCATTTCAGCATCTTCCTCAACACAGAGAGGCCATCATCTCATTTTGCTAAACAGGAGCAGCTCCCTCTGACAGAAATTCTGATCCAAGCTGAGCAATGAGAGGTTAGAAAGATGACAAAATCAGACCTGCATCACCACTTGTTCTCATACCCAGCCTCAAGCCCACCCTGCTATGAGAGGTCACCACAGATGAACACTCACAGCAGGGAGGACATGGTCTGCACAGGCACCTTGAATGTTCTTTTGCTTAGCAAACACCCCAGATTCCCCAGAATAAACATGAACTGGTTTGCAGCCCCAGGGGGTGGCACAGAGAAGGAAGAAAACAACCCACAAACAGCCCCCCCCCCAAACCACTGCCCAGGAAGGCTCCATCTACACCCTGTAATGACACCAGACAGGTCCCAGCCCAGCCCCACAGGCGAGGGCTGCAGACAATGGCCCTGGCTGATGAGCTCCAGCAGAAGCCAACTAGGTATTTTAAGAACTCTGCTGATTGACTGAGGGCCCCCAAGACACCACACGCCAAAGGCAAAGCATCCCGCTCCCTCCCCAGGGAGCTGAATCACAGCAGGACGGGGGAAGGCCGGCCACACCGCCACTTCTTCCCATGCTGCTGCTATTCCCGGCAGTGTGAGAGGTCAGAGAGACAGCTGTCCTCACCACGTTGCACAAGCCTGGGCATCACTGGGCTGTTCCCAACACAACGAAGCCTCCACCAAGTGCACTGCAAACTGGCAGCCTTGCCTGCGAGGGGAAGACACCAAGCACCAGTTACTCCGAAAGCAGGCGTCACTCCTCACCTGGCAACAGGCATGGCAGAGGTGTTCTCTCCCCACTGAACACACACAACACAACAACTGGTTATTATATCATGCTTTTAATACAAACTTAAAAAAATCTGGAACAATAGAAACTGTACAGATTTGATCAACCTTTTTTTTGTTTTTAACTAAATCTCTAGACACACCAATGTCCCATTCCAAAATATTGCACAACATTCTGAATACAAACTCTGATTGTATTCCTCCTTCGTTAAAGAAAAAAAAAAAAAGAAAAAAAAGACAGCAAACCCCCGGCTCCCCCTCTCAGTAGCCCCCTTCTCAGAAAGAAACCCAGGCAGAGCACACACGGAAACCCTCTGCTTGGAGACATACAGACTTCTGTCTTTTTCACTCCTCTCCCACAAGGCAACTGACGATTCACTCCTCAGAGAAGGGTGGGAGGGAAAGGAGGGAGGCTGAGTGGGGAGAAAGGAATCCTCACCACTTTTTTTTTTTTTAAAGTTTTTTCCTGAAAAAATATTTTTTTCTCTCCTCTTTTTAAGAAAAAATCTTGAAAAGAAAAAAATTACAGTTTTTTTACGTTAGAAATATACATATATTATACCTCTTACATTTTACAAATGTAGCAAATTATTCAATACAAACGGACATCAACAAAAAGAACACAAACCCATAAAAAATAAAAGTTAAAAAAAAATTTCTCTCTTCTCTTCCTAAGAAACCAGGTAAATTAGTGCAGGTTTTTAAAAAATAAAATTGAAGCTGAACACCTACATCCAAGACTAGAAAAGACCTGAAAAGGCCATTAGTTTCCATTGCCGCCTGATGCTGGAGGAACATTTCTGAAGCACGCTTTTTTCCTTTTAAGATATAAAGGGGTTGGTCCCTCCTCTTTTCCTCCTTCCACTCACACCACTGTTTTTAAAGCAGGTATAATACGTGTGGCAGGGCAAAGTGGCATCAAAGCTTAACACATACAAGCAGGTGGCCAGGGGGCATCCCCACCTCTCCCCTCTCTCCCTGTGCCAGAGGAGAGTGTGCTGTCCTGCTGCAGTGGCTCGCAGGCGACTTTGCCAAATGTGGGGACAGTGGGTGGCAACTGGATTGGGTCCCACCACCAGGGGCTAAGGAACCCCTAGTCCAGTGGGGGACTGGCACTCAGCAGCACAGTCCCAGGGAGAAGGATGGGGTGGCAGTGGTAACGTCTGTAAATGAGGGTCAAAAAGGAAAAAAAAAAAAAAAAAAAAAAAAAAAAAAAAAAGGGAAACCCAACAGCTCGGCCATTTCTCAGCAACTCATCCTTGTTTGAACTCATCCTTGTTTGGAAACCTGCAGGGTTGAGGCTAAGGGTGCTGGTTTGGGAGAAGACAGCGAGGCTCTGCACTCGTCACCCACCCACCGCATTGGTCATAGCTCAACGGCAAGCAGCCCACTTGGGAACCCAGTCTGGGGGCGAGGTCAGGACCGAGCCTCCCCCTGCCATGGGAAGGGTGCGCTGGAAGCTCTCCTTAAAGAGCTCTGGGCAGTGTCAGTCTCCCTGGGACAGCCCGTTACCTCTGCAAAGGCTCACTGGCAACACGATGGGGACGGAGTGCCTTCATCTCAGCTTGAGGGAAGGGCCTGGAAAAGCACAAGTTCAAGCCCATCTCCCCCGAAACAGGGATGTCCTGGAAGAGCACATTGGTTCGACAGATACAGGAGAAGTGGGTTTCAGAGGATGCTCCAGAGACATGAGTAAAGAAAACCAATCCTGAAGCATGGAAGGCAGCAAAAAGCTTATTTTTCTTTTAAAGTGAGAACTTTAAAAACTGGGGTCTCATCATCTCCATCTCTCCCCTCTTTGCACTCTTCCATTCTCCCGCAACAGCCTCAGAGGAGACCTCCTTCCCACCTAGAGAGACTCCTCCCTGCCTGGGAAAGAAGCCTTCCTTTGGCTTCCCATGAAGGTGGGTTTTGGAGTCCCTGACACAGAAGCGATCTGTCTGAAAAGCCACCACCACTCAACTGCAGCACACCATTCCAGAGAAAGCAGCAGGGGTGTTCCCAGATCCCTGTCCTGCAGCAGTGAGGCACATGCTGGGACAGACGCTTGCCTTCGGAGTGCCAATCACTTCTCTGGTCTAAGCCCACTGCCGTCCACACTAATGTGATCTGGCCAGAACGGTGGGTTTATGCTAGGTGTTCTCCTTCTGCACCAGATCAGCTACCTCCTCCCGCTCCTCCAGAAAGGCAGGGGAGCAGATTTAGTCAGGTGTACACCTGCCTGAAAGCACAAACCCTTGCGCTACAACTCAAGAGGGCAGCTTCAACAACACAGCCCTTTCTTCTCCTCAAATGTAGTGCTGCCTCGCTAACTAAAAAGGAAGGAATTCCCTCTCTCAAACAAGATTAATTCACACCAGAAGCAAGAACTTGGATCTCAGAGGCCACCCCAGGTGGATGCTGGCCCCTGCTGCTGGAGGAACCTCCAGGAAGTGGGGGTAGGGTCCAAGTGGGGCTGCCTGACTCAACACCACCTCCCCCAGCTGCAGGGACAGGCAGGTGGTGTTGGGCTGTCACCCAGACTGACCAACTGGCCCTGAGAGGGCACGGAAAGGCCCCCTCATTCACACGCAGAAGGGGACAATAACCAGAGTAACTCAGTTCAAAGCGCCTTCCTCCTGCAGCCACAGCTGAAAGTGCAAACGGGGAAGGGAGCAGGAAGAAGCCATTTCACAGTAATGCTCTGCCCTCCCTGCCACGTGCTGGGAGGTGGTCAAGAAGAGTTAGTGCTTCTCTGTGCACAGACACAACAGCTGACGCCAGCCTGGGCTGGAGAGCCTGGAGCAACAACAGCACAACAGTCTACACCATGGGCACAGTAAATGCTCTCCATCTACACGCAGAGCCGTAACAGAAAAAGCAAGCTCACCCACTCATTTCTGGATAGCACACAACAAGAGCGTGTGTATCTCCACCGACACTGACTCATCTTCTCCCTGTCCCTCCTCCAGCAAGGCGGTACAAAGACAACATTCCTGCACCCAGGTGGAAGGACCCCGTGTCCAGTGCTGGGGGTGGTGCAGGAAATCAGAAGCATCGTGAGCTATGTTTGGACCAGTCCTGGGCTGGGGTGGGAGAAGGGGGAACACAAACAAAAAAATCCCAAGACTCATTTAAGGAGTAAAAAAGTGAGTAGGAAAAAAGCACAGGGACTGAGTTAAAAAACAAGTCAGTGCTTCAGGAGCGTTGCCAGCACAGTGCAACAACACTGGGCTCCCTCTTTTCCCAAGAAGCTATATTTATAAGATTTGAATATTTTCTGTATATCTCTATTCTTCTGTTCTCTCCCTCTTGTTTGTTTGTTTTGTTCTTGTTTCCCCCCCTTCCCTCCCCACCCCAAAATACTCTCCTTCCTTGTGTTCAGTTGGCCAGGACAACAGGCTGGAACGACTGGCTGGGATACTGCATGGCATTCAGGTTGTAGCTGAGTCCTTCCACGAAGGGAGACTTCTCCAAAAAGAGGCTGTTGGTGCTGCCACCGAAGACCTGAGCCATATCAAAGGTACCACCCGTGCCGGTGTTGAACTGCGATGCAGGCGGGATGCTGCTGGCCTGGCTCTCATTGGCAACACCATCGAAGAAGAGGCTGCTGGCTCCTGGCGACCCACCGCTGTAAACGAACTCCTTGGCATTGGGGGAGAGCTGTGACTGCGGGGCTTGACTTCCAGCGCTCCCAATGAAGTTCAGAGAGTGCATAGACAGGGAGAGGCCCTTGTGCTTCAGCAGGTTGGTGGTGGGAGACCTGACCATCCTCGGCTGCTGCCCAGCCCCTGCTCCACTGCCCCCTCCTCCGGCTCCTCCACCCTTCTTCATCTTGGTAGAGCCGAACTTTGTGGCAGCAAAGGTGGCAGTGGTGAAAGTGATGGGCTGGGCAGAGCGAGGGATGAAGGTGGGGCTAGGCGACTGACCAAAGGAGGGGGACGGAGAGTTGGACAGCGAGTTGTCCTGGCTGCCAATGGGGACAAACACCTGGGCGTCAGGGTTGAAGCTGCTTTTGATTTCTTTGTCCAGCTCCATGGCGCTGCAGCCCTCGTTGTCATCCAGGTAGAGGACCTTAACAGAGCCCTTCTCGCCAATCTGGTAGGAAACCTCAAAAGGATCGATCCAGACGCTCAGCTCTTCCGGCACATTGGCGCGCACATCCTCCACGGCCAGCCCACTCCGCTTGGCTGCCAGCTCCACGACCGGATCCACTGTCTCCCCTATATGAACACAGCGATAGCCAGATCCTTTCAGAGGCTTCTCCGGGTACCAGTGACCCTCATATTTCTTCTTCAGCAGGCGCTCTAGCTCTTCACCAAACAGGTCTGCCCGCCTCCGAGGAAGCTTGTTGTACAGGTATGAGATGATGAAGTTAAGAGCAACTTTGATCTCCAGATGCATACTCCCTTTGCAGCAAGCAAGTCAGGGCAGTGTATTAAAAGAGACAAAATGACACACACATAGACAAGATTTGGCTCCAAACAGACCTAGGGAAAGAGAGAAAAGGATGGATGAAGACGAGAGAACACAACAACTCCCTACCTGTTGAGATGAACAGCCGCAGCTTTTAATTAACAAAAGCAGAATGGGCAGTTTGCACAAACACTAACAAGCAGTGATGCTCTCTAGAAGAGTCACCCCAAAATCTACTGCCCCTCAAAAGAGAGAGATACTGGTAGGGAGGCATCTCCCCACTCCTCTACAGGGAAAATAAGAGTGTAGCTACTTCCCGCACACAGGCACATACATTGTACTTACCTCACTGCCAAGTACTGCTGCTGAAACCCAGCAGACTAACTGCCTGCTCTGGCACAGCTATTTCAGCACATCTAAGACACCTCTTTCTGCCCTGGCACTCAGCTGCTTTCAGCACGGCTCACCTGCAGCAGCCTCTTCAGAATACAAGCGCACCACCTGAACAGCCTCGTGACTCGCTCAGCAGCTTGTGTGGAGACCCACTTGCGCTCAGGATGGCAGGGCGAACCTCTCCTACAGGAGGCCGGGTGGTCGTGCTGGGTGCCACGTCCTGCTGGCACAAGCGCAGAAGGGACAAGAAGGAGCGAGGGAGGCTGCTGAGGCACCAGCTGCCAGCCCATGTTTACTATCCCCTTAACTGGCAGGCATATATCTTATTAAGTGCACCCAGCTGAGACTCCACCTAGCTACAAGTCTAAAATCCCAGTTTAATTCAACTGAGGGGGGGAAAGGGGGCAGGAAATATATGTGGGGTCGCAAAACACACAGGTGCCAACAGCCTGTCCAATGCAGTTCACATCGCTTTTCCCTGCGCTGGGGGATGATGAGCTCTGCCAGCATCAGGTACATGTTTAATATAAACCGAAATTGCTTGCCAAAGACTGAAGTAATCTTCCTTCTCTCCCTCCCTGCCTCGTGAGGCAGTCTCTGGAATGGAGAGAACCCACAAAAGCACAATGCAAAACCACAACACTCAACTCTCCCATTATACACAGATTTGCAAACAATGTTCATCTGGGTACAAAAAAAACCCCCAGGTATGTCAGCACTGCGCTCTTGTCACTCATCCAAAGAAAACGAATCCCACAGATATTTTAAGAGGAAGCACACTTCCAGTAGCCTCCACGCCTCTCCAGTGGCAAGCAGAATATCCAGTTTTTAATTGGCCTCTTAGTCAGAGGCTGCTCTGCCTTCAGCTGCCCTCACCTTGCTCAAACAGACACAGTGTTCAACTGTCTTCCTAAAATGGGCTTCAAGGACGCTCTCATGCTGCACTCAAGCCAATGTTTATGACTTGTGCCAATTATTTGCGGGTGGGGATGGAGTACAAACATACGGTGTCAGCATTCCCCTGTAAAAACAGGTATCCTAGCAGCACAACCAGGTATCCACGATGGCCTATGTCAGGAGGAAGAAAAAGAAAACCTGACCAGACTTGTTTGCTTGGTCTAGTTTAGTAGACCAAAAGGACTAAATAAATTTTAAAGAAACCCTCGAGTATTTTGAGGCTTTATTACAAAAAAGAGGGGTGCACATTCTATGCTTTTTCTGGACTAGTCGGAGTTCAGAGAGGCTTGGCTTCAGGATGAAGCAGATCCCAGACCTCTAAGTCTGCAAACAAGGTGGTCAGTTCTGGAAGGAACCCCCTTCAAGTCTGACTTGGCAACAAGAGAAAACATGGGAACGAGGGGATGGAAAACAGGGAAAGAAGTCTTGCCTTTAAACCTGCTTTAAGGAATTACTAAAGTGCAACAACTTTTCATAGATCACTGAGACCTGACCAAGTTCAAGTAAAAATAGACGAATGCCAAAGAAACAAGCAACCAGAGTCTGTTTCAGAGACCAGCAAGGGGAAGCCATTTTCAGAAGGCAGGAGTCTCAGCACAGAGACAGAGCCTTCTCCAGAGAAACTGCTCCAAGCAAACCCCTGAAAGAGCACACCTAAATGCCAGCAAGAGCTTATATGGCCAGACTACCTCAAGGGGGATTACATGGAGCCTGCTCACTCCTTTGGTTTTGAGGCACCTGAGGAAGACGACAATTTGGGATCCCAGCAAATTAAGCAGGAAGAAAACAGCCAGTTTGCAAATATTTTAATCTTGCATTATAAGTTCTAATCCAGATCCAAAAATCTGTTAAGAGATCAGAAACTGCAGACCGGGAAAGGAGCAAAGGCTAAGATTTGTTACCATCCTATTTGCAACAAAAATGCCTTAAGATACTTTGAGGAGCCCACATCCCCATCAACCTTCTGCAGCAGAAAGCAAGGAGATAGTTACAAATATTTGCCTCTTTTTTTTCTTTGGTACTCATCCTTCCTAAAAGGGGAATATTCTGTACCTTGACTGTGAAAAAGATGAGTTAATTAAGCTAATAATGCCAACAGCTGCCAAGGCAGCTACACATAGCTGGTGCTTACAGAAGGCTCAAAAAGGCAGAGATACCACTGACTCCTCAGGTCGTTGACAGAGTAAGATGTGCTCAAGTAGGACTCCCTTAATGTCGTTCTGCTGCACCAAAATGCAATAATGTAGTACTGAAAGAAAAGAAATAACTGGAGTAACATGACTCCAAGACAAACAACTAAATATCGACTGTAAAAGGCATTCTGACAAGTCTCCCACGGAGAGAGACTTGCCCACACTGACAGGGCCTCCAAAGTAATGGCTTACCATACCACGAGCAGAACACTGAGGTGCTGGCAGCCAAGAAAGAGCTGTTCCTTTGCTCTGCGGAGGGAACGTAGGACCTCCTCAGTCCCCCATCTATTGGCACAGTGACATGCTGACAGAGAGGCCAGATAACCACTTGCCTCCAAGGATAGCAAACATGGGAACGATGCCCTCTCCCCCTCTTCACGCAAACACGGCGAGTGACCTTGCGAATGTCCCTCCAAACTCCCCAGAGAGATCTGGCCCCCGGGAACCATCCGGCTGCCACCGCACCCCATCAGCAGCATTTCCACTGACTTTACAGGACAGCAGCCACGACGATCTGCGGTCCCACGGCAGGACACACCCGCCCGAAACAAGTGCCCCTTTCCAGCTTCTCCCCTCCACCCCCCAATAACCCCACCCACGGGTGGCAGACGCGGAGGGGCTCCCCCCACCCGAGGCGAGCGGCTCTGCGGGGACTCACCGCGAGGCAGGCGGCCGGCCGCCCCCTCCCCAGGAGACCGGCTACTTCTGGTGACCCGGCCGGACACCACCGCCCCCAGCCCCCCTCCCCGCGGGGCACCC
>WKFP01013124.1:72056-83089 GCA_011057875.1 Pterocles orientalis
GGGGGGGGGGGGGGGGGGGGGGGGGGGGGGGCGTGCTAAAAATAACTCCGGCGTGTTAGCAACAGCTTTCCCATTGGCTGGCAGGGCCCGACGGCCCCTTCGGATTGGTGCGCTGCCTCAGCCAGTGAGCAGCAGGGGGTGTGCGGAGAGGGGTGGTGCCGCGACCGGCGCAGGGGCTGCCGGGAGTTGTAGTCACCAGGGCCGCCACGGCTCGCTCCCCCTCGGCCGCCCGCTCCCCCTGGGCCGTCCCCACCCCGCACCGCGGGGTGCTGGAGAGCTCCGGCCGCGGCGGCCAGGAGAGCTGTTACACAAGCCGGCGCCGCGAGTGGTGCAAGGCAAGGGTTGCATGCCGCCCTGGGGAAGGACAGCTGGGGGGATGACCATCCCTGGGGCCACCGGCTGCCTATCCCAGTCATGGGTGAATGATGTGCACCCACACCCCAAAGGCTGAGCCCCAGCCACCCACTAGGAAGCTGAAGGCACTCACTCAGCACCACATGGCTTTTTATTCTGCAAATAAAACCCAACAATGAAAAAAAAACAAGTGCACTTGCTTTGGGGTAGGAGGGGATACCCAGCGTGGTAAGGAGTGGTCCCCTAAAGCAGCCACACGCAGGGAAGCGTGACTGGGGTGGCTGTATCTTTCTCACCATATCACCATACCTGTCTGAAGGGTGCCAGCTGTCCGCACACAAACCTCTGTACGTTAAACCAGACCTATTACCAGTTCTGAGGAAAACAAAGAAAATCCCTACAGGCACCCACAGGCCACATATTTTACGCTCCGAGGCACCTTGGACAGACACCACTTGTAAAGTGCTCTCACTGTCCACACATAGGGCAGCTTTTGATCTGAGTAAAGATTCAAACAAGTGGAAGGGACACCAAGAGCCACATTTCCAGGCTCTCCCAGCCACATCTCAGGCATCTTCCTCAGAGCGGACACAAGCAGACCAGGGAGGGAGAACCAATCTCAGTGTGTGAAGTTCTCCCGCACAGCCAGCTGCAGCAGGGGTAGCCTGCCTGGCCTGTGAAGTGACCTGTTTGTCTTGATTCTGAAGAATTCCCAAGAAAAAATACCATTGTGGAGTGACATTCCAGCTTGGATTCCGATCTTCTCAATCACCGAGTTACATTTGAACATTAAATTTATCGCCCATTTTCAAAAGGGAAGACGACCACAGACACTTCCTGAGCTGCTCCATGTCCCTCTGCTTAGATAATTCCCTGCAGCAATCGCCTCCCAAGTGCAAAAATATAAAGTTCCTCCCTTGCCCCATTTCCACGAAGATCCTCAGCATCTTTCTGGGTTTGGTTTGTCCTCCTTCACTTAGGAAACCTTTACCTTAGGTGCTGCCTTTGACACTGGAAAGGACTTCTTCCGAAGCCAGTCGTCACCATGCGTTAAGAAACCAGTTAATGCAGTCCTTCCTAGCCACAGCACTACAGCAGCCATCCTTGCTCATTTTCCCACTGATTTAAAAAAAACCCAAAACCTAACTTCTGAAGTTTGTTGGTTTTTTTTCCTGCAAGGGAGGGGGGGAAGAAGAGAAGTGGAAGATTTATGTGAACTATTATGAGCAGCCTTATTTTCATCACTCCTAGTTTAAAAGGAATTTAGTTACAAAAGAACACTTTTTTATTTTCCTAATACTCCCTTGCTTTGCTGGAAACAAAATCATGCTGTCAGCCAGAGATCAGGAAATTAAAATGACTGTGCTATTTTTAGCATCATTAAGAAAAAAAGGCCATTGCATTTCTAACTCTATTGTTGTTTTAATAAGGGGTTACTAGGAGGGTGTTACACATCAGGGCTCTTTAAAATACTTGTGCCTTGACCGTGCTCCTTTAATGATCACGTTGCCCTGGTACACATGCAGGCAGAGGAATTCTGTCACGGTATCCGCTCACACAGTCTCAGCCATTTGGCCGTTACGTCAAAGCAAAACTACCGAATCATGTGCATGCAGGGAGGGGAGGGAAGGGATCGCCAGGCTGCTGGGACAGAGCTCGTTTTGCTGGGCTGCTTAATGCCAAGGAAGGGCAGTCAGGTTATAATTGGGGGTAATTAGCACTGCCATACCCCGAATCCTCTTTACATTCAGGTCACGTGACAACCTCAAGGAAATGAAAAATTCTTTCCTGCTACTGAAAAAGGCAAACATCTCCAGCTGATCCCTGTAATGAGAAAATAACAGCTCCTGTGCAGATAAGGTTTCAGAAGCAGGATTTTGTCTACACAGCTCTCGCAGGGAAAGCTCATGGCCTTTGCCTACCTTCCTTTTTATTTTTTTAAATAAAGGTAATGCTTCTGGCTCAAGGGCTTTGTCAAGACAAGGTCTAGAAGATTCAAAGGACCAGAGGTGTGTTACGGAGCTATTTGCTGAGCTCAGTTGAAGCTGCGGCTGGTATTTGGACTGAAGAGACATGTAACAGGGAACAGCCATGTTTCAGAACGTAGCTATGCCTTGTTGGTATTGGCAACAAACAGGACCAGTTACTTAATAGGCCAAGAGGTCCCATATTTCTCCCCAATGTAAATATTTTAATTAAAAGTATTTTTTACTTATTATGTAACAACTTTTGATTTAGAAAAGAAAAAAAAAAAAAAGAGATAAACCTACCTAAAAAAGTAACAGCAAGAAGACACGTTTAGCTCCATCCAACTAAGGCTTGCAGGCAGCACCATGGGGGTTCAGCTGCCAGAGACACAGCCATCCCTCCCACCCTTCCTTGCAGTTGTTGTGCAAGTGTTCCACAGCTAGCAGCCAGGGAGCCCCTGAAGCAGGCTACTTAGGACTCCAAGGTCTGATGAAGCCCTTCCAGAGCTTGGCGGGCACAGGGCTGCAGGACACATCACATTTTCCCCCAGCAGGGAAGCTCACCCTTTTAGCATGTGCTCTGGTCTCCAGTACTACTAGGAAATCTCCTTCTATTAGACAAGCACTTTAAAATCTATTTAGAGAGGAAATATTGCACTTTTCTAGGGGCCCTGCCTGGGTTTCATTTGCTGGTGAACAGAAATAATTGCCACAGAAGCAAGGCTGAGCTTTCCTGGGCTACCCAACTGTATCTATTACCCTTCTCTGAATTACCAGCTTCAGGGCAATGTCCCGTCCATGCTCTGAAAGTACCAGAAAGGCAGCAACGCTGAAGTGATCTGAGCACCAGCAGCATTTGGCATTCTCCCCAGAGCTGTCTGAGCAAACAAGGCAAAGGGGAAAAAGCTTGTCTCTCCCTCTCTCCACCTGCCCAGTGAGTCAGAACAACTAGAAATGGCAGCTTAACTCTCATTGCTGCCAGAATGCAGACCAATATGCCCAGCAGTCAGAGTGAGGGCACCGGGAGTGCCAAGAAAGTAAGCTCAGCCGTTTTTGGGGGTGGGGGAAGGGATGGGGACACTCATATCTCAACAGCAATCCCTCCCTGGCTGATCCTGCTAAGCAATCAGGAACAAGGGCTCCTCTAAAATTAGATCTTCTAGGGGTCCCTGCACCAGGGGCAATAACTCTGCGACAAAAAAAAAAAATATTCAAACTTCATTTCCCTCTTGCTTCATCGAAGAACTTTTGTTACCTTAGAAACTTCTGGGAAAGAAAAAAATACGTACAAACCTTCTGCATTCCTAGTGAGATAATTTGGGTGGCCTGACTGAAAGCAAGTGATAAATTCTGGTTGAAATGATAAAGTTCCAGGTACAAAAAAATCTGCATGTCATGCCCTGCTTTTAAAGAAATACAAAACTTAACATGGCTGGTAATGGCTCTGGCATGGGCTTCACAGTCAGGACCAAGAGGCAGACGCTTATTCAGGTAGAACTGCTTTGAGAGAGTGGGTGCGCTGGAACCAGAAATGCAGTTTGCTCTGAACATCTTGGGAAATGGAATCCATGTCAGTAAAAATTAACCAGAGGCTGTACAAGGGAACCAAGGTACAAAGAAGAAGATACACAGAAACCCTCTGGACTGCAAAAAGCTTGGAAGAGAAACCTGACAGAATTAATAGCTGAGGGAAGGAAAGGGAGGAGCAGCTGAGATGGCTGCAGAACCAGTCATAGCTAGAGTCAGCTGCAGCAGGAAGAAATGAATTTTAAGTGAACTCGTGTGCTTGATTTCACTCTTATCCTAAACATCTAAATGGCTGGAGCAGGTAGAAGCAGCATTTAAGCCAGAGGGGAGTTACAGGAATGAGTACTAACGTCACAGGGAACAACTGAAACCTCAGAAGGGGCACGATACAGGCTCTGCATCCTGAGACTGTGCAAAGAGAATCCCGTTACCGTAACACACGCTCTGCTCAGACGATTAAGACTTTAAGGACCACAGGGCACACACTGAGCTAAGACTCTAATTTAACCGCCTGGGGAGTGCATGCACTAGTAGGGAACTCAGTTCTGCCTCTGCATAAAGGCGCCCGTTCCCAGATCTCTGCTGAGCCAACACACTGCTTTTAGCCCGTACTGGTATTTGACAAACAAGCAGCCTCTGGTTTTCAGCATGCATACAGCTAATAGCCTAGAACACAATAGTTGGTTTCCAGTTACAGCAGGGAAGGCTTTAACTTATTCACAAGAACAGGATAGCGAGTCAAATAGCTTAGTAGGTTTTAGAAAGGGATTGGATGTTTGCATGGTGAAACAACATCCACAGGCGTATTAGCTAGGATAAGGGTTACAAGCTCAGCGATCCTCATGCTACGATCAGTGGCTGGGATCACAGGCAGACAAAAGCCACAGCCATTCCCTGAAGCTCCTTGCAACAAGGTCACATGGCCATAAGCAGGCACTGTCAGAAACCAGATAACCCATTGTGCAGTTCTAGCTGGGCTAATCCTGTGTGTCCCCAGAAAGCTCCAGCTAAGCATAGACTGAACCAGACAGAAATCCTTTTTATAAAAAAAACAAAAAACCCACCACCCCCCAAAAAAACCCCGCAAAAAAACCCCCAAAAACCAAAAGAAGCTTTATTGGTATGCATTCTACAGAAACAGTTACAAGAAAAGGCCTTGGATTAATCTATCAAAGAAACGTGGAACATGGTCCCTAGGAAGGCACCAGCAATGAGCAGGTTCCTTACAAAACAGGGCAGCACGGAAATATACTGGAGGAAAGGAGGGGGAAGCGGACACATGGGATTGGCACTCTGTTCTTCAATACTGATGCATGAGGCAATTTCTAACAGTTGAGAGGCCTGGTAAGAACACGCACAAGGTGTTTCCCCACACCAGAAAGCGCACTTGCTTTTTACTGAGCTCATCTCCTCCTCATCTCCTGCCCACTAGGATTTTTACAGTGAGCTGGGGCAGATACTAGCAGAGCTTCTGAAAAGGCAAGAGACAGTAAAGCTCATTTGCTCCTTCTGATAGTTAGGCCTGATCAGGTTTCAGTCCCCACTCGGTCTGTTACTTCTCCAACCCCAAGTATACTACTGAATTTGTACTCCTTTAGAAAAAAAATAATCAACCAGTTTTCAATAATAGTAAAGTCCAGAGATGTTCCAAGACCCTCTCGCCAACCTGATAGGAGGGGTAGCCATGTACTGATTGGATCACCTCTTCTTGAAGCCGTACTTTTTCCTTTCATAGAAGAGATCTGTTTTGGAACTCCCCAGGTTGACGATCTTAGGGCAACCATCTCTCTGTAGGAAGAAAAGAGGATGTAAATTAGGAGATGGGCAAACAGAACATCACTTACACAGTTCTAGTAGGTTCTCAGTTCCCACGCTCCTCACCTTGTCTTCAACACACATTTTGAACACCTGTGCAGACAAACTGCTCTCCAATTCTGGTTACTACCAGCAAGAGAACTGAACAGAGAAGAGGATGGATGCCTTTTTAACATTACTCGAGGACATTCTCTTCCTCAGAATGAAGATGGAAAACAGCTCGTATAACATGAGCAGTTTAATGAAAAGGATGCTCAGTGCCTCAAGACTGGATTCTTTCTGAATTAGGATACACAAGATTTATAGGGCCCAGAGGAATAACCTTTGCTCTCCTTAGTCAAAAAGAATCTTGTTGATTTAGATGTCACCAACCCATTCTCGCGTTTAGGGACCCCTCTCAGCTGTGACAGAAGAAACAAATCTCAGATTTCCTGCATCCTGAATTGATTTCTACAGAGCCTGCACAGTCATCTCCGAGAGGACAGCTATTCACAGCAGCTACATGGTTAAGTTCTTGCACCCGAATTCCAGCAGATGGTGAGAAAAAAGCCACAAGAAAAGCAAGAAGGGGAGCAGGGGAGACCCACCTCAGAGGTGTGGCTGCAAAGGCAAATTAGAGATGCACCACTCAGGGTACTAGGGGGCATTTGTCCATGGGCCACCTGAGCCCAGCATCTGCATAACTCTTGCGGGCAAAATGTTGTGGCTGACCATAGCAGCTCTGAGGGGCCCAGCAGGCAGACGAATGCGTGTCCTGGGCTGTTGTGTAAACCTGAGTGGATTAGATTTAGAAAGCCTCCGGGCAGATGTCAGCCACTGTAGAAACCGCACCCAAGCTGCGCCACCATACCTGCTCCTGTGCAGGAGATGCAACCTGGTAGGGCAGGTCTGTGTGGCAAAAATAACAGGAGTAGGGGGTAAAGAAAGCATCTCTCCCCCATATGCCTGCCACAACTAATCTCCAGCTAACGTCTCCTTATTTGATTTTAAACCTCAATAGTAAGACTTTTCCAAGCCTTGCCTCCCACGATCCAGGGAGTCTGTGACAATCCTGACAGCATTATTGCAGGGCTCTGTTCTTTGTTCCACCTCCTCCTTAGGGAGGCAGCACTTAAGCATGCTTCTGTCCCCAAGTAAAGATTACTTTTTGCAACTCACAGCTGTCTTGGGTGACAAGGTAGAATTTTGGCCCTTACCCACAGACTGAAGTGAAGTGAAATAATACCTCATTCCTTGCTCCATCAGAACAATTGAACCAGGCCCTTTGCCTCGTGCCCAACAGCATTACACCTCCTCTCTCCATTTTAGTATTTGCTTTCTTGCTTCACTATATTTTCCAGTCTTTCTCCGAGGACAATGAAAGTGCTGTGACTGAACCTTGAAGTGTTAAGAGCTTCAGGTATAGCGCTCTGTCCATATCCTTTTCTTATTCACATCAGCACCAGCTACCATAATTGAAGCAGGCAACACATTTAACTTTTCTCCTTCTGGGCAGCCTACACCTGTGCCAGCACTTTTCAATCCTGCAAGTCAAACACATAAAATCTACTGTTTAAAATCTGCAACTTCACATCTGCAATAATCCCTAAAATTTGAGTTTGCTGGTACAGAGCAACTGTCTGCACCCAGCTGTCAAAATACCTCAGTTTTGACTTGGCATTCCCCTGCTCCTCCAGCTGTACATTTTCTACAATCCTCCCTTGCAGAGCAGCTGGCTATCTCACACCTGAACCAGATATGATAAGCTACAGGTGAGCTTAGGTGATGAAAAATACCTGTTGGGAACCAATGTGAATTGGTAAAAATAAAACCAAGCCTATTTACTCATGACTTATCAAGCCAGGTTCCATAGGCAAATGAACAAAACTACTGTTTCTCCCAGCATTTCCAAAGCAGGAGGCAGCAGCAGCACCACCACCACGTTTATATCCATATTTAGATACTAAGAAAGATTATGGTCCTGTCAGATCTAATGACTAAATTCAGATGAGGACCTGCTCTTCTCCTGAACTTAGCTGCAGGCCTCTGGAGAAAATGTAGGCACCGCAGAGCGTTAAAACAGCAACTTACTCAGCTGAGCATGTTCCTGTAAATCAATCTGAACCATTCTCTCAGCGTGTCCTCCACTGTCATTAGGGTATGCTAGAAATGGCATTTGCAAAGCACCAAAACCCAAACAATTTTTAACAGACACTCTCACAGCTATCAAGTCCATATTCTGGGGATATTGCAACTGTAGGCATCATGTTCTTGCTTTTCCCTAAGGTCTTTCTACCATTTCATTTGCAGTTCTTCATATCCTTCACTCATTGTGTTGGTTATTAACAAATACCTTACAGGGGGTGAACAGCTGCCTCATTTCACAGGTGCAGTGGCCATCTTTCAGCACCAGAAGATTATAAAAAGATTATAGCACTGACTATAGATATAAGGGACCACCACAACAAAAAGTGCTAGCAGAAAAAGAGATGTCTACTGTCTAGGCCATTCCAGAAAATAATTTAAAAAGAAAAAAATCATATCCCACTGAAATTATACAAGAAGCTTTAAACTTGTAAAACACAATTAGTGCTGCAGACCACTAAGATCTAACTTTACGTTGTTATCCAAATGAAAACACAGGTGGTGATTCCATAGGCCTTACAGTACTCAGCCTTGGTTAGTGGCTGATAATGGACTTCTAGAGAGGAGCTGCTACTGCCTTTGCAGTGTCTGGAATATCTCTGACCCTGATAAAACCTAGGCTGAGACATCTAGTAAGATAACAACTTAAAGTGGCAATGAGCAGTGTGTGGAGGAAGAGAACCCTGAAATGTGCAAGTGAGGAAATGCATGGAGGAAGAGAACCAGGAGCTGAGAACTACAGTGCAAAGCAGTCAAGCATCCTTTGGGATGAAGAGAGTTACAATACCGTAAAATGCTACGATATCTCAAAATGCTTTGTAAACACGGAACTACCAACAGGAAAAGAAAGGTAGGAGGTAATGAAAACCAGTGCCAATATTGGCAGTGGAAACCAAGTGTCCCATGTTCCAACACTAATTTCACTAGCTCCAAGCCCCTTAAAGATAAGCATGGCTAGTGAATAAAGACATAACCAATTCAACAGGAGACTGGATGACAACATACATCTTTCTCCTGGATGGTGCACTCCTTGCAGTAGTAGGCGTCAGACACCCCCGGACCCCCGCAGATCACACAGCGTCCTTGGTATGAGCCATAGTTGCACTCATCACATATGCGCACGAGAGTGCAGGGCCGCACATAGGAGTCACAGATCACGCATTTGCCATCACCTGCAAGTACAGCAGAGCCTCTGGTTACAGAACGTCCTCTTCTCCACCCCCACATAGAAGAAGAAAAGCTTCCTAGTTAAAGAACTTGCCTGTGCACTCAAAGACAATACAACTGAACTGCAGAAATTTACCTTGCAGGCAGAGAAATTTACCTTTGCATTTGCACAGACCTGAGAGGAACAAGGGCTAGTAACCTGCAATATCTGAACTCCAGAGAAGAAACTCAAAGTCATTTCTGTGATTAGCCAACACCTGCTTAGATCATACCATTAATTTTACTCTAGAACTTTTCCTTAGATTTTCAGTTGTGAAAAAAATGCTGGACTGACAGGACTAGTGTCCTTACCTACACAGAAGCAGCAGTGTAAACTTCTCCCACAATGCCACATCAACAAAAGTCTGGAGTTACTATCCTCAAAGAGATGCGATAAGAGATTGTGCTTGTAGTCCTTTTAATCCTTCATCTGTGAGAAGGCCAAAGAAAGGGCAAACTGGCATAAACAGCCATTTCACAAAAGCTGCTCTTGCTTTCTCACAAGGAACTGACTGAAATTCAAGTACTCATATCATACAGGCAAGCAGCCATCAGATGCCATTGACAGTCTCTGCTGTCCTGGACCTTTTCCAAAACACTGGCCTGGGGATGAAAGGCTTCATATCCTATTACCAGTTCCCAAGGCATCTAATCCTGACTCCCACAAACAGCTCATCTAACCTGCTCTTAAACCTGCAGCACAACAGCCCTCAACTACTACCAATGTGAATCTGTTTCTCTGCTGTATGCTCTTGAAAACAATCTTGTTGCTTCAGACTGTCCTTCTCCCCACTTTGCTTATTTTCATACTATTTTTGAATTATGAACTAGTCATCTTATTTGTTCTGTTCCCCTATAAGGACTTAACGACACATCATTTCTTCCCTTCTACAGCTGAACACCAGCATTTGATTCCGTAAGGTTTTTTTCTGCTTTAACTCTAGATGTTCCCCCCACCCCATTTCTTATTCTCCTACATGCTGAAGAGAACCTTTCTCAAGGTGTGAAGAAGTCAGATTAGAAAAATGCTTTTTTTTCCCCTGCTTTGAAATGATGAGGCTGATCATTTTGTGTTGCAGATTACAAGGAACCAATCAAGAAGCCACTGTAGCTTCAGCTACTGAAAATGCTGGCAGCATATACACAGCATGCATTTTTGTGATAATCTATTTGAGCACATAACTTTGAAAATACGTATTGATTTACACTTACGCTACACAAGTAACTCTTCCCACCTCAAAGAATGACTTCAAGTTCATAGTTAAAGCAAAAACAGAATCCAATCCCCAGATCCAAACTGTATGCTCTAACCACAATATGTAGAAACCATACTTACATTTTTCACAAAGTCGTCCAATAGCTGTAAGAAGAAAAAGAAGAAAAAAAAATTGAGGCAGAAGCAGAAGAAAAATATAAGTAACTACAAGCCTGAATGACAAATAATTGTCTTCTGCAGCGAGGAGTCTTTAAAAAACAAAACAAAACATTTTTAGCATAAATACAAATGTATCTATTTAACACTGCCCATATACGTTGTTTACTTCAGAACAGAGTTAGATGTATCTTGAAAGTCTTGTCTCTTGTCTAGGAAACTGACAACTATGTTGTTAGTAACCTGGATAAATGCCATAAATATCAAATGCTAAAGACCAGATGTCCACTTTAACAATGACTAAACAGTGATTCAGTTTAAGTTTGAGGATCAAGGGATTTGTCAATGTGGAAAATAATCTTCAACATAGACTGTTAGCTGCATCAACTATTCCAAAAATACATTTCCTGTGGACAGTGCAGCTGAATATTTTGTGTTTACAGTCCTTTCAGAAAATTGTATGCTAAATTTGCTTTCCCAATATGGAACGAACAAAAAATCTGAAAGAGAAATCTCGACTTCTGATTTTGTATAAGACTTCTTTAAGACTTAGCAGGGTAAATTCTGACCCAACTGACAACAAAGCTCATTCTCTATATACAGGTATAACCTAATAAAGGATTTTATCTTGCAGCCAGAAAGATGCTCCCAATGCTGGCTGAGGCCTT
>WKFP01013124.1:83809-112810 GCA_011057875.1 Pterocles orientalis
TTTTTTTTTTGGGGGGGGGGGGTGGTTACTAAGAGTGATAAGGAAACCTGGCCTCCCATTAATAAAGCATCTGATGAAGTCAGGCAATTTAACTTCTCAGTTTGCCATTCATGACCTTGGCCAACGTGTTCCTTTTGCTTATGGAGCCGAATTAAGAACTTGGCTTCTAGTATTCTGAAAGTATTTAGTGAAGCTTAATTCATGTTTTATATTAAAGCTTTACTTTAGAGTTAGGTGATTTAGTAAAGTATAGCTTTTAAACTTAAGGAAAAGTTACCGAATAGCACTATTTCTTGGTATATTCATTCTTAGTTGTTAAATTGGTTTTACTTTGTACTTTGAACAGAAATGACTACTCATAAAATGAAGACAAGTCCTTTATTAGGTTAATGAATTGGTTCTCATTTTATGGTGTGTCATCGCATGAGACCAGGCAATCATTTGCTACAATTGATATTGTATAATGTAAAACAAAGGCTCTGCTAGCACAGTGAATATGGGGAATTTAGTATTCTAGGAGGCTGTCTTCTGTTATCTGGCTCAGGGTACATGTTTTTTTCCCCTGTGAAGGACTAGATTTGTGATGGTAATCAGACATGCTTCTAGGTGATCTCTTCAGGTGATCTCTTGCACATATGCAGCAGCCTAGAGATTGATGAATATAAGAATCACTGTGCCAGTCACTGTGATAGTGCCAACATTGACCATGGCACATGTTATTAACATTAGTTCTACTCATCCCCTTGTCCTAGAACTGTTTTGCAATTGGAACTGCATAGGAAGCTTACCTCTGAGAGAAATAAATTGGAATTAGCCTGGTTCTGGCTGGCTGTCCTATTTGAAGTACAGTTCTTGTAACAGTCTCAAAGGGTCAAGATCTTTTTCATGCCTATTTGAGAGATGTTTTTAGTAGCATCCCATTTCTCAAGCCACGTTGTCTAAGGATTGAGTGAAGGAGTAATACTGTAGAAGTCTAAAGCATCAGGGTTTTACTTAAGGCCTTGTAGGTAAGTACTAAAATTGTGTATGGGAAGCTTTGTATACGCTGGCAAAGAGCTGTGCTGGCTAGAGCTAAAGTAATCTTCAGAATACTAATTTTGGTTGCTCTTTGAAGGTGGGTTTAGAAAATGAGACAGTGTTTACAGTTTGATTATACCACACAGCTTTTTTTAAGCTGGAGCATGGTGAATGTTGGAAACTTAGTCAGTGTTCTTAGATGTGGGAGGATGAGGAAAGGTGGTATTTAGGGTTTCACCTAGGATTTCTAGATAGGATTTCTAGATTTCACCTAGGATTTCCCAGGTAGGAGTGCATGTAGCACTGTTGCTGCTCTTTCGAACACGAGCTTTTGCTTACTGGACTTACCTACTGTATCTGCTGCTAAAATGTAAGCTAGTTGCTGAATTCAGACTTCTCTTGCATCTGGACCATTCACTGTAGTGAGCTGAATGCCAGATAGCTAGCTTCTAGAGATGAGCTTTTAAAATCTCTAAAGTGTTGCCTTCCTTACAGAGGTTTCAAAAATAATGACCCATTCAATAGGCTGGGATTTTTTTTGTCTTTTAAGGAAGCTTTTCACCTGCCAAAATGCCAATAGACTTAGAAACCCTATAATGGTTACTGGAGTTTCTTTACTGAAATCCAAATAAGGACACTCGGGTGCTGGGATAACAAATCCAGTGCCAGATGAGAGGAGATCACTTGGCTGCTGTTTGCTGGGTGGTCAGTCTGGAAATTAATGGTTCCTGGATAAAAGGGAAAATACATAGATTGCTGGCTGCGTAATTCCCTTGGCTGTTGATCTCAAGGCACTTCTCACTACTCAGTAAAAAGCTACCACAGAAGCTGCCCAAGCCACCTACTGTTTCAGGAAAGAGTAAGAGGGAATGAAGCTGGAAACTGTTAGACTTGTGGCTTTACCTTAATCTTGTATTTCTGCCACCCCGTTTCTGAGGATAACATGGAAAAAGGCCAGTCATGGAGAACTGACAAGTTCGATGAGTCATATATTGTAGATTCTTTATGAGGAGAGATCAGAGTTTTGAGCCAGGCAGCGTATGCTGTTGCTTATTGTTGGTGATGGATCCTTAGGCTTGCTGGGCACCAATATGAGAACAAGCATATTGAATAAATTAATTCCTGACACAGCAGAGATGTGGGATGAGATTTAGATCCTCATAAAATGAAGATGGCACTTTTTTAATAGGTGTCTTTCACGTAGTAGACAAAAATGATTCTCTAGTCTTCTGAAACTGACTGGCCTAGGTGGTTACTTTTCCCCAGTATCACTGGCCATCACAGAAACAGACCTTCAGTTTTCCAGACTTCTCTTGCCAATCTTCGTGTCCAGACAGGATCCTTAACCTTCGACATGCTCCCTTCCCACTTCTGGTACCGTGAAGTTGTGATGAAGCAGGATTCAACTACTTTGTATTGCTAATTCTGCGATTACAGTTTGAATATATTTTAATAGTGTTTGAATAAATATTACATTTCATCAAGTCATTTCATGAAGTAAAAAGGTACATAGACATGTATGCTCAAACTGAGAAGATTTTATCTGAATTTTTTCTGAAAATTTTCTTTGTACCTCACTTTGGAGACCCCTGGTTCAGATTTTTATCAGCAGCAGCTTTGGTCCCAGGCAAGACTAGAATGCTGTGAAGCTTCTGCCTTTACTTTAATTTGCAAATCTGTTCTTCTGTATGCTGAATTATGGTGAAATTTAGCTTTTGGTTTACTGGGTGACAAGGAGGAACTCAATCAGTTGTGTTACAGGGTTAGTTTCGGGGAGGAGAAGGAATTACTGCATTAAACAAAAATAACTTTCCTGGTCTGGGGAAGATTATTTTTCCATGAAAATTGATTAAATCCCTCAGTGGTTTTTCCAGTCGCTCCAGCAGTTGGAGACTTTCACAACATAGTGGGTATCTTGTGAGGTAAATATATTTCCACAGCATTAATTGTTGTGGGTAGACGCTTAAGTTTGGTGTGGTTTTGTTTATTTTTTTTTTTTAAAAGGGGCAGAACAAAACAAACACAGAAGTTATGTGGCTACTAGGAAAAGAGCAGCTTATGTATGTTAAACAATTAGAAACTCGGGGGTGTTTTGTTTGTTTGGAGTTTCTTTTTGCTGGTGGAAGAAGGAAGAGTCTCAACTCTGACACCTGTGATACTTTCTGGAAGTTCTAAGCTTAAGTGCAGCACAGTGAAATTTGATGACTGGGTTTAATTTGCACTCCTGGAGGAGCAGTGCACTCTCTTGTACCACATGTTCACTTACTTCAGATATTCTTTAATAAAAGTGGTGTGCAGCTGCTATAGGTCTGTATGGCTCCTACCAAAAGCTGTTTATCTAATAGTTTAGGATTGTTTGGTGAAAAAGCAAACTACACCCTTACTCCTCATGTGCTGGCTCTTATGATCTCTCCTAGATTTCCTGAATTTTTTATTGTGTAAGATACTAACAAATGTTGTCAAAAGGACAATGAAACAAGAGATGTGGATAAAAATTGGTGACATCTCATTGATCGTGACTATTTCAGGCAGTGTTTTCAATGCTGGTAACATGAAAACTGGAAAAAATATTCACAAGGAAAAATTAAAAGTGCTTGAACAGATCTAAAGAATTGATTAGCATTTTTGACAACACAAAACCAGCAGTAGGTATTGTGATTGTGTTCTGCGCAAGGAATACTTGCTAATCTACAATCACACATACAAAAGGGATATTTAGTGCAATACTGCTATGTTTATTGACTTGTACTTTTCAAAACCTTGTAACACTGAAGTAGAGGATGAATAGAAAAAACAGGATTAAGATTAAAGTGTAATACTGGAGGAGGAAGAACTCTGAACTCTTGTCTTCAGTCTGTTTCCAGACTTCTAGGGCCAATGACTGAGACTTTCAAAGGATGTAAGAAATGCACGTGCCAAATTCTTGGAAGTTTTTCTGGAGGCTGCCCTCTGATTCAGTTTTCAAAGCTGCATGAGAGCCTTTTAACCCTGGGCGCTGACCGGTCTCTTTCAGGTCAGGTGCTGTAAAGGTGTCCTGCTGTCCTGCCCTTCTCCCATATTCCAGGGACCTGTTCCACTGTGGAGGCTACCAAGTGAAATCTGGGCTTTTTTTCCATGGCATGTTCTGCTGATGCGTTCAGCTCACAGTGTAGTTCATCTGTCCTGCTGATAATTCACCTGCAGGGCAAGTGCAAGGCTTTTCTTAGTGAGGATGCCTTTGTGAGAGTGAAGATAAATAGCACGTGGATGTGCACAGCCAGGTTGGTGAACCTGGTGTGTTTGTTCCACATCTTGCCTCTCTCCTGCTCTGCATTACAGTGTAGACCAGGCACATACGTCAAAGTCACTCTAGCTAGCATTGAAACACGGGTCACTTTATGTGGAAATATAATAAGCTTTGTAACAGTATGTAGGGACCCTGCACAGGGAACCTGGTATGTGATGGTGGAACAGATAGGTATCTGCTCGGTCCCATACTGTGTCACCTGCCAGTCCTTCAGTCAATACCAGTGAGCAAATACAAACCTAGGGTCACCTTGTCTTGGAAACTGCATAGGATCTTCTCCACCATAGCTGTAGTATGTCAGGAATATAGCAAATTGGTGTTTGCTTAAGAGTTATTTCAGCATTGCCTGAGAGCAGATTTCTCCCTGAAAGCATAAGACATCTGGTGCTATAAGTAGAAATGTAAAATAATTTGGTAAATGCTACCTGTTCTGGGTAACCTGGTGTCTCACTTTAACATAATACACAGGATTGTACGATCAAATGTTCATTGGGTGCCTTTAAAAACCTTTGCAATTTTTTTGTTCCTTAAAATACCAAGAATAACAACTGAAAAACAGTTGGTTTATTGATGTGTTATAGGAATTCACTCTGCAAGATTCCGGTGCTAATACTCTTCTTTTTCCAGCATGCCTTGAATAGTGGGATACGACGCTACCATGTTGCTCCTGTCCTGTGCCAACGAGCCAAGGTGGCCATGAGCCACTTTGAGCCTAATGAATACATAAATTATGAAAAGCTGGAGAAGAACATCAACATTGTCCGTAAGAGGTAAGAGTGGAGGAGGGAAGAGAGAAGGGGTTGGTGTGCAGAATTTAGCTCTGCAGGGATGGGAGAGGAGGAAAAAATGTCCTGGGGTCTTGGCATTGGGAATATTTACTAGGGAGCCCAGTTTTGAGCCGTGGTGATCACAAATGTAGTGAAACATGAGTTGTAGTGTCCCCAGGTAGTGGTGGGATGCTCTGAGGAGGGCTGAAGTTTATGAAGAAGCACCATGACATGCAGAGAACCACGCCAGTGCAGAGGAGGTGCTAGAGAGGGCTCTGTACTCTTTGTTTAATGCCCTCTTTGGAGAGCCTTCATATTGGTCCTTGCTCGTTTCTGGGGAAGCAGTGTGTAGGCAGCAGTCATTATAGGCTAATGCTCCTTTGCACCATGTTTTGACAGTGAATGTTCTCCTGTGTTGCACTGTAGGTGTTAGGCATGGAAAGGAGGGCTAGGAATTCATAGCATACGTAAAATATAGTGACCTTAATCTGCTGGTAGAGGCTTGCGTGCTTGCTAAGTTGTCTGCCTCGGCGGTGGTTTGTATGACATGTCCTTGAGTCTTTGTGTCCTTTGTTAAACCTGGTAGCTCTCATTTCAACTCATTTTATCTACTTAGTTACTTCTCAGAAGATCTCACCACTGACATAAATAGGTTCCTCAATTGATACAGATGCAGGATGAAAGGTCTGAGGTCATGAAACTCTCCTTAGTTGTGCTTACTTGCTGTGGGATCTGGTATTTGTGAGTTGAGTCTGACCTCTGTCTCACCTCCACCTTTGCTGTCCTGAGTTATAACTTGTGAAATGAGCAGAGTCAGTGTTTCTTTTACTGTATAGGAAGATTATAAAAGAAAGCATAAAGTAACATCAATCCATATCCTTTAGAACTTTATGAACTGAGCCCTTGTTTTAGCCGGCTGCCAGTTGCTATTTTAGTGCTGTAAGAAGAGCATGCAGGTTTCTCTGTGTTAATAGGTCTTAACAGTCTGAGTGATCTAGGGAAGCATTCTGTTACGTGCTTAAAAGGTCAAATGTTGAACCATACAAGATGCAGATACTAAAATTCTTCTCCCCAGGCTTGACCGTCCCTTGACCTTGTCTGAGAAGATTGTATATGGACACCTGGATGACCCAGCCAAGCAGGAGATTGAGCGGGGCAAGACCTATCTGCGCTTACGGCCAGACCGTGTGGCCATGCAGGATGCCACTGCTCAGATGGCAATGCTGCAGTTCATCAGCAGCGGGCTGCCAAAAGTGGCTGTACCTTCCACCATCCACTGTGATCACCTCATTGAAGCCCAGTCAGGTGGTGAAAAGGATCTTCGAAGAGCCAAGGTCACTATTTGCAAAGACTAAAATTCTATCTGTTTGAAAGCCTCTTTCCAGTCTAGGGAAGATATTTTATTATTATTTTTCCCAGAAGGACAGCCATGAATCAGATATGGTAACAGACTGCCTGTGGTGCTCAGTTCTGTAGATAGGTCAGATGCAGCGAAGAAAGAGAGTAAGCAGATCTTTGGGAGTTTTTCAGCTGAGATTCATCCATTATGTGTTTTAAAGGACCATGAGTGTAGGGAGAGCTAGTCTTAATCTGCTAATGATGGAAGCCCAGGTTCTGGAGAGTGAGAAGATATTTCAGCTATGGGAAGAGGAAAAATCTACGGGGGGGGGGGGGGGGGGGGAAGGAAGACAGATTACTCTAGAGGGTTATGCTCTTTATGCTGCAGTATGGCACTGTGGAAAAACTTCCTGAACGTGTCTGCATTGCAGTGGTGTCTCCTGTGAGGGGGAAGCAAAACACTACTTTCATTTCCCAAACCCATTTGCTAGTGATTAGCTGAAGAACACTAACAGAAACATGTGCAGCTTTCAGGGCTAGCGAGGGTAGGTATAAATTTGTATAAAAGCATGGAGGATTTTGGGTTTTATTTGGAAATTTCAATGTGGTGTTTATCCAACTGCTGACTCGCTGCCTTTTTTAAATTTTTCCACTCGCTGTTTTACTGCTCATTGCTCCATTAGGTGTAGATACATTCATCTCTGTCCTACGTACCACAATGCATCTGCCAAGGCAGAACCTCTCTTAGCATAGCAGGAAGGTGGGGGAACTCTTGTTGCTTCAAGTGGACCTAGCCTAAGTCCACTGTCAGAGTCAGGAGGAGTTGTGCCTTGGACATTGAGGCCAAAATTTACAAACAGTAAACAGTTTGTGGGGGCTCAACTGCTTTTAAGATTTTAGTCCATATCTATTCTCAGAAACTCCTGATGTTGAAGCAGTTAGCTTCTGGCTTCCTTCTTCAGGTCACAGCAAAGCAACTTATACCACTCAGGAGTGAATTTGGGGAATTCTTGCTCCGCCTGTCTCAGTCCTAAGTTGTGCCCAAGTTGCGCGATTAGGAATTTGAGACTTACTAAATAAGACCGTTTCGTTTCTTCTCTTCATCTCCAGTCTTCCCCTTCCCCCCTATTCCTGCATTTGTTCTCTGAGTGCAATTATATTCACTGCAGCCCTGAGCTGAGCTGATTCCCCTCTTGCCATCCACTCTGAGCAGAGCAAGTAAAGGTCCTGCCTTCTTCTGACTGGGTTCTGCTTCTGTTGCTGCCAGTTGGCACACAATGAATGCTGGCAGGCTGGAGGATGGTTTGGATCTGCTCCTGGCACATCAGCGTGTTTTACTGGGGGAGGGATGCACAAACAGAGTGAAGTGACCCGACTCCCAGTGGAAAATGAGGCTTAAAGAACTGCTGCTGCCTCATGGGAAACTTCAGCAAATGTGTGCTGAGACAATTCTTCCATTATCTGCAGTTTCCCCTTTTCTTTTTATTCTGAGGCCTAGCTGCATGAGAACAGTCCTTAAGAAACTCTCTTCTCCTAGTGCTTATCTTATCTGCTCTGCCACTTCTCTGCCAAGAACTATCAGGACATAATAGTGTCATACTTCCTTGGCAACCATGGTTATTCTCACAAGAAATTTTCACAGTGTGACCTCCATCAATAATGGTTATAGCACAGCAAGAAAGGCAGCATTGTGTGAGTCTTAAACAGGGGACTTGGTAGAATAAGAAATTACACCCACCAACTCCCCTGGCAGCAAGCAACTTCCAGTTCCCTTTCTTAATCTGTAAAAATAAAGCTGAAGGATTTATCTAAGGGGTTTGAAATGCCTGCAAAACATCTGTAAAGCAAAAGGAACAGCTGGCAGAGAAGGAAGGAGGGGTTAGAGAAAGAGAGGGAAACAGATTGGAAAATATCCTGAGAATACAAGAAATAAGCAGAACATTTTAAATAAAATGCCTTATTGGCAGGTTTTTCCTTTGATTGTGCTATTTCCCTTGTGCTAGTTGAAATTGGAAACTGAAAAAAGATGCTTTAGTAAGAGCTACAAGTTGGATGAAATTAAATGGCGTGTTACAACTGGCTGGCAAACAGTCTTGATCCCTTTTGGTTTTGAAAGAGTGATGTGCACCTCCCTCTAGCTGCTGCAAAACTGTGGAGCAAGCTACAGAGGTGGGAGGGAAGGGAATGTATTTGAATGAGCTCTTGATGTATGGAAGAACAAAATGTGTCACTAATGCTATGCATTTCCCTGTATGAACAGGACATAAACCAGGAGGTATATAACTTTCTAGCAACAGCTGGTGCCAAGTATGGAGTGGGATTCTGGAAACCTGGG
The DNA here is from genome assembly GCA_011057875.1 of Pterocles orientalis. NCBI lineage: Eukaryota > Metazoa > Chordata > Aves > Pterocliformes > Pteroclidae > Pterocles > Pterocles orientalis. The sequence goes on from WKFP01013124.1 coordinate 92,553, forward strand.
TCAGGAATCATTCACCAGGTACAGTGTGTGTTTGCAATCTTTGAACATGCTGTGGCTCTTTTACTGTCTGGTGAAGAGAGAGCTCAAGTGCAAACCTTTAGGGAATTTAACCAGCTTAGGGAAACAACTTGCTTTCCTTGAGGTGGGTGAGGTTTCTTGCTTTCTCTCTCTGTTATCTTGACAACAGTGGTTTTTCTTAAAGTTTATTTTGGTCAAAGTGTAACCTGGTATGTGATTAGGTAGTGCCAACAGTAGTGCCAACAGCATGCCATGTGAATCACAGAATCTTGAAATATATTAACTGCTTGTGGGCTAGCTCCTCTTGGTACGATTGGGATAGTAAGGTGATGCCATGAAGCTGGCTATATAGTGCTGATGGGAATTGCTTTTGGTGGGAAGGAAAGCAGCTTTGGGAACATACTTTTTTTTAGGGTTATTTCGTATGTGTTTGGTTCCATAAAAACCAGAAGACTATATAAGGACACCAGAGCAGCTTACTTTAAGTACTCAAGAATGGTGACATATAAGAAGTTGCTATGTGAATTGAATAAAATGCAAAACAGTTTCCAACAGTTTCCAAGTACGTGATTCTCTTGTTATAGCACTTGCACCTTAAAAGAATATGCCTCTCCCAAGGTAACTTATCACTTCATGAGGCTTTTTTTTTTTTACAAAACCAACAACTCTGGCAGGATTTCCCTAACTTGCTCTTGGTTGATTTGCTTTGTGAGTTCAGTAGACACTTTTCATTTGTTCCTCCGAGTCGCAGGCAGTAAAAATTGCAGTGTAGCATGAAGCAAAAAGAGTGGAGAGGAGAATGGAACTTGTAACCAGGTGCAGTCAAGAGGTCTTTGCTATGTTTTCTTAGCTACAGAATGAGTTACTAAGGTTACTTTAACTTGGTGTGACGCAACAGAAAAAGGAAGTAGAACAGGTGAACTCTCCAAAAGGTTGTGGGAACACCTCAGGTCGTTTGTGTTCTGAAACCACTTGTAACGTCTGTCACGTGGCAACATGGGTCGTGCGGGGGTTACCAGCTTTCTTGTGGCTGACTTTGTCCTGCTGGAGAAAAATTGGTTGTGTTGTATAGCTTCAGAGTCCAACTCTGGCAAAGTGAGTCCTTGAAAGTGACCTTTCTCACACAAGTGTATTAACGTGAGCTACAAGCAAATAAAGGTGGAAGTACTAGAGGCAAAACCTTGGTCTCCTCAATAAAGGACCACTTTAGTTTTGTCCAAGCTGTTCTGTAATGCACATGCTGCAAGTTCTGCGCCTCCCAGAAAAGCTGTCCATAATGTTGGTGTGGCACCTACACAGTGAGAAGTTTATTAGCTCGAGTTCTCTACTGTTTTCCTATCATAGAAAAACTCGTAATTTTTCATTAAGATCTGTTCTGTGTCTTTGCTAGTAGTTGAAGAGTCTTGCATGGAATCAATAGCAGCACTAAGGGAAGGGTGGCCTCTTGATGTATTGTGAGGGGTTCTTCTATGTGATTAGGTTTTGGCTGGCAGCATGGATTGGAGGAACCTGTTCGTATTCTACTGCTGTGGGAGCATAAAGTCTATGAAAGGTCTCGCTAGCATTTGATAGGTGAAATTACTTGCTCAGCAGTTGATCAAGGGTTTGGAGACAAAGGAATAGATTCTTGAGCCCTAACAAAGGTGGCACCTTAGCAAGAACCTAAACTGGAAGGAAGGGGTCTTCCAGTGAAAAAATTGAGAGAATGTTTTAAAATTTTCTTACTATCCCAGGATGAGCAGGGATCCTTGGGCTGAAACTTGGTGCCTTGTTCTGTCATTACGTCCTTCACAAGGAGTTTGAAACACAAGTGAATTGTGTTTCAATCCAGAACAAATTCAATTATTTTCTTGCTGCTGAAATCTGCAAGTACAAACCAATCTAAATTCTTGTTCTTGTCTTCTATCTAGCTGTCTTCACCCTCCTTTCCCAACAATCAAGCAAGCAAATAATCAGTTTTTATTTTCAGATCATTCTGGAGAACTACTCCTACCCTGGGGTTATGCTGATCGGCACAGATTCACACACCCCCAATGGAGGTGGCCTGGGAGGAATCTGCATTGGTGTGGGTGGAGCTGACGCTGTAGATGTTATGGCAGGAATCCCTTGGGAACTCAAATGCCCAAAGGTAGGAGCAAAAGGAATACTAATCTTTGATGTGAAGGGTGAGATAAGGCACTATATGCCATTACAATCTTGTTTATAATCGCGTGCTGGCTTAAACAGCTATCACAGTCTGTGATTCATTGGCAGCTCTTAGTTTCCATTTCCAGCCATTTTATTCAGGGACTGAGAGCAATAGGTGAGTCGTGATCTCCCTTCAGTTGGCCTTGTCAGTGTTTTCAGCCCTGATGCACATGTTCTGATATTTCAGGACTTTCTCCTTTTTGGTATTGTGACCACCCAGATTCTTAGGAAAAACTCTGAGGAATTGTTTTGTCTGATGAAAGGAAATGGTGTCAGTGTTGTATTTTTCCATTAATGTTGCTTAGGTTATTGGTGTAAAACTGACTGGCAAGCTTTCAGGCTGGAGTTCTCCTAAAGATGTGATTCTGAAAGTGGCTGGCATCCTCACTGTCAAGGGTGGAACAGGTGCCATCATCGAATACCACGGGCCTGGTGTGGATTCAATCTCTTGCACTGGTAAGACAACACAAATCACTTCTCTGGGTGGATTGTTCTTGGAGCTGAGTGTTGAGTTGTGTGTGGAGGCCGGGAAGGGAACCAAGCAAGAAGTACTAAGTGTTCTCCCTTTGCCTGACCAAGCAATTGGTATGTGACAAGCTGGGAGAGCGGGTGAGAGTGGTGTAACAAGACAGTACTTTCTCTTGGTGAAAAAGTGACCTGTCTCCATTAAATCTTGTGACTTCGAGAACACTGAATGGTTAATTGTGAAGAATCCTGTAAGATGATGCGTCAGGATAAGAGTAAGGGTGGAGGTATTCCAGCATATGCTTAGGGGGTGGAGATGTAAGAGATAAAGGATGACATTTTCATTTTTGCCTTAGAATAGGCTGTGGGTAGAGGGAAGAAACAGGTTGAAGGGGGTACACGTGTGACAACTGCTAAAGAAAAAGCTCTGTAGAAAAGCAAGGCAGAGGGGAGACCAGAAAGCAGCAGTTTCTACCACGCAGTCTTACATTAGCTAATTGTAGGTCTTGGGTGCTGAATTTGAACCAGCAAAAACTGCAGTTGTCCGTAATGATGCTTGTTAGGACCAGCTTGCGAGAAGCGTCCCTCCTTTTGGCTTGAAGTGCAGCCTTCAAGCTGGGCTTCTCCTCTCTATTTGCATGGCATGGCTACAATTTGGAATATTTGGTTTAACAAACTGAGAGCAATTTGGAATTTTTCTTCTGTGAAATCAGAGGAACTTGACCTGTGATATCTGCTTCTAGCTCATTAAATGTAAGACAGCAGCTTCTACAGCTTCATCACTGTGTTCCTGAAAGGCATGGGTGATCTCAGTGCTGTGAGCAATTTTTTTTTTAATTGTGTTCCATCACTGGAAGCTTGTTATTCAACCCATTAAATTTCTCACAAATGTCTGGCTCTTCCAGTAAAGGTAAACGAGATGATAGGGAGGGACAGGATGCTCATTGCAGGTAGAAGAGACACTGCTCGCTGCTGTAAACATATTTGCTGCTCAGTGGAGACAGGGGATTCTCTGTCATCCCTTCCAGTGTCTGCAAGAATCAGTGTAGCTTTCAGCTCCTTCCTTGCAGAAAAGTCTGGTCACAGGCAGTGTATCGATCAGAAATGTTAGGGGCTGAGCCATCCATTATGTAGTCAGTGTGTCCTCTCTGCTGTGGAATTGGGTTTCTGTGGGTAATGCTGTGATGTCCCTTGGCTTTGCTGTCTTTTCCATGGACGGACTTTTGGAGAATCAGTGGCCTTGGACTTTCTCATTGACCCTGTGATCTCATCTCCCACTCTAGGAATGGCAACAATCTGTAACATGGGGGCTGAAATCGGAGCTACCACATCCATCTTCCCTTACAATGCACGGATGAAGAAATACTTGGGCAAGACTGGGCGAGCTGGTAAGAGGGTTTGGAGATCGAAGAGGGTGGAAGTGTGGGTTCAAGTGAAGGTGTATTCTGGGAGCAGCATCCTCCTACGCTGGTGTCTGATGTGACTTCTGACCTTTCATGGGCCAGTGGGTCATCTGACACGAGCAAGGAGTCTGTAGATGAAGTGTCTGGGGAAGTATATTGTGGACCCCTTGTGTTTAGCTGTTTGAGGTATTTTCTTTTCCTTCATATTTGCTGCACTTTTCACATCTCCCTTCTTTCTTATTCCAGACATAGCTGCTCTGGCAGATGAATTCCAGCAACACTTGGTACCGGATTCTGGTTGTCAATATGACCAGGTGATAGAAATTAATCTCAGTGAGGTAAGGTTTCCTTCCTGCCTGCCATCTTGGATATGATGTGACCCTGCTTTGTGTGAATGAGGACCAAGCTGGGAGTTTGATGTGACACCTCTGGTGCTGTGCTAGAACATATAAAAAATACTCAGGTCTGCTTCACTGACAGCTCCTGCTCACGTGTTCATGTAGGAGAATCCTATTTTAGCAGCTTCCAGATAGGGCTATGATAGGAATTGATTTGCTGCTGTGTTTTGGGGTTTTTCTTGGCTACACTGATTTCTGACTTTGTCACTGTTTCTTAAAGCTGAAACCGCATATCAATGGACCTTTCACACCAGACCTGGCGCACCCTGTGTCAGATATTGGTGCTGTGGCAGAAAAGGAGGGCTGGCCTGTTGATATCAGAGTTGGTGGGTAGTATTTGCTCTTTCCTCTGCTTTCATCCTTGTGGCATAAATGTTGCTGTCTTGGGATAAGTGGTTGGTCACATAGCTTGGGTTCCAGTCCTTTAATTACTGCTGCATGTCCTTTGACTTTGCTGCAGTGTCATCTCTTCATGGCCATGTGAATTTGCTGGGAAGAGTAGTGACCACCTGGGCTAGGTGTGTGGGATGAGATCTGGGATAGTTGGAGGGATTTTAATCTCAAGAGGCAAACAAGTCTCTTTTCCTTCTTGGAAACTTTTGAATGATTGGGTTGACAGGAATGTTACCTGTTGAAAAACACCTTTGTTAAAAGTCTGTTGCATGGATTTGTCTGTTGCAAAGATCTGTCAGAACCATGTTTGTCAGTCCTCCCAGTAGTTGGCTGTTGAGCTCTTGGAACATAGTAAGGTGAGTACCTGCTGTCCTAAAGAGCAGGCTTGGATATTTACATGCTCACTTGTGGGATGGTAACCTGTCAGCTGGCTTCTCAAGTGTTGCTCACGTGGGGAATGAAAAGAATGCAAATAAATTGTAAAGGCCACATCCCAAGTGGGAAATGCATTATTCAATAGTGTTACAAATAGGATCAAGAGCAGCTGTAACTGAAACAGAATTTATTTTTTGCTGGTTAGCACCAGAATGCTGTCAGGACGGTACAGTATGTCCTCATGTGGTCTTCATACTGTAACAAAGGATGCTTTCTTTTCATAATTTCCTCCATTTCTTGCCCTCTTGCTTTGAAGCCTTCTCTGTCTTTGCAGGATAATACCCCTCTGTGGTAATTTGCTTAACCAAAATACAAGTCGGTGACAATCGGATCTCATAAAACAATAACCAGATTAGTGACTAGGCAGTGTGTTCTGACTGTGCAACCTCTGAAGCTGGACAAGGGGTTGCTTGCGACCGCAGTATATTGCTGGGAGGCTTGGCAGTGTTAGTACCTGAAACCATTTTAGATTCCTTGTCAGCAGAAAAGGTGATTGTCCCTTGTATTTTTGGCTGAGAGATGGGTCAGGGAGAAGCTTCCTAGAACCAAGGCTGCAGAAACCACCTCCCTGTTTCTGTCAAACACCACAGGCTTGATTGGCAGCTGCACCAACTCCAGCTATGAGGACATGGGACGCTCTGCAGCCGTGGCAAAACAGGCACTAGCGCATGGATTGAAGTGCAAATCTAAGTTCACAATCACACCAGGCTCAGAGCAGATCCGTGCCACCATTGAAAGAGACGGTTATGTGAGTATGGCTGCTCTTTACACTCCCAAACAGTAAGTGTTAATTTCTCTTCCAGACAGTACTCAGGAGTCTAGAGGTAACTGATGGAAACCTCTTAAACTTTGTCTTCACTTATCACTAGAGGTGCAATTTCTATGCCCGTGGGTCCTGCCACCACCTTGACAGTGTTTCGACCCAATATCTTTACTACCTGGGCGTATCAGAACAGGACTGGAACTGGACAGAGCTGAGACAGTTATCAGGAACTGGGGCCCTGAGGATATAAGAGCATGCATAGCAAGGGATGCCTCATGCTCCTGGGATTCTGTCAATGGCCATGGCTGATGAAGGGCTAGTATCCACCTGTAATCTGGTTTTCTCCTTTAACAACAGTTTAGGATGTGATCAAGCCCTTTGTTGGAAGGTGGTTCCCATTTCCCATAAGTTTCCCAACTTATGGCAACACTCATATTTGATTTAAAAAGAGTGTTTCTGTTTCTCCTCTTTTCTGTGCAGAAAAATATGTTTTAATTTGTTCTAATATTCAGTAAACATTACATGCTGTCACAGTGTGGGAATGAAATCTTTACATATGGATATGTCCAGCCAGTGCTTAATGCCTCTTCCAGGCAAGCCCCCAGTCACAGCTTTCCTTAACAGCTGCCCCCTTCATTGAATTGTTTGCTGAACAGGCTGAGCAGGCGCACACACTTGCCTGCACTGTCACCAGTTTTCCATACACAGACAGGGAGCGTGTAGGATATTAATCAGACCAGACACTTCCCTTCAGTCAAGTATCTGCAAGTAGCTGGATCGATCAGTTTGAAGTAGGTAGAGAAAAGGAACATCATGGCAAGTCAACCTGTGTTCTTCCCCAGTGTTAACTTACAGCTTTCCTGGGATCAAACCTCAATGTAATTATAAAAGTGACTCAAAACTTGCAAATTTTCTCAGCGGGTGCTTTCTCTTAGAAGACAGCTGTCCTCTTCCCCTGAAAGAGCAACCCCAGAAACTTATTGCAAACTTCCTACTACTAACAAAGTTGTTCTCTGCCCCCAGGCACAAATCCTGCGAGATGTTGGAGGGCTGGTTCTTGCCAACGCTTGTGGGCCATGCATTGGCCAGTGGGACAGGTAAAGTGAAAGATGAGCCCCACTCTAGCTTTGTATCTTTTGGCTCCTAAAGTGCTCTGTGAAGCCAAATTTGATTGTAAATATTAACACGCTGGGGATTAAAAGTAGATGCTTAAAAACCCATTGGCCATAGCTGTCTGATACGCACTGGAGGAGGAAAAATGTAAGACTGCAGATTTATATATTGCACCTTTAGATGAATGAAACTGCAGAATGGACAAAAGTGTGGCCACACCTGGTGGCTTCTCATAGTAGGCAAAAAATTGGGAGAGAGATTTGTTATCTGAGAGGGTGGACTGGAGTTTGCATGGTCTTTTTAAAATAGGAAAAGTGAATTGGTCCAACTTTGGTCCAATCATTAGAGTGGCAGGGAGGAGAATTCCCAATAGAAGGGATGGGAGACATAGTCTCATGTGGCTTTGTCATTGATAATGGTGGGATGCCCAAAGGCAATGTACGTGGTTGATTATTGTTTAGACAGTTCAACAGTGAACAACGTGGGCTATGAAAAGTACTCCAGGAATCGGTGTCTGACTTGGTCTTGCACTGTTCTTGGGTTTGAGTCTGTGCTTTAGGGAAGAAAATGTCTGGGCACTGATTCATGTTTCCAAAAGATAGTGATTGCTACCTGTCCTGGTTTCAGCTGAGACAGAGTTAACTACCAAAACCAAGCTGGGGGATTTTAACAGCGAGACGTCTAGAAGCAATATTCACTTTGTATTTGATGAGCTTGTTTGTTTCTTTCCCAGGAAGGACATTAAAAAAGGGGAGAAAAACACAATAGTTACATCCTACAACCGGAATTTCACAGGTCGCAATGATGCCAATCCAGAGACTCACGCATTTGTAACCTCTCCAGAGGTAAGAAACAGCCAGAGGGGGGCTGTGGAGTCGTTCATGGTGTCTTGGGAGCTAATTCCTCTGCCTGCAGAAGAGACCCAGTGTAGCTTGGCTGCTGGCTTTGAGACTGTTAGATGTATGACTTTCAAGTGAAGAGATGGGAGGTAGAATATGCCTTTAAATTTGTCATTTTTTTCTTTCAGATTGTCACAGCCCTGTCCATTGCTGGCACTCTAAAATTTAACCCTGAGACAGATTACCTGACAGGAACAGATGGGAAGAAGTTTAAACTAGAAGCACCTGATGCAGATGAGCTGCCCAAGCTGGTAACTGCTCAGTCTGGAGATGGAGGGAGGGGAGGCCTGTCTCTAGTAGTGCTTTATATGTAGCAAAAGAACTTTAATGCACTGACCTCTTCGTTAGTGCTAAAGCTAGAACGGGTCCAGTTGCCTGTATTGGCTTGTTCTCTTCATGTGCTGTTGGGGATGGCTGAGGCTGATGCTGATGATTTTCCTTTCTTCTTTGGAAGGAGTTTGACCCAGGCCAGGACACGTATCAGTACCCCCCCAAGGATGGCAGTGGGCAGCATGTGGATGTGAGCCCCACCAGTCAGCGCCTCCAGCTTCTTGAGCCCTTTGATAAGTGGGATGGCAAGGATCTGGAAGACATGCTGATCCTCATCAAGGTCAGGAGCGAAGTCAGGGAACACTGGCTATGACAGAACTGCTGGAACAGGGGTTTGCACATCAATTGCTACAAGCTTTGGATGTGCCTCGGAGCTATCTGTGATTCCCTCCCCTACAACCACATTGTTATGGAAAGTGAAGCAAGGGGCTTCCTTCCAGGTGCTTCCTTCTGATGATTCTTTCTAATATAACTAAGAGACTTTTCTCCTTTGGGCTACTGCTTAGCTAATACCATCAAAAATGAAGCTTGTTATACCATGTAATACGATCCTACCCATACCATGCAGTCTGCAGAATTTGTCCCAGTTATAACCTACAGCGGAAAGGTGGATGGGTTCTTTAAATAGTGTCTCTAATACCTGACTGTTCTAAGATGCATTTTGTCTGAAATGAGGTAGTTAAGGATTTCACGTCCATCAGTATGTGGGTTCTCTTCCCACTTTTAGACAGATAAATTACTTCACAGTAGTTAAACGTTGCATTTCAGTCTCTTCGTGATAACACTGGTTTCTCCTCACTGCCTGTGGTGAGTTAACGGGATGAAAAATTCAGTTAACACAGTGATGGGTTTTGAAATGCAGTGCCTTAGGAATTGACCTTCAGGAACCCTGCTGATTCCCAGTGGCAGACAGTTGCAGGTATTCCCAAGGGCCATATTGAACTGTGTTTGAGTTTTTGACACAGGCCATTCCTTTGCAAGCACTTTGGGACTTACCAGTTGGACAGCCATTATCTCTGGTTGGGAATTCTGTTCTTACAAGCTGAGAAGGCTTATGTGCAGATTGGAAACCTGGGGAAACACTTGGCATCTTGCTGAACTCCCCCAGCAGGGAGGCTGAGCTGTAGCAGGAAGGGCTTAATTGCTTTCTGTACCTGAAGAACCTGTTGCTGAAGGAAGTGAGGACATGGCAGGAGGTGTCATGGCTAAGCTCATTTTTGTAATGTACCCTTTGGGATAGGGATGTTTTTCCTACCTAAAACATGCAGAATGACCACTGTGTTCTGCCTCAGAGTGCCTTGATTCTGTAACAGATGCAGTTGTCTTGGGTTTGTGCCTTTAAAAAGATATGTGAGGATCCTTCACAATAAAAAGTGTTGAGGAAGGGTCAAGTTGCCAGTCTATCCTGAGACATGATTTTCTTTTGCTACCCTTTAGGTAAAAGGGAAATGCACCACTGACCATATTTCTGCAGCTGGACCATGGCTCAAATTCCGTGGCCATCTGGACAACATCTCCAACAACCTGCTCATCGGTGCCATCAACATTGAAAATGGCAAAGCCAACTCTGTGAGGAATGCATTAACCCAGGAGTTTGGCCCAGTCCCAGACACAGCCCGTTACTACAAGGTGAGACTTTCCCCTGATACATCTATTTTAAGAGGATGTTTACAGTGGGCAGCCTGTGCCAGGACTGAGGATCTCACTCTCCTGCTCTCAAGTAACAGTAGCTGTGAATTCACTCAGGGTTGAGGCTTTTTCTTGGGATTTGCTCTGATGATTGCAGTTCCCATAGGAGATTTTGTTCCTGTGTGCTATGGGGAAGAGGGAGGAGGATCTTGTGACCCAGAAATGATAGACAAAAGGGGAAGAACTCCTTTAGGCACTGCACACCTTACAAGGCATCAAACTGCAACTAAATCTTGCCTCCTGGTGTGTTTCATCTGTAACTAGTGTAATGTTTAAATAAATTCTAATCTTGTCCTCTTCATTCTTAGAATCTCAAGAAATGTCCTTTTACCCTCTGGACCAGCTTGGCAGTGGTCTCAGATTGGTTCTGCCAGTAGACCAAAGTTAAAATTTTCTGTATTGCTTCCAGAAGTAGAGCAGGGATCATGGCTGGCATGAACGCTGCTCTGGCCCAGAAAGGGAAGCTGGCAGGAAGGATTTGCTCTGGATTCCAAGGGAAATCCTTCTCAGCCCTCCTTAGCGAAAGATGGCAATACCTAACTGCTGTAAAGTACTTAATTCCTTTATTTCTGTCCTTCCTCAGAACCAAAGGGAGCGTTCTGGGAGAAGGTGTCATAGCACAGCAATGTCAGTAGCGTAGCATTGAGATTAGATTCAATTAGATGTGGGTGGATATTTATTATTAACTCCTTACTTGAGTGATTGCAGAAATGTAAATATGTTTGTCACAGAAAATGGGTGTCAAATGGGCAGTTATTGGGGATGAAAACTACGGTGAGGGATCCAGCCGGGAGCATGCAGCATTGGAGCCACGTCACTTGGGGGGCAGGGTCATCATCACCAAGAGCTTTGCCAGGATCCACGGTGAGTTACACTTCCTCTGTAATGTATGTAAACAGGATGTTTGGCTGGAAGTGGTGTTTACCTTACCCCAGGGCTCAACACCTCTGGGCATGAACCCCATCTGCTGACAGATCGAATAGTCGCTCTTGTCAGGAATCCTGTTACGTTATCTAGGTACATATGCCACAAACAGTGGATATGCTGGTTTTGCTACTAAGATATGTTGCTGGAATACTACTCTGAGAAGCACTAGGCAGCCAGAAGGCAATCCTGATCCCCTGCAGTGTGTTATGACAAGCATGCTTGGTGGTTTGTTCTCTGCAGAAACCAATCTGAAGAAACAAGGTCTACTGCCTCTAACTTTCGCTGATCCAGCGGACTACAACAAGATTCATCCTGTGGACAAGCTAAGCATTGTGGGGCTGAAGGACTTCGCACCTGGAAAGGTAACTGGGTGTCTTGTCATGGCACTCGGGCGCAGGGATATGCCATTGACCAGGAACAGTGTCAAGCTGTGTGCTGGGGGCCTGAAGCAGCACAGGCACCCAGGGGCAGCGCAGTCTGCCAGCCAGATGAGACACTTCACGCCAGTGGTCTGGGGTGCTAGTGCGCCAGAATCGGATCACGTTAGTCTGAACGGTTACAAGAAACCCTTGTACAACATTCTGAATTCCTGGACACCTTGCCTTAAGCATGAGTGCTCCCTTAGAAGGAACTGCATCTATACTTCTGTGTTAAGATTCCTGCCCTGAGGCTATAATATTACATTTTCAACCCTTTAAAAGCACGTAGAAATCTTCCTGTGAGAAGCTTTGGTTAACTTGCTCCCTTGAAAGAGGAAGGGGGAAATAAAAACTGTCTTCTTCCTTTTAGCCTCTGAAATGCATCATCAAGCATCCCAATGGGAGCCAAGAAACAATTATGCTGAACCACACGTTCAACGAGTCACAGATAGAGTGGTTTCAAGCTGGCAGTGCCCTGAACAGAATGAAGGAGCTGCAGCAGAAATCAAGCTAAGTGCACACAATGCCCCCAGTGCACTGGACTCGATTCAGCTTTGGCATTTTCATCAAAGTGCAATTCCATGCCTACTGTTGGAATAAATGTCTGATCAAATGTAACCATAGCTTCCTTTTTGTTATGGTACTTCCTCTTCACTGACACTATGAAAAGGGAGTGCAGCTAGGCTTACTTTTGTCTTTTAAATTCCCCAGCTCCCTTTTTCTATTTTGGCTCAATTTTGGTTGTCCCACAGTTATTTATATTTGGAAATGACCAGCTAAGGTGGGTTTTTCTGCTCAGTTGGTTGTTTTCTGTCCATTCACTTTACTGATGGCTAAAGATTTAAAATGAAAATAAAGAATGTGACCATCTCTTCTGCCATGTGTTATTGTATTCATAATCCTGCTCTTCAGTGCCTGCTTCCTATGTGACTGCTGGAAGGGTGGAAAAGAACTTCTTGGAGATATGGGATGGTATCTGTCCACTTGCTATTCTGTAAGTTATTGCTATATGGAAAAATTACCAAACAAAAAACCCACCTGGTAAAAAAGCCCTCGCAGCTCCCTTGTACTGTTGATCCCTTGACATTAACCTCCTGCTGGCTACGCTCACGACTGTCGCTGCCTTCCCAGCTACGTTCTCAGCCAGGGCAACAGTGCCACTACGGCAGCAATGGCAAACTTGCTTTCCCAGCATTGTCCAGTAAACTAGTTTCCCCAAGCACAATCTCCCTTTTCCACACAGGAGACTGATGTTAAGGAGTATCTCATTCCAACAGCACACAACCATGTAGCTATTCCTTGCTACACTCTGGGAGTTCTGACCCTGTGAAAGAGGAGGCACCTGGGTTGTTTTCTTCCCCTTCTCCCCAGCACTACTCCAGAATAGCCTGCAGGGAAGCTTCTCTGGCTGTTGAGGCTCTTGCTTTACCCAGATTTCTACCTCTACAAACACCTGGGCATTTTCTGCAGTTTGTTTCCACCACGGCTAGATGACTGCATGTCAAGAGCACTGCCGCTCTATAGACAGCTTTCAGTAAGCTTACTGTCTGAGCAGATGGATCTCAGTTACTATGTGAACCTAAAGAATTCTAGGCTCCCTTTTAATTAGGGCAATACACCAGGAATAACAGTTCAGAATTAAGGGGTTCTAACAACGCTGCAGGGAGGGCACTGGTGACTCAGGCTTTGTTTTCACAGTTGGAGGTTGAGCAGACCCACTATCCCAGGGAATTATAGCCCCTTCCTGCCAACTGGGGCTGGCTTTGTAATTATGTGCAACATCGCTCTCTTGGCATTGGGCCCTGCATAGATTTTACTCACTGTTTTGTTCCCCCCTTTCCTTTCAGTGCTGTCAGGGAGGGTGATGGCAATTGTTTGGCAGCTAGAGCAGAGCAAAGTGTTGGTCTCAACACTGTCTGCCTTGAAATCCAAGTAGCTAAACTGCAGGAGGCAGCTTTTTTCTTCCTGCTAGGCAGGAAGCTTACAGTTTCCCCACAAATTGTACAGGAAGGCAGGCTGTGGGGTTTTACTGTTTATTCCATTTCTGGTATTAACACACCCCCCACAAACAAGTATTTAACTTGCTCAAAGCAGTCTTGGTCTGTTTCAGTTCATAATTATGTATTTTCATCCAAACTCCTGCAAAGTTTGGCTCGTTCTACATAAATACAGCCCACCCAATAAAGTATTTCCATTCAGCACAATAAGCAGCCTGTAGCCTTCCACAGTGGTCATCTTCAGAGCCTAAGCTACTTTTGGGTAAACCACTGTCATTCCAGTGCTTTTTGGATTACTTCACCCATGGGTTAAGCGCCCATTCTTGGCAGAACATTACCACCACCTCCCCTGCCCTCCCAGCAGCAGCAGTTACCAGGTCTCCAGAGTACCACACCTCTATTAACTAGTCTTTTGCTGTTCCTTCTGTTTCCTGTTAAAAGAAGGGCATGTTTCCACCCCTCTGAGATCAAGCTCTCAGCCCAAGGAAGCAATACATCTTGACAGACATTCTCTCCTGCTTTCACTCACTGCAGTCAACTCCCTTCTTAATTCAGGGAAGTAAAGACCTCCCTGCTTTTTCCTCCAGGGCAGGAGACCAAAGCTCCAGCTGAGTTTGTTGCTGCTGGACTCAAGGCTTTTTGTGCCTGTAAATTCACTTCTACAGATCAGTGAAGACATTTCTTGAAAGCGGCTGTCTCGATCTGGCAGGTTGGAAGCTGAAGGGGAAACACAAAATGGCAAGTCTAATTTCTCATTCAGCTTCAGAGGAGCAATGAGCACCAGCGGGATCCCACAATCCTCCAAAAATCCATCAGAAAGACGTTCTGCAGAGTAGGCTCCAATTGCAACTAACTGTTTGTCCACCACGACAGGAGGCCCAGGCCTGGCTCACTGATTGATCCCTGTTCACAGAGAGAAGAGAGTATGCAACTGTAAACTGCATAGAGAACACAGGAGTAAATGCATAAAAATATAAAATCTCTCCCCCGAGTTACTGATGAGGTATTCACTTTTCTTCCTACCAGAGGCTGCCCAGCACTTCCCCAGACCCCTTTAAACCTTGTCAGCACTACACCAAACATACAATACTTGAAAACCAAGCACTTGCCCTTTCCCCCTCGACTGTTGCAACACACTCCAGCTGTGAGAGAGCACAGCTTCCATTGGTTTAGATCCATCTTTCTCTTGCACTGTACTCAGGTGGGTCTCACGCCAAAATGCTGCATGGGAAAGACTGTTGAGCTGCTGCGTAAACCTTGGTGTGGTTCTCCAGGCTCTGTGCTCCTCATACACTCATTTTACCTGCAGATCCTGCATCCAGTCTGCTTTAAATCAGCCTCCCAAGGGAGCTCTACCAACCACCACAAAGTGTTCCAATGAAAACATGCAGCAAACACAGCACAGCCACAAGAACAATCTTGTTTCTCCCCTTTTTCACTCCTTTAATTTTGTGACTCTCTCTGCTTCACAGTCAGCTTAAAGCAATCGGTTCCCTGGGAAAGGGATGCTATTTTAGACAGAGAATAAACCACGGTGTTCACAAAGCTGTATGAATCATGCACATAGTTACCACAAGAGTGTAGGGTGCCTCTTTCTTCTGAACTTCTTCTGTGGCATTTGAAGTGGAAGCCTCTGCAGAGCTCGGACCTGTTGGTGATGTATCAACAAACGTTTCATCCACGATTCGGAAGCGGATCTCCTCCCCAATGTCCATGTAAAGGTCATGGGCCCCTTCTTCTGTCTCATATTCCCACACCCACACCTGCTCTGCTTCATCACTGGCCACACCAAGGGTTAAGGATGGAAACAATCAGCATTCCACCCAACAGATCGCTTTTCTGACAGTTTTAGGAACAGACTCAATTCAAATCCTTTTCACAATTATTTCTCAAACCACAACACACTGTCCTAGGTCATCATCTGTGCAGCCCAGGACCCCTGTCTTGTTTCTGATTTTCCTGCCTCGAGGTGTACGCTGCTGGGCAGAGTTGCAGTTACCCCCACACTCAAAAAAACCCCACAACAAAAAAGGACCCCAAGCAAGCAAAGCCCCTCAAACCCAAGACGACCTTGCCTACCACAAGTACGTAAATTAAACACACCATATATCTAGACAGTGATATGTGATAAAACCTGCAGTCTGTCTTCAGCAGCAGCCAAGACTCGAGGCAGGGATTACAATGCGGTTGTTTGGGGGATGTTGCCATTCATTTCTTTCAGCGAGCACAATGATCCTGCAAAACCCAGTAAGCGTGAGGCCTGTCTAGCTGTGATAACAGTCTGCGGGACGTGCCCAGCACAACGGCTTAGCTTCTGCCACTGAGCACCTTCATTGTTGCAGTAGTGAATGCCTGTTGGGCCAGCACTGCACAATCTTTTGAAATGAAGTAGCGAAGTTATCAAAGGTGATCAAAGGATACAACTTAGCTGGCTGCTGCAGGGATTCTGGTGGGATGACAATATCATCAAAGAATCCAATAGAAACTGCGGAGAAAACAACTTGATTAAGACTGAAATGATTCTTTGCAAATGATGCACCACAGCAATTCCTAAAATGCATTTCTACACTCGTTTTCTCTTTCAGGAAGGATATCTGAGATCACGCAGGAATTACTCTTTAAGCCACAATGCTCAATTTCAGTTAGCAGCAAAGCAACCACCCAGCTGAAAGTACGTACAGCAACAGAGGGCTCAGTCTTCATGCCCGCTGGGAAAGGAAAAGACTGTTTGGAGCAGGACTGGAAATGAAAGCAGTCCAAGAAATGAGTCAGATGCTATAGAGGTCTGTGACAGAAAAGAGCTTAGAAATCACAGATGTAACACGTTAAATAAAGACCAATATAAAGTTAGAACAGCCCCCACCTCCCCCTTGAGATTTCATGATGTAGCAGAGGGTGGATATGTCCAAATTCAGCAACAAATGCAGCCAAGATAATCTTATTGTCCTAACTTAACAACAGAGCAGAGGAGCTCACTTGTATGAAGACTCCTACAAGAAAGGAAGGCAACTCATCAATTATGCATTGCACGAATCTGACAGCACTTTGTGCTCACAAAGATGTTTCCCTGCCATATTTTCAGGGGCAGGAAATGATCACGAATTTGCACAGAACTATAGGGAAGAGGCATCAGACCAACACGAGCTGATACTACGACTTTAAAAAAAAACAAGTTATGTTAACTGAAGTGAGAAAATTAATCCAGTCTATGCTCCAGATGGGCTTGCCTGTTCTTGGGCACGCACATGAATGGCAAAAGGAAAGGGGAGTGCAGATGAAACCATCCAGGGCAGGGGAAGCTGCCAGGCTCAAACTGCCAACCACCCTCAGGTCAGAGCAGCGCTAGAGGCCAGTAATAGTCTTTTACCAGCCTACAGACAGCACTGCACCACCTGAAATCACAGTATCTCAAAACACCCAAGAGCTCTGCAGCTCATGTGTTCCCAGCATTAGAAGCTGTGGTTTACCGTGAACGCCATCCTGACTGCAGCTTTTAATCTGTCCAATCAGAATCTCATCCAGGAAGGGATGGAAGACCACATAGCGGAAATGCACTTAAAAGAAAGCAGATCATTAATGTTATGTCCGTGTTAGTGAACTATACTCCTTCCACAGGGTGGCAGCCATTAAAACAAAATCACACATCCTACATGCCCTCCTCTAAAATGCTTACCCAGTTTCTTTTACAATTTCCTTACAGGCACTGATTAAACAGAAAAATGGGAATAAGACTTCTGACTCCTAAGTGTTTGCTACTAATTCTGACAGCGGTTGATCAGCACTGTCCTGTTCTCTCCAATCTTGCAAGAGTTTAAGTTCACTGAATAAAACTATAAGATGATGAACCTGGAGCAGGGCCTCTGCTTAAGTTACAATGTGAGCATTCCTACACAACGCTTCAAGGCCAAGAGTATCAGCTGAAATTATACTTTCTTGTAATATTTCTGTTCCTTTTGTCAGCAATGCTGTATTTTCTTTAAATGAAAAACTTGGTATCAGATACTATCAGAGTAAATGAGATTCTCTAACATAGCTGGATTTTTCATCCAGGTGAAATAAAGTGTTTCTAACAAAACATTTTGCATTTATAATTACAAGTATGCTATACTAAGACAATCTTGGCCATACAATGCTTACGAGCAATTTAACATCACTTTAGCTGTCCATATTCAGTTCTCCTCTTTTACATTAAATCAGGCAGTATATCAGAGAAAGAGTTATTACCAGACACAGCAGGATTTATTAAAGTGCTACCCCAGATTCTGAAAGTAGGAGACTTCTTTCTGAGCTCAGAGAGAATATATTCTCTCGTTTGAGTTCAAGGAGTAATTCAAAGTTAAGCTGAATGGAGATTAAAGCAAGCAGGAAAGCTTGCCATCCTCCTTCGGTATTAGAGAAGCTTTTATTTGCAGGGAGTGAGTTCTATTGGAGTTAAAATTTAGACAAGGGAAGCCACATCCAGTTCCCTTCTAAAAGGAAACATTTCATTTGGTCAAGCTATGCTTCCACATTGAAAATTGAAACCAGAAAAATGCATCTTTTCAGTTTAAAGAAACTTATTTTAACTTTAAAAAAATATGAAATTTGCTTTTACACATTTACTTCCAGTTTTCACTCTGATTTGCCAAAAATCAAAGTAAAAAAATTAGTCATTTCTTAACTAAAAAAAAAGAAGTCACTAGAAATGTATGCTGAACCAGATCTGTCTAAATCTCTAACAAAAATGTAGCAAAACTTCCAGCTAGGAAAACAGCATCAAATGCTGTGCGAATGTTATATTTAGAAACATGTTTAAACATTTTAGCTAGGGAAAATAAGCATCAAAAAGAAAAAATACTAGACAAATGCAGAACAACTAACACAACTTATTTTCTATGTTCAGATTTCCAATAATTTTAGGTTAAATTAACCCCTTCCTTATCCCACACTTATGGCTGTAATTGCAGAACAGAGATGGACTGCTGGAGAAGGCAAACAGGACTGGCCAGTTAAAGCTGTATTTGTACTCAAAAAATGCAAAGGAAACATTTTTGCCATGTTCCTCTTGCCCTCCTAACAGGAACAAAGTTAAGGCTATGAACTTCAGTAAGTCATTTAACCTTCCTTTAACTTTACTTTCTCTAACAATTGAGCTCAGTTTGGATTTCCAGATCACTAACCTTCTGCAAAACTATGTAACTGAGGACAAGAATATACCTTTGGTATGTGATGCACCATCTCCAGGGAATATGTATGAATCTTCCAGCTTTGTGATATCATACAGACAGATACAGAGGCCAACATTGTATACAACCTGCTCAAAGAAAAAAAAAAAATTAAAAAGCAATAAATCAAGCAACCCACCAGGTTAAATCAAGTAAACCATTGCATTTATACACTGTGCACACCTCTTCAAAAGAAGGCAAGAGAATGGTGGCAAGATGGGAGGGAGGCTGTTTTGGTACACTCCTTCCAACAGCTGCAGCCCTAACCACACTGCATGCTAAGGGAACCCCTAACTTCTCGAGTGTTACAGGAGCATGTGTTCTCACTGGCACTGGAAAGAGCACTGCTACAGAAACCCTTGGGGTAACTGTCAGTGGTGAGAGAACTTGACCTGCTGAGATAATAAACAGTTGCACACAGACATTCACCAGCCCCGCAACTTGTCCCAAGGCTAAACAAAACTTTTTGCTAGAGTTATACTTTCAGTAGGCTCTAGGCTTGCCTTTGTCTTAAATTATATTAGCTCTGGGCAGAGGAGAACTCTTGGTTTCTCTGCCACTTCTGAGATAGCCTCACAGCCTACAAAATTTGAGGCAACCACTAGTCACCAGTGGATGAGGAAATTTGCTTTTCATAACCGGTCTGTAAAATCTGCTGTTCACAACCCTCAATCACTTCAGGTTAATCTTTTGAGCTCTGTTCACAAGCTGCATTTTGAGTTTTGCACCTGTGTCACACTGAAAGCCGTATGCCAATCACAGTCCCAGGTGCTGCACAGGGAAACAGTGACCTCCTAGTCTACAACATAACACTTTTTTATATCCTGCACCAAAGACCAACTTCTCACTGCCACACTACATTTCAAGTACTAAGCACAGACCAAGTCAGCTAGTAACATCTCACTTTCTCTTCCAGTATTCCTGCCCTACATTTACATCATCTTTTTTAAAATTCCCCCACTGGATGGATCAGTTTGCATCTGTTTTTCAGACTGTGTTTCCGATTGCTACTCTACACACAAACCACCAGATAGTCTCACTTCTCTTCCATGCTTCTCTGTCCCATCTGGCAGCTCAGTATCTTCTCATTACAGCATTAGCCACTAGAAAAAAGTCCTCTTTGAGATGATAACACTGCTGTCTCTACATTTACAGTGTCTGACATTTCAGTCGCTGGAGTTGGCCTTTGCATCTGAACTATTCCGATACTGCACTCACACATCTCATCAGGAACAAATAAGAGGAAGAAACACTCAGGGATGTTATGACACCTACATCAACCTCTACACGACCCACACTTTACCTTATTGGCCAATTTCTTGTTTAGCTCTTCAGCAATGGATTCATTCAGTTTCCTTTCAAACTGCCAGGGAGGAATTCTTACTGTGTCAGTCATCTCTACCAGGACAAACATTGTGGCGGAGAGCACGCCTGGAGAGAGAGAGAAGACACCAACAGCCTCAGGAGCTGGAGCGCTGCGGGGGCAACTAAGACCCCCCAGCAACCCATCCGGGGGGGGCCCTGGGAAGCCACCCCAACACCTTGCACGGAGCCTAGTCGGGCAGCACCCCGGCTATCCCAAAAGAGGGAAGGTGTCTGGGGGGTAGGGAAGGTGTCT
>WKFP01013124.1:112830-185094 GCA_011057875.1 Pterocles orientalis
AGGCGGCCGCGCAACGGCCGCTGGGGGCGGGCGGAAGGCGGCCAGGTAACCGCTGTTGGGTGTGGGCAGCCAGACAGCCGCCGTTGTTAGGGGGCAGAGCAGAGGTGGGAGTCGGTGGGCAGCCGGGAGCTCGGTGGGGCCGGCAGGCTTGGGAGCCGAGCCGACCTGGCCCGGTAAGGCCACAGCCACCCACTCACCCACCTGCCTCACGCGAAGCCCCACCGCGCGCTCCTCGGCCTCAGGGCACTTCCGGCCTCTCAGCCAATCGCCCTTGAGGGGCGGGCCCGCACCCTGATTGACGCGGGGCAGAGCGCTCAAGGAACGTGGGGGCGGAGCCCTGTCGGGCCGGGTTGGGCGGAGCGAAGCGCCTCTCGCCTCGGCGGCCATTTTGTTCTTCCTCAGTGCGGGGCGGGGCTCCCGCCTATTCTCTGCAGTTCCGGGCGTGGGGCCGGGCCTGGGTGCTGTGGTGGGTGGTTTTGGTCGATATAAACGTGGAGAGGCCCTCAGCAACTGGGTGCTCAGGGTGGGGGTGTTCTGTACCAGCTCCCCACCCTAGGTGGTGGTTGGTGTGTTGCAGCTGTAGCTTCATCTGAAGCAGCCCACAACTGCAGTTACTGTAATTTCATTTATTGTTTTTATAAGCTTCAATCCTGTCAGGACAGCAGAGATTAAAGCCTGTGTCTCTCTGAGAGCCAGTGCTTGAGCTGTTTGCCTTCCTACACAGCAAAGCTGGGTGGGTTTATAGCCCCCTTGCGCCTGGAAGGTGTTCTTCACAGGGGCAACTGCCCAGTGTTTGGGTCAACATTATTGTCCGGTACAAATTGGTATCGGGTAGATCTGGAATAATTTATTCTTGAGTTAATTAAAAAAAAAAAATCACGGTATGATTCTGCAGGCCTTGGTGCATTCTGCAGCGAGGTAAGCAGCATGAGGGATGGTAGAAAACAAAGGAGGAGTGTGCTAATGTCTGAAATTTGTTGGGGAAAAAATGAAAGGTGGTTGTTTGAAGTGTGTTTAAAAAAAGATCCACCAGGAAAACCAAGTATCTCTGGCTGACAGTCAAAACTGCACTGTCAGCATAACGGCTTTGATACAAAGGCTCAGTGTGTCATCCCCACACCCCCCAGCACTGCGCGGGGGAACGGTAATGAGTGTTTTAGATAAGAAATCATGAAATGTTGAGCTGTCTTGGAACGGAAAGGGGAAAACGAGGCTGGAAGTACTGTGGCTAGGCCTCATTAACAGGATACCTGTCTCAGCCAAGGAGTTTCTGATCTCTTCAAAATTATTCCTGTTTCACTAAGATCTGTTGGGTTGTGGGTTGCTTTTTTTTCAAATAAACATGGCTGGTCTGCACATGTTTGGCATGTTTGTGTTAAATGGGGGGCCCGGGAACAATTTTTCCTGTGTCACCTGAGAAGAGCAGCATTTTTCTTGGAGCAGCGAGGAGCTCTGCTGCCAGCATAGCAGACACCACTCAGTCAGAACACCTCAACCCAAATCCCCAGTGTTTCTTGCTATTCTTGTCCTACTTCAGGGAGCCTTACAAAGGCTCCTTTCTCCTGTGCTACAGATGCGGCTGCGCTAATCTCGGTGCAGCACAGTTTTGCTGGCACATGTGCCACATCCCTTGCTGTTCTGTCCTGGCCTCACACAGGTCTGGCAGTGTGAGATTTGACCTTTATCTGGAGTGCGGGGTTTGTAGGTATCTGTAGCTACCTTTACAGTAGAGAGAATAGTTCCTGACCCTGTCCCTCTTGTGATGGCAGGGGAAGAAATAGCTTTGATATCACAGGAGGAGGCAGAATTTAGACACATCACCTTGATATTGGCAAGGTGATCACTGTGGGTGCTTTTTTTCTTTAAACTGAAAGAGGGTAATTTAGATTAGGTCCTAGGAAGAAATTTTTCACTGTGAGGGTGATGAGGCACCAGAACAGGTTGCCCAGGGAAGCTGTGGATGCCCCATCCCTGGAGGTGTTCAAGGCCAGGCTGGATGAGGCTTTGAGCAACCTGGGCTAGTGGAGGGTGTCCCTGCCCATGGCAGGGGGGTTGGAACGTGATGATCTTTAAGGTCCTTTCCAACCCAAACCATTCTATGATTTTATGATTTTGTATAAGAACTGTAAGGTTAAATAGGAGCAGAGGTTCAGAGGAATAGTAGGCTGAATACCTGGGAGAACATGGGAGATGGAGAGAACTGGATTTGGACAGAGTCATATCACACTTCCATTTCTAGCCCATCCTTGGGCTAACATTTTTCATACTTCCAGTAGCCATGCCCTGTCAGGGGCTGTTGGACACCCAATACAAAGGAGATACATCTCCCTTCAGCCTGATCCAGAGCCCCCAAAAACCAGCTGTGTGAGCAGTGGGTCTGCAAGGCCTTGCTTCATACTGGCTTGTGTCTTACAGTTGGGTCTTGTAAAGTGCAGGCACCAAGGAAGCTCTTCTAGGGTGGAGACATGCAGAATCTCTCTCTCCTGTTTCAGCTCTATGATCATCAACAAGAGCTGAATGCTGCAGGCTGTTCCTCGGTAAGGATGGCGGGATTCCTCTTTTCTAAGTACCTATGAATTTTGGTGAAACTTGAAGGTACTTTGATGCTACTTTGGGGAAACTGAGTTGAAATGTGTGGAGCGAATGCAGGCCATGTCAGTGTCAGGTGAGCTTCATTGCCTTAGATACCAGGCTGCAAACACCACCAGAACTGTCTGACTGGTAAGTTTCTCAGCCTCCACCAGTAACATCACAGGCTGTGGGAAATGATTTCCGCTCACCCTCTGCAGGTAACCCCTCCAATCCCAAACTGGTGTGTGCCTGGGCCATCATACACGTGACAATGTTACCACCTAGGTTTCCCCCTGGAGGAATTCCATATTTCAGAAACACTATCTCCAATATAAAAATATAAACCAAAACCAAACTTTGCCCTGTGAAACATGGGTGTTAACTCAGCTATTGATAGCGCTCAGAGTTACACTGTATTTAACACTGCAGCTAAGGTATCTTGGTGTTGGAGATTGTATGAACAGCCTCATTTTGCTGAGTGGTATTTTTTTGTCCCAGTAGTACTGAAACAATGAATATCCACAAATCCACAGTGCCTGTATGCACCTTTTCGTATGTAACCATAAAGTCTCTAGAGTCTCTCCCAGTGTCCTGGTTTTGGCTACAACACTCAGCAGTACTGGGGGTTTTTCCAACATTTGGGAGCATGATTCTTGGTTGCTGTGTTTTTTTGAAGGTTCAGATGCTGGAATCCAGGTATTGCACAAGGGCCTTTCTGTCACTCAGGGAAAATCCCAGACATTTCTTATTCTCACGACAGTACAGGAAAACTGGGGAATACTATTTTAAATTACCTGAAGGCTCAGAAAATGTGAGGAAAATGAAAGGAACCCCCAAATTATTTTGTTTAAGATTTCCTCTGCCCCCACATCCCATGGCTATTGGGGAGAACTGGCTCAGTGACATTGGAGAAGGTGAGTGGTAATCCACATCTAGACTGTTTTGGCCCTTCTTTGACTGACTCCAAAGGAATTATGTATCTTCTCATGTACAAAGTCCTCCACTCTCCTGCCTTTGCTTCTGTCTCTGCCGACATCTCCAGCACCCCAACTCCCACTCTCTGTTTGATCAAAGCTTTCCCTTTTCTCCTTTTATCATTTTTGCGTGCTTTAGACCCTCTGCCTTCTCTGCTGCAGTGCATGCCCAGAGCAACCTTCAAACATACTTCAAGTTCCCCTTTTCCGTCAAGAGCCTTCAGTGACTATGTGGGAGAGTCAGGTTCTGACATTTGTCTTCCCTGCTCAGTTTTTATTGCTTGATGCATGCAGCTGGGCACACAGATACCCCTGGAGCACCACAGATCAGGCAAGGAAGTACAGAAATTTGTGATATTCAATGTACAAATGTTAAATGAACACATGGGGAGAAGAGGGCGTGCCCATACCACACGTTCCCAGAACATTTCTGGCATCCAGCTGTTTCCAGCTCAGGGCCCTCCTGGGCTGGATGTGTAGAGCTGTCCCCCAGGAGAGGATGGGCCACTTCAGGAGAAACTTGGAGTAGAGACTGAGAGCTGGCTGGGTTTCTCCTCCCCTTCTTTCACAATATTTTAAAGGGTAGACTGGGGAGATGAGCCTTGGGGTGTCCATTGGGGGTGAGTAGAGCTCCTGTTTTGTCCCAGAAAACTGCTTGAAAAGCCACAAGCAGAGTGTGACGAGCAATGGCAGAACCCACCTGAATTTGGGGTTTCAGTGCTTCCTGGTGGTCTTGCCATGGGCTGGGTCTCTTCTGTCCACAGGGCCTTTTACTGCACCATGGTTACTTGCCAGAGCTGCGGGAGCATTCAGTCCCTCTGCCAAAGCCCCTGGAACAGCCACAGATCAACACCCAGCTACGTGATGGATGGATACGGCCAGGCGGAGCAATGGGGACCCTGTCTCCTGACTCTGCACCATGCCTCGCAGCTTCCCACACAACTCATACGCCATCCTGCAGCCCCGGGATCATCGGTGGAACAGGTCCGGCTGGCATTATTGTGTTCAGCCACCCAGAAGAGAAAGGAGTCAAGGAAAGAGTCATGTTTAAGAAACCAGAACCAGCCCACAACCACAGTGTGTCGCAAGATTTCCATGCAGCTCCCTGCGGCACTGACACTGCTCCACAGATGTTCTGGTTTCTTGTAAATTTTATTCCAGGATTACAGAGACCTGCATGGTGTGGTCTACCCTTCTGCTCCAAAATGAGGCTGATGTCACCTAAATTCCCCCCACAGGATGCTTACACAGCCTGTCTTTAAAAACCTCCAGTGATAGAGACTCCAGTGCTTCCCTGGGCAATCTACTTGAGTAATTAACTGTCTGTTCTGTTAGAAAGTGTTTTCTAATGTCTAGCATCAATCTTACTACTTGCAATTTAAACCCCATTACTCCTCGCCCTATTCCCCAGTGGACACAGCAAACCATTGATTCCTGTCCTCGTCACATCGCCCTGCGCCCCAAGAGAAAAAATTTCAGGCTGATTTGTGAAGTTGCTTCTGCCTGCAGAGGTGGGTCTTCTGAGCACGGTCACGCTGGCAAAGGGAAAAAAAGAAAAGATCTTTTGGGGTCGGGGGGTTGGCATAGTGCACTGCTGGAAGTGAGACCTTTAGAAAGCACCTGTGTTGGTGACGGCTGTGAGCCCAGAAGGAAGTAGGATGGTGGAGTGGATTTTTGGCATGTGCCCATCATGTTCCCTTGCTGTGCCAGGGAGTAACTGTGGCACCTGTGGGTGCTGGGGGGCTGCAGGCTTGGGCAGACAGGGAGAGGGGCTGCAGCAGCACCAGTGGGATTTGACGTGACAGGGGAGAGGTTTAACCTGTCACAGAGGACTTCTCCTGGTCCAGACCTGGCTTCCTGGCACCATTTGGTACCATTTCCCCGTCTCGTTCCCTGTCCTGCTGTCCCTGCAGCCCATGGGACTGCCCTGCTGTGTCTGGCCGTGCCACCTATTTACGTCACTTTGTGTAGCCAGAGCGATGTGGCCCCCTGGGGCCGACCCTCATCCCCTCCAGCCTCCTGTACAGACTTGCTCCTTTAAGCCTGGCTCAGAAATGACCAAGCTGATCCCTCCCACCTGCCCGCTCCCCCTGGCCTGGCCCTGACGTCAGGGGAAGGCGTGTGGATGCGTGTGTGTGCGAGGCGCACATCATACACACATCAGATACCGCAGATCCATCAGCAGGCAGCCGGCAGGCAGGCAGGCAGCCAGAGAAAGCCCCCCAGAGCCGGGCTGCAGGCGAGACCGCTGCTCCTCACAAGGTAGCGGAGGAGCGTTCGGCCCCGCTGAGCGCCGATGCTTTGCAGAGCACAGCTCCAGGGAGCCCGTCGCTGCTAAGGAGGTAAGTCAGCGGAGGCACAATGGCCATCCAGATCGCTTGGGCTATTGTAGCTGGAGATTAAACTTCGCACACCGCCTTTTGCTTTCAAAGCTGCTTTTTCCTTTCAATGGCACAGAGGTGCAAGAGTGAAGTGTGACTTCCCTCCTCTAGTTTGGTTATTCCTCACCAGCTTCAAGAACAATAACTCCTCTGGGGGTGACGGCGTTGCCATCGCACGCCTGCTTTGGCTGGGCGGCAAAGAGCCAGGGCTTTGCCACAGAGGGCTTTCTGATTGCCAGGTAGGGAGGAGGCGATCTGTAAAAAATCTGTCTTATTAAAGTGGGCTGATAATGTTGGGGGCTTGAATTGGGGTTTCTTTGGGACTGGCTGCACTATTCATTGCTGCAGATGGCAAGTTAGATCCACAAAGGAAGAAGGAAGGACACAGATGAGGACATTTGTGCCAGATTTTTGAACAGACATGATTCTAATTTAAAAAAAAAAACACAACACAAACGTAACAAAACAACCAAACCCCACAAACTTGGTATTTGGGAGTGATGATTATGCATATATGCTTAAAAGGTAAATGAAGCCTCCATGATGGCTTCTCCTTTTGCTTCCCCTTTGCATCTGGCAGCCCGCTTGCTCTCCCCCATGGCCTCCCCAGGAACTGGGCAGCCCCACACAGACTAAGGGAGCTTTTGATAATCAATCCATAAAGGCGACATTCATATTTTAGCGCTAAGCAGGCTGTATCGTAGGCGAGACTATCTCAGTAAAGATCCCTGGAGTTGTGAGTGTGATTGGCTTAGCTGGGGAGGGGATGCTCTCACTGTGTATTCCCCCAAAACCACCTGGTTTATTTTTCCTATAGTAAATTGTCTCGTCAAAGGGTTTTTAACATGCAGGGTAGGCAAGGAAATTGCTTTGCTTGGTATTTAACTCTTAAGGGCATGATCCAATAACCAAAAGAAAAAGGGGGAGAGGCTGAGAGGCTTTCATTAGCATCGGACGGAGACAGCATTTATAAAAACCTGCCAGACGCCGAGGCTGTGAGTCTCCTCCAAGGAAGGGAGGATGGAGAAACATAACTGGGTGAGCGCTGTGGTGGCCCTCCTTGTGGTCAACCCTGCCTGGAGCCATCCTGGTTCCCCAGCTGGTTCCTACCCTTTACGGCAGCCCACCGGGAGATGCCGATTCGGAGTCTCCACTGGCCACCGCATTGTTGGTGGGTCCCTCGGTGTGTGAATGTGCCAAGCAGCTGAAAAATGGGATTTTTTTTTTTTTTCATCTAGCTCTGGGGGCACACTCCTGTGTCTGGAGAGATGGAGCTTTTCTCTGTTTCAGCCTGTGTCTAGACAGGCTGGGTCTGGGGGGGCATCAGCCTCCCTGAGGATGGCGGCGGGCCAGAACATCACTCTCCCTGCTCCATGGGGTGAGGAGATGGCTGCCGGCAAACAGCTGTGTGTATGGGGTGTCTTTTTGACATACAAAGACCTTTTCACTAGTGGGGTGGAAGGAGCAGGGAGGTAAACCTGACTCCTAAACTGGGGGCACTGGCAGTCGCGAGAGATGGAGAAAATGTGATGGTGAGTGGCAGGGAAGAGCCTGTGTAGGGGCTTGCTGGAAAAGGCAGCAGAGGGAAAATAACCTTTGGCTTCTCGGTTGGGGTGGAGGGAGCAGCAACACTCCGAGCGTTGTGGCAGACAGCATATGAGCCAGGGATTTGCAAAGGGATGCGGCAGCATGAAAGGAAATGTCCCAAAAAGGCGATGGCGGGCAGCCGAAAGGGTCACGTCCCAAAGCCAGAGCATGACAGCTGCTGGCAGAGCAGCCACCCATCCGTCTGTCTGTACGTCCTGGGCAGCTGGGGTGTCCCGGTGGATGGGAAGGAGCACAAAGAAACGCAGCGCGGAGGGCCAGCTTGCCGAGGGCGATTAAGCCAATTAAATATGTATTCCCCCGCCCAGCCGAGGGACGCGTGAGGGGTTTTTCTTCACTGCCGCTAATGAACGGGGAGTGGCAGACAGAGGCTGGTGCCTCTTCAGAAGGCTCCTTCCCCCCTTCTGGGGGACCTTGAAAGGATGTTTAGTTAAATAAGGTCACAGCCAGCACCCAAGTCAATGTGTCTGGCTTTAAAGAGAGGGAGAGAGACAGTGATTTTATTTGATAAACCACAGACCTTTCAGTAGCTGGTGATGAATGGGGTACTTGGATCTCAAGATAAAAGCTGATGTGTCTACTGCCTGTCTGCCTTAATTGGCCTGGGTTTTGTGCATTCGCCTGCGAGCGCACCCGGCTGTCAGCTTGGCTCAGAAGCCTGCCCTAACAAAAATATAAAAGCAAAGCTGGCTGCCACTGCCGAAGGAAACCCTATCACCAGAGGGCTCTGGAGTTTTGATCCATGATGGTTTCTTTGGGTAGGGAGGAAGACGGACAGAGTGATGGGTGTTTTTTACAAAGAGCATCCTTCCAGGGTGTGCTGGGCTCAGTGCTGCTTATGCACATCCTTGCCTCCGATGACTGTCGCCCTGGGGGGACTCTCAGAGCAAAGCCACTGGGGAAGAGCACAGTGGAGGTCCTGCAATGGTGGTGTGGGGGGGGGTTACACTGGAAAGTCTTCCCGTGCCCCACAGCAGAGCCAGGCTGCTGCAGTGTTTGCTCACCTCCTCAAGTGACCTGGATTTCATCCCTGCACTGTATATGTGCGTGGGGTGGACACGGTGTTGTGGGTGGCATCTGGCAGGCCAGGAGAGACCTGGGGTGGGAAGAGATGCTCTCAGCACTGACAGAGGTCAGGGTGACTGCTGGCGATGGAGGAGAGGGGGAAAAAGCCTCCTGTCCCCCAGGTGCCCCCTCCTTGTCTGCTGGGGCTGCAGCATAGAGAAAGGCCAAGGAGAGGATGGTGGAGCAGAGGGAGGGAAGGAAAAGGACAGGAGGATGGGAGAGGTTTCCCTGCTCTTTGGATGGGCTGGGAGGGGAGGAGATACTGGCGAGGACATGCTCATGTCTCCCCTCTTCTCTCAGCCTGCTTTTGCCACGAGTTTAATTTCCTTGGTCCCTTTGTTTGCTGTGGGGATTTAAATGGGGTAGGAGGAAGGATACTGCCTCGGAGCCCCTCATGATGCCAAAGCTCCTGCTCAGCCTCAGCTTTGCTGGCACTGGCAAAGCCAGGCGTTCAGCCGCTGGGTCCCAAGGCTGACCCACAAATTTGGGGTGCTTGAGCCAGGCACTGGAGCGGGGCAGAGCACTGCTGGCCATGGGAGCCAGCCTTGTCACAGACATGGGATGGATGGGGGGCTCCGCTCTGCCGCTGCTCCAAGCAGAATTTAGGAGCAACACCTCGGTTAGAGCAGGCTGCTCAGGGACATATCTGGGGGGGACTGCATACCCCTGAGAATGGGGATCCCACAGCTTTGCTGTGCTCTGTCCCTGTGCTCGTCTTGGTGAGCTGCTGACCCGTGCCAGGGTTCTCTCCCGTGTCCCCATGGGCCAGACAGAGCCCCCTAAAGTGCCTGCAGGCACTTGTGCCTGGCTTGTTCTCCCATGTGGGGCAAGCTCAGCTCGTGGGGCAAATGACAGCCCTAGAAGGGCCCCTCCACTTGGGCCTCAGGAGAGGGCTGTCTGCCTCCTCTCCCTGGAGACCCCTTTCCCCCCCCATGCTCCTGCTCCCCACCACTGCTCATCCACCGAACCTGGGAGCCTTCCAGGGCACCCCAGCCTGGGCCAATCCCACTGGTGAACCTGGGGCAAACCCACTCTCCAGTTTCGGCTTCGTTTGTCCATGCCATTTTGTCCTTGCAAGGCTCCCCGCCTTGCATGCCCCTTCCCCTTTGCGTCTTATTTTTCTTTTGCCTCTGGGAAAACTTCCATTTTTCCAGCCCCTTACAGCCTTGCCAGAGGAAGCTCTCCTGGCACCAGCTGACACCCTCAGCATACTAATAGTTTGCTCCAAGCATCGTTATTTGGGTTAAATACCCTCCTTTGTCCCTAATCTGGTGGGGAAACCAAAAGGCCTCTTCATGGAAAGTGCGCACAGAGGAGGTGCGCTGTGGTTAAGCCATTTCCATAGTGGCAGCTCCACGATGTGGCAGAGAACCAAGGGCTGCTTCCCCCAAGTCATCCCATTCATCCCGCCCCGACACCTCCCGGGGAGGCACTGGTTCCTGCAGTGACATTGGGGACCACATCCCTTTTGGCTGCCCAAAAGTGGCCAGGCTGCTCACCAGCACAGGCATGGCAGGCGGAGGGGGGAGTACAGATGGGAACAGAGAAGCAGCTTCATGGCTACCCCAGCTTTGGGGTGTCTCCCTTGGGTGCTCCCTGAGCCTCTCTGAGCTCCCTGGGCAGGGGGGAAGGAGATGCTGAGCCCGGCGGGCTGGGAGCCGAGCAGCCCCGGTGCGGGGTGGGCCATGGAGCAGGAGGCGGGCGCATGTGCTCCAGTTGCTTCAAGGCAGAGAGGAGCCACTGGAGCGCATGAAGGGTTGGGTGTGGGGGTGGATGGGAAGCCAGTGAAGGGAGAGACATTTTTGAGGGGTTTGTGGCTGCAGCTGGAAGTCGTCTCAAGGGCAGGAGGAAAGTGGCGGCTTCCACCTTGAGATGGGACTCTGGTGTGGCCTCTGCCGCCAGACCTCAAGGTGAAGCTCTGCAGGACGGAGAGGGGACAGCTGTCAGGGCACCAGCTGAAGTGTGGATGGGCACCAAAGGTGGACTGTCAGCAGCTGGGACCTGGTGGCAGGCAGAACCCCTGGCAGGGGAAGCAAGCAGAGGTGGGCAGGGGAACAGGAGTAGCCTGGTCCCTCCCTGAAACTTCAGCTGCTCTAGAAACCTTTTCCCATGTCCTTGATGCCTGCTAATTTCAGAGGGGAGGTGACCCCCTTTCGCACGTCCCCCCAGGGCCTCCGCATCTCAGGGGGCCAGGGATGAGTCAGAAACCAAATTAAATATTCTCTGGGTTTCCCAGTGTGTGCAGGTGTTGTCCCAAAAGATGCTGCATGCCCCAGTGGGGCAGGAAGGGCTGGAGGGGGTGGCCGGGAAGGGGACGGTAACTCCATGGGGTGTCGGGCTTCTCAGCTCCGGGCAATGGGGAAACCCCTGATCCTGAGGAGCGATGGAGATGGGTGAGCCCCCACCCAGCACCCCCAAAGAGTGGTGCCCCCAAACAGCCGCTGGCGTGGGGCACCCTGAGACAGAGGCACCCAGCATCAGATGCAGTGACTGATGGGAAAAGAAATCAGCAGAGCAAAGGCTTTCCAGCAAGCAGCCGCAGTGCTGATCACACACCAGAGCATCTCACTGGGAGGCCTAAAAATGCACAGCCCCCCCCTTTTTCTAGCTTGGGATGGTTTGGCAAGGACAGCCGTGCCGTGCCCACGCTCGCTCTGGCTCCTGCCCTTTGGCAGGCAGGCACCTGGCCATCAGGGCACATCTTGCACATCCTCCAGCAGCCAAAGGTTGTGGGGTTTCTGCCCCTTGGGGCTTTAACTCCTTGCAAACCACGAGATGCCAGACAAAAGCTGGTGCCCAGTGACTGCAGTGGCACCCGAGGGGTGTGTGTGCTGCTGGCGGCCCCACAATCTCCTCCCATGTCCCTTTCCCTAGGGATATGGCCAGGCGGGCAGCAAGCTGCTGGCTGGAGCTGGGGTTGGGTCATAAATCCCAGAGTTCTGAGGCAACCTCCAGTGGTGGGGAGACCTCAGACCCCTGACCTTGACCTATCTGTTGTCTCAGCCTTTTCCCTTCACGCTTTTAGCAGAAATCTCAAGCTGGGGGGAGATCTCAGAGACAGAGGCTGGGGGGCCAGGCGTGCTGGCCCTGCGTGGGCATCCTTCCCAAAATGGTCCCTCCCTGTGGCAGCCTGCTCAGCTTCTCCTTCTCCCCAGGCATGCTTTTTAGCAACTTCATCTCTAATGTATGGGATTATCCCGGAAAATGAAAGACAAAGCCACAAACCAGGCTCTTTCCTTCCCTCGGGATTGATTTGCTGGAACAACCCGGGTTGCTCCAAGCTGCAACGGGCTTCCCAGGGTGATTCTCAGTACTGGGGTTTGGTTCCCAGTACCAAAGGCCAGCAGCATGCTGCCTGCCCCCCCAGATGTGGGGCTGGGAGCAGAGGGAGCAATTCCTTACAGAAAACCTCCGCCAAAAGCCCCTCTGGGGGGGCCTGTAACCACTCTCCCCTTTGCTCCCCAGGTGGCAGTCAGCAGACCGGCACGCCCGGGCGCTATTTCTCCTGCCATCCACCCTCCCATCTCCAAAACGGAGGAACCTGCTGGCCCTACCATGTCATCAGACCCCAGCGCCCCGCCAGCGGTGCCGCCCCTGCACTCCCCCAAATCGCCGGTGTGGCCCACCTTCCCCTTCCAGCGGGAGGGCAGCCGCATCTGGGAGCGGGGCAACCTCCTGCTGCGGGACCTGCCCAGCCCCCTCCCCACCAAGAGGACCAGGACCTACTCGGCGTAAGTACCCAGCACGTGGTGAGTAGACTTGGCACTGTTGGGCTGAGCCATATGGGGACCATGTCACCTGCAGCACCTGTAGAACCTGGTGCAGGATGCTCATCTCTGGCCATCCTGCCTGTCTGGGAAGATGTACACTGGGGCAGCATGCTCTCCTGGGTGACACTGTCTTTTAGTAGTGAACCTCTCCCCGTGCTGCCCTCGGGTGAGCACCGCCAGTGAGGCATCTCCATCCTTTTCCTTCTGCAGGACGGCGCGTGCTTCTGCTGGCCCCATCTTCAAGGGCGTCTGCAAGCAGTTCTCGCGCTCCCAGGGTCATGGGTTCATCACCCCCGAGAATGGCACAGAGGACATTTTTGTCCACGTGTCTGAGTAAGTCCAGGGGTCGCGCGGTGCTGGGATGCCCTGCGGTGCTGTATCCATCAGCATGGAGCTGGAGACCCATGGGTGGGGGGTGGGGATGTCTCCATGGGGTGGGGATGGGGCTCTGCCTACCCTCACCTGTGTGTTTTCTTTACCAAGGCCTAGCTGGTGGGTTGGGTTGCTTCCTCGATGCTGGGTGGTCCAGGGTGAGGGTCCATCTCTTGGCCCCAGCCCCACCACCTCTCCTCTCCTCTCCCACAGCATCGAGGGGGAGTACGTCCCAGTGGAGGGAGACGAGGTGACGTACAAGGTTTGCCCTATACCTCCCAAGAACCAGAAGTTCCAGGCAGTGGAGGTGGTCCTCACCAACCTGGCACCCCACACAAAGCACGAGACATGGTCTGGCCAGATCATCGGCTCCTAGGTGCCTGGGGGGGCCACCAGCTGCTCAGCCCCATGGCGGGAGCCTGCCCAGCTGTTCACGGGGGGTGCAGGGGGAGCCGAGGCGGCGGCAGGGCTGGGGCCACCCCCAAACACGCAGGTGTTTGCCTTCGGTGTCTTTTATAAGGTTACGGTTTCCTTTCTCTGTGTGTGTTTGTAACTGTCTGTCGAGGGGGATGGGGGAAGCAGAGCCCTCCCCTGCTGCCCCCCAGCTCTGGGGGCAGTGCCGAGCCCCACATCCCCTTCCTCGCCACCAATGCTGTGGGGAGACCGGTCCTGCCCCCCATCCTGTGCCCCTTGGCTCACCCAGGCTGAAGCGGGTGCTAAGAGCAGGAGGGGCCCAGGGAAAACCAGAGAGGGGGGCTCAGCCCATCCTCCTGAACCCTGCTCTCCTGAGACGGGTGCCCCACTTAGTCCCGATACCTGCAGCACAGCAGTGGCAGGGCATGCCATGGGGCTGGGGGAAATGGGGCGTGGGGCAGCGTATCACTGTGCGGGGACAGGGCAGCTGAGCCCTGGCCCCATTGCTGGCAGCTCACAGCACCTGCCCGAGCCATGTCACTCCATCAAAGATCTCAGGTTGGCAGTGCAGGACAGGGGCACGCTGGCCACCTCCTTGCTGCCAGCTCCGCCAGGCTGGTAAAGCACTTTTCTTGTCCCGGCACTGCTGTGTTTTTTTGGGGAGATGGCTGCCTTCTCCTCCCCCGCGCTTGTCCCCCAGCTCCCCGGGGATCCCCCTTCCCACATGTGTGTGTGTATTGTGTGTGTGCACGTCTGTAGCTTGCCATGGGGCAAGGAGCTGAGGGGTTTGGGTAGCCTTGGCTGTCAGGCAAGCACAGCCACCTCCTCCCCAGCCCCTTGGTGTAGGCAGGGTCTCATATACAAAGCACAAACTTGGTTTTTGGTCTTCTCTGCCATACTCTGGCCAGGCAGGCTCCCACAGCCCCAGGGAGGGTCGGGGGCAGCATGCACTCGGCTGGGCCTGAACTGACCCCAGGGAAAGAGTGCCTGTAGTGATGCTCAATGCTCGGGAGATTATCAGTATCTTAAGGGGTTTATTTCAAAGCAGGGCAAGCAGCCCCCTGAGCAGGGTGGGCAATGGCAGCCAGCTCCCCAGGCACCTGCTTGGGCGGAGCCACTGGTGCTGCTGGTCCTTGGCACTGATGGAAATGGGCGTTTTCCACCTTTCTTCCTGCTGCTGTTGCGGTGGGGACAGGAGTCTGCCACGAGTAGGGCAAGGCTGGTGCTGCACAGGACAGCTGGGGCCCTGTGGATTTGGGAGGACCACCGTGTGCCATCCCAGCCCAGGCTGGTGTTGGGGCTGCCCCAGGACCCCACAACCCATCTCACTGCCAACCCAAAGCCTGGCTCACCCAGGGGCAAGGCAACGCTGGCTCAGGCCCTGGGCATCCCCAGGACACACAGTTTGGCCAAGACAAACTTTGATTATTTTTTTTTCCCTCTCTCTTTTTTTTTTGGAAATAAACTAAAACCCTAGACTTGGTGTTTTTACAATTATGGTGTAATTCCCACCTGTCTGACTGTGTGTCAACCTTTGTAACATTGGCAATAAACCATTAAAAGTGACTTTCCCATGAGCCCTGCCCATCCTGGCTCTTTGTCTCTGTGTGTACGTGTGGCAGTGAGGATGCTGGTGGCTCTCCTGGGTAAAGGCCCTGGAGTGCCCAGGGATTTATTCAGATGGCAGGATGGACTCACCCACCTCCACACAACATGTCCTGGGGGGTCCTGAGGTGCTCCAGCCTTGCTTGGGGGGGGACAGACCCTGAGCCTGGGACAGGAGGCTGCTGCCCACCAGGAGGGGTGACTGCGACCAGGACTGGTCCCCTGCTGCTGCAGGGATTTCAAAGTGCATCTGCCTGCTGTCTGGCTGTGTTTCACCCACAAAGCACACGCTGCCTCCAACTGCTGCATGGTGTAGCTTTAATGTGATTGATTTTAATTTTTTTTAATACACACACATATATATATATGTATTTAAATATATTTCTTACTAACAGTTGGTACCAGACAGACAGGAGCTGCCCATCTCGCACAGATACGGAGCCATATGGCACAACAGTCCCTGACGGGGGACATGCCACATCTGCTCGCTCATACACACATGGGGGAGAAACCCCCACTCATGCCATGGGCACCCATCGGGAGAGGAGCATCATGGCCAAGGAGTCTTGGGGACTGTCCCCTAGGTCTACGGCTTCCATCCCAGTGCTGCTGTGCCCCATTCCTGCCCACAAAAACACAGGGCAGGCAGACGGGGCTCTCGGTGGCCCTGCTTGAGCAATAGGGTGGGACCAGATGACCTCTAGAGGCCCCTTCAACATAACCATTCTGTGGCTCTGAGACCCCAGTGCTGCCTCAGCTGCTTCCAACGACATTCTCCTCCTCATCCCTCTGGCAGGACAGGGTCTCCTGGTGGGAGGTGCCCTCAACTAGCCCAAACTTGGAGTAAGACAGAGACAGGAATGAGGAAGGTTCCCAAACCTGATCCCACCCATGGGCACGTGTGAGCTGGCTGCACAGAGTGGCAGCTGGAGCTCAAAGGTCATCCCTGCCTCTGCTCTAGCAACGGACGGACGTGCTGCCTCCAGGAGCAGCCTTGGACAGAGCCTCCCCTTCCCTTCAAACACGCAAGGCAGCTCAGCCCCCATGGCTCAGCACCATGGTGCCTCCTGCCTTCAGGGCCTGGCCCTGCTCTTCATCCACCACCAGCTCTCTAGAGATCCTGATGACTTTGAATAGGCTTAAAGGAAAAATAAACTCCTCAAACCCACACATAACCTGATTGCCAGTGAAACAGAGGAGGAGAAACCACAAAACACACAATTCCTCCATGAAAGTTACAGTGGAGGGCCAAGAACAGTGGCCTGTGAACAGAGAACCCTGCATCCAGGCTTCCCCAACAGGTCCTCTCCTTCCACACAGAAATGTTCTCTGGGGAGGAAGAGGAATTTGTGCATTTGTTGGGGACTTCCAGATGCTGGGCACACTGCTGTGCTCATGCAAATGTGATGCATTACAGATCCCATGTGCTGTCCAGTGAAGAGGTGCAGCCCAGTGCAGGGGACAGCACCTGCCAGCGCTGGTCACGCAGCACCCCTCTTCCAGCAGTGCCAGGTCCAGTCAGGACTCTGCCCATGGCAACATGAGAGCCCTGCCCTGGGCCTAAAAGCACCAATGTATCTGGCCTGAGGAACTTGGCCCCTTGGTTAAGTGGCTGTAGCCAGCTGAGAAACTTCTCTGTGTAGTCCAGCTGCCAGATGGGAGATGAAGAGCAACAGTGAGGAAAGCAGGAACAGGAGAAAAAGAGGAGAGAAAACAAGACCAAGAGATGCAGTGCCATAGGAGCAGGGATGTGATGAGAAAGGCTCCCAGGAAGCAACATGGGGAGCTTTTGCAGGAACCTCGGCACCCTCCAGGTCCACAAGCACCAGACACGTGTGCCCTGGGGAGCCATAAGCAGGACATCTCCCTGGGGGGGACCCCTGAGCTCTTCTTGAGCACTGAGTTGTTACTAGTGTCACTGGTGCGGTCACACACCCCAGCATAATGGCCAGGAATAAAGAAGAAATGTGAGACAGGTGGTCAAGGGACAAAGGAGAAATGGTTTTGTAACCCACAAAGACCCAGGAGAAGAGAGGAAGAGGAGGAGATGTGACAGCTGCACTGGAGAACTTGTGTTCTTAAAGGTGACCAGGTGAACCAAGTGTGTGGGACAACATGGGGTGGAAAAGCAAGCATGGCGGGCACTGCTGAGCATGTACCTCTGCTGGCACTAGAAACCAGATCTGGCCTGTGTTGGCTGTCTTTGAAAATGTCACTGACAGCAGGATGGAAAGCTGAGCGCTGCGAAGAAAGGGGACTTGGTCTGTTATGAATGCCCTGGGTAAGATTTTAGACATCTGTGACACCTCATGAACATGTGGGTGGGAAGACTGTTGGGAAGCCTTCTGCCCCCAGCAGCTCCTGCTCTGCATTCGCCAGGCACTCGGGGACCCCCAGCCATGCCAGGCAAGGTCTGACTTGAGAACTTCTGCAGAACATAGAAAATAAACCCTGGGATTTTTTTATTTTTTTTGTGAGCTAAAGAACTATTTTCTTCATGCACTTGAGCAAAGCTCAGAGCAAGACTCTAGTCATTTTAACACTATCACTCCCAGGCCACCTGTAGGGACTGGCACGGTGTGGCACCGAGGTGAAGGTCATGGTGACCCTCTACATTAGGACGCACAACATTGCAAGGAGCTGGGGTTGCTGCTACCCCTTCCTACCATGGGCTTGGAGCAAATGGCCTTCCTGGCCTCTTGCTGTAGAGCAGCTCTGGTGAGAGTGCCTGGGCCTCAGCAGCCCCATCCCTCCAGCCAAGGTGCAAGGAGGAGAGAAAGGTGAGACGTGCATGCAGGCAGAAGGGTTAAGAGAAACAGAGCAAAAAAGAAGAGAAGAGGGGAGGGAGCATGGGACAGACACACACACGCTCTCATGACTGGCCCTTTCAAATGCTTCCAGCCATGAAAGCATCTGCATCGCTGCCCACCTTGGCCCAAACTGGCATAAAAAAAGTTTTTCTGGAGGTGAGGAGGGTCTGGTCCCACGAGCCCCAGCTGCAGCTGGGGAGTGCCCAAGGGCTGCTCAGTGAAGGCCCCCTTCTTGCACACCCACCCATGCTCACGCCTCGCATCCTGACCAGCTCTGGAAAGTGGTTTTTTTTGGTCTACCCTGAGTAGATTCCTCAAATGAAGGTGCTTTTCCTGGCAGGGGGAGAGGGTGGGGCTGGGGCAGGGCTGCGGAGACCTGGCAGTCAGCACTCATTCGCTCTCTCTGGGAAGAAGATTTCGCGACATCGCTGGACCGTGTCCTGGGGGGACTGGACGCTGTGTCCCACTGTGCGGGGATCGTCATAGATTTCATAATCATTCCCTCCCTGCAGGGGAAGAGAAAATAGGGAAAGCATTAGCAGGGCCTTGCCAAAGCATGCTCATCCATGAATTTGCATCTTGCTCTGTCCCGTGAGGAGCTGGGGTGGGAGCCGGCAGCTGGGCAGCCAGGGACCTGCTGGGAAGGGGCTGTCAGGGCTTTGCTGGCCCAGGGAGGCAGAACAGGCTGGGCTGGGAGCCCTGCTCCCTCCCTCTTGCCTCCTCTCTTCTGTGCCAGGGGAGGAGCATAGAAAAGATGGGGAAGGTCCTACACCAGCAAAGCTTGTCTGGGAGCCTGGGGTTAACCTCTGCCTCACATCTGGAAGGGCTAGCAGAAGGTGGGGTGGAGGGGGGCATTTAGGGGGAGAGAGGTTGCCATCATCTGGAAAGAGCTGAGTGGATGGCCAAGCTGGTCTACAGCAGTAAGGAAGCATCACCCTCCACTGCTCTAAGGGAAGGCAAAGCTGTTCCTGCTGTTCAAAAGCCCTCTCCTAAGTGCTGGGGGTTGGTGTTTTGGGTTCTGCAGACCACAGGAGTGGCTGCCCCCCTCCCAAGGATGCCAGGGGGGAGGAAAGCAACGCTGAGGTGGACCCACTCCCCAGTGCAGTAAATCCAGGGTGATTTCCCCACAACTCAAGGCATGCAGCCATCATGAACCTGCTGCAAACACACGCTGCATGAAAGCATCTCTCCCCCTCACACTGCTAGAGGTCTGTGTTGGCCACCGGCAGGACCCCAGCTGTGGGACTCACAATGGAGCAACTCCAGGCAGGCTTGTCAGGCCAAAGGAGAGAAAGCAGGAGCATGTGGGGTGAGTGGGGCATACTCACAGGGGTGGTCTCATTCCCAAAGAAGTGGATGGTGTCAAATCTCTCATCATCGAGCACATTGAGGCAGTAGCGCTTGTCCCAGCCCTCTGGGAAGACATCAAAGCTGATCATGCCACCTGCCAGCAGAAGGGAGGGCATCGAGCAATGTTGGTCGAGCTGGCAGGGTGTCCCCCCACCCTGGGACAGGCAGGAGGAGAGGAGAGGGCTGGATGTCTGCTGGGATTCCTGCAAACAGCAACCAGGCACCAGCTCTGCCTTGGTGTGCCTCTCTGGCTTGTGGCTAGGACAGTGGCAGATGCTGTTCCTGTGACAACAGGCTGGAGTGACATCAGCATTGCTGTGTTGACATCAGTATGCCTCCCCTGACTACAGGCAGGCAGGCAGGCAAGCAGGGACTAGCGGGCTGTGGGGGGGGATGCTGGGATGGGAGGTCCCAAGAGATGCATCTGTTGGGGGAGATCTGGGGTCACGCCTTGCAGATACCATCAGCATGTTCTGTGTCCCATCAGGGGACAATGTACTTGGAGACTGGCACCAAGCTCTCTCCTAGGCTCCTGCACGGACATCATGGACATCACTGGCCCTTCTAAAACCACTGCTCCTGACGCTCCTTAACCCTGCACATACAAAGCAAACCCACGCACCACACAGCTCAGGGTCCCAGCTGGCTGCGTTGCAGGCCCTGAGCAGACTCTGCACGCTGATCAAGGACATTGCCATGGAGGTACCATGAACCCATCAACATAATCGGGGCATGACCCTGGCCTGTCACCTCTTGCTACAAGAGTCAAGCGTGAGTTGCCAACATCTGGAGGGGCATCAAGGCAGACAGGGCAAATGTATGGAGGTAAGGGAGCTTTCCCAGAGAGCATGCATACATGGGCACATGGACACCCACAGCCACAAAGGGTTAACAAACCTCCTAGCCCTTGCTCTTAGACCAGGCAGGGTTTACCCCAGCACTGTGCTGTGTTTTGGGAGGGCATGGAGGCACCTTCCCCATCCTTGCGAGCAGCGCCGCTGCGTGCACAGGCTGTAGAGCTGGTCCCTTGTCCCAGCACTGACACAGGTGACATGCTCCTCCCAAAACAGAGCCTGCAACTCAGGGCACACATATGTTTAAGTCTTGCTCAGAGCCTGGAGGAACATCGGTTTGCACTGGGACGTGCCTCTCTCCACCAGGTCTCTGCTCCTCTTGGTTTCAAGGGGGGACCCCCTGCTTCTCCAGGCAATCTAGCAAGCCACCAGCAATCCTGGATTTTCATGCTCTCCTGCATAATTCATAACCCCACCTCTCTCAGGAAGTGGGTTAGTAGACAGGTACCCACAGGGGACGGTCCCTGCTGCAGAAGCAGCACTGATCACCCCAGGATGTTCAAACCTGTACATCCTCTTCTTCCTGGCTGGTTTAAGTGCCCCCAGCCTAACACCTGCGGGTCCCAAACTAACCCTTCCAAGAGCCTGAGGAGCCAGGGATGGAGCCTAGGTGCCCAGCTTGAAGCAGAGGACAGGCCACTGCGATACGGATGGGAGCAGTGCCCCAATGAGCCCAGGGATGGCAATGCCCCAGGTTCACAGCAGGAGCCAGCATTGGAGCAGGAGCTAAACTTTGTTGCCCTCATTAAAATCCTTCCTGGTTTTGTACCCAAAGCCATTTACACTGCATTTCACTGTGTTCTGGTCTTTTAAATAGAGCTGGGCAGGAAGAAGGGCTCCTGATGCCAGCTGGAGAGGGTAGGAAATCAAAGGGTGAGGAAGTGGTGTGGCGGACAGCCAGCACTGTCCCTTGCCTAGGGACAGCACGGGTCTAGGGGGCTGCAGGGAGATCTACTACCTCTGGGGCTTGTGTCCTCCACAGCCTGGGACAAGGCACACAGAGCCAGCTTGGCAGAAGAGCCCTGTTTCCATGTGTCCCTGTTTTTGGATGCCTGACCTGAGACACCCCATGTTTTCTTTGTGGAGTAGTGGAGGATCCACAGCTCCCCTTGTCTTCATGATTTTACACAATGGACCCAGGCTTTTCATGGTGGCTTCCCAAAGTCAGAGGAGAAAGGCCCGTTGTCCTGCCCTTGTCCCCTGTGTCTGTGGGGACATGGCAGAGAAGACCTTGTCTTTCTCTGCTGTGACAAATGGTATGTGCTAGTGCTGCAGGCGGCACAGGATGCCCAGGCAGGATGGTGCAGGCAAGGGGAGGCTCTCAGGAGTAAAGCCCATGGATGACCAGAGGGTCAGACCCTTGGTAGTGGCCCACGCTGGATGCAAGAGTGGGGTGTCACCTGCCACCTCCCAGTCTTGTCACCCCCTTGCCTTTGGCTAGGCTGCCACACGGTACCTTCTGATCTTACGCATACCCACTGCTCTGCTTCATGCCCCACCACTTACACACCCTAATTTTCCTCCCTGTCCTGACCAGACCCCCAGGATTGCTCCAGCACCTCCTTCAGTTCCTCGCCTTTGGTAAGCTGGCTGTAAGAACACCCCTCAAGCCCAAGAAGTGTCCCCGCAGAAGGCTATGGCACGGAGCTGCAAACTCCCTGCCTCTTGGCAGCTCTTCCTCCAGGACAAAAGATGTTTCCCTCGTGGCCAACACTCCCAATAAAACCCCAGAGCCGAGACATGTGTGAGACTCCTGTCTCCCTTACACCACGGTATTCCCAGAGAGGACAGCACACGCCTGGAGCTCTGCTGGCTTCCCTGCTGCTGATGCTTGAACCAGAACATACCTCCTGGGCAGGGGTGGGGCTCAGCAGAGCTAACTGGAATTAAGGCAGGGGTAACATCACGGGAGAGAAACCTACCTGGCTGGCTTGTTCCCAGGGAGGCAAATCTGCAGCGCAGTTTATTCTCAGCTGTCGCCCTACTGCAGACATGAATGTGATGCCCTCATGGTAGCTCTCCAGGAACAGAAGTTCCTTGTGCTCTTCCCGGGGTCTCCAGCTGCAGCCATCACCCAACCAGACCCCCAGATGGAACAGCCAGGATTCCCGCTCCCCTTCCCAGCATTTTATGGGAAACATGATAAAGAGGCCAGGGCAAAGCCAGGGAAGCCCCCGCCGCTCACCTCGAGAGAAACGCAGCCCTTTGCCAGCAAACTCCCTCTGCAAGGCTGCCACAAACTTCTCCCGGATCCTCTCTTTCTGCACAAGAGAAGGAAGAAAGGGAAGGAAAGAGGGTTTGAATAATTCACAGAATCATAGACTGGCCTGGGTTGAAAAGGACCTTAAAGATAATTTAGTTTCAACCCCCCTGCTGTGGGCAGGGTTGCCAGCCACTAGAGCAGGCTGCCCAGGGCCCCATCCAGCCCAGCCCTGAACACCTCCAGGGGTGGGGCATCCACAGCTTCTCTGGGCAACCTGTTCCAGTGCCTCACCACTCTCACAGTGAAAAATTTCTGCCTAATATCCAACCTAAATCTCCCCTCTCTCAGTTTAAAACCATTCCCCCTCGTCCTGTCACTATCAACCCCTGCAAACAGTCGCTCCCCTCCTGTTCATAGGCTCCCTTCAAGTACTGGAAGGCCGCAATGAGGTCTCTCCTGACAGTCTACCAAAAGCCACCATATAGCTGTCTGCTGAACAACTCTGGCTTATCGCATTCTCCCTTTCCCCCTGCTCCCAGTGTAAGGCCATTTACCCAGCTTTCACCAGTCCTGTCCAGTGCCTGCGTAAAAAGCCACCAACTCAGGACAGCTCCAGGAGGCTCCTGGGAAGAGCACATCCCAGCCTTTCCTTGGCGATGAAATGCAGCTGCTTCAGTTTCCCAGAAGCCCAGTTCATAGCCCAAAGTCTCCAGCTTTGCTTAAAAAGTCAGCCTTGTAAAGTCCAGCTGATGCCTCAACCCCATGAGAGCTCCCCCAGGCAGAAACTGCCATGAGTGTGGGCCAAGTGCTCCAGAGATCATAGGAACCATAGAATGGTTTGGGCTGGAAGGGAGCCTAAAGATCATCTAGTTCCACCACCTCCCTCCCTGCCGCCTGCCCTCCCAGTCTGGAAAGCCCATTAGTTCCAGCTCTGTTGGGGCTGGGAGAGTGGGAGAGAGAGGACAGTTGCTGGGCCATGTTTGGTTACTGTAAATGAGGAAACAGACTCCTAAATAAGTGCCTTATTCCCAGGGGCCATTGCATCGGTGGTCCCCTATGAAGTCAAATTCTGCCTTTCATCTATGAGTCTCCTTGGGTTTTCTGACCCCCAGTCCCCTCTGCACCCTGTTGCACATGTTGGCCTGGTGCATGGCGGGGAGCGGGGCTGCTTTCTCCTCAGAGTGGGGGGAAGCAGGTAAGACCCAAGATCTGCGGTGGTGCAAAGCTGGCAAAGGGAAGGGCGAACCCAAGTCTGGCCCATGTACCTTGTCTAGCTCAGAGAACTCAATTCGCTCCTCTGGAGTGCAGCTCCGTCCGATGGGGGAGATGTTCAGCATCCCGTTGCGAAACTCAATGAACGTTCCTCTGTGGGTGGACAAGGGCACAAGGTTACTGGGGCAGGGAGAGAAAAACAGACCTTTCCAGGGGAATGGCTGCTTGGTGAGGCGTGCAGTCCATGCAGGGACATGCAGCAGGAGAGAAGCCATGCCCACTCATAGGTGCACATGTTTCAAATGTACAAGAGCCTCTAAGGTTGCCCAAGGGCCCTGTTGCAGCAGACAGAGACCAAGCTTCAAGAAGGCTGCTTAAGGTCTCCAAGGGGATCATAGTTTCATAAAAAGAGACTGTAAGAGAAAGAGGAATAAACAGTTCCTGTGTGTGGTGGGGACAGGCTTGAAGCAACGAGCTTAGGTGAGGTGACAGGAGACATTTTTTAATGTTGTAAGAACTACAAGGACAGCTATTGCCTGGACTGGACCAACCACTTGATGAGACTGTGGCATCTCCACCCCTGGAGGCTTTTAAGAAAGGTTGTGTGGGTTGGGTGAAGCTGGCAGTAGCTTGAGGCAGCAGGATGGAACAGGTCAGTGTAACTCTCTGCTGATGTCCAGCAGAAGGCTGAGGAGCAATCAGGACCTCCTTCTGGGACACAAATCAGGTAGGACCCGCAGGGCCTTCATATCTCATGTTTGTCCCCTGCACCT
This sequence comes from Pterocles orientalis, assembly GCA_011057875.1. NCBI lineage: Eukaryota > Metazoa > Chordata > Aves > Pterocliformes > Pteroclidae > Pterocles > Pterocles orientalis. The sequence continues at coordinate 136,790 of WKFP01013124.1, forward strand.
TGGACTGCAACTCTTATCTAAGCTTGCATGGACAGGACCCAGTTCCTGCTTGCTGCCCTCACCTTGCACTGGGATCGCAACTCTGCTGCCTCCTCGGTGGGCTGGTTCAAAGCACTAAGCCAACAGAAAACTGCTCCCTTCTTTTCTCTTTGCTATAAACCCAGCCAGTTCTGTTTGCTTATCACCTTGGGATAGCTTAGCAAGGGGTCAGACAAGCGCTGGCAGGGCAGAAACAACAGGGAATGGCAGCAGTGCCAATTTGAAGAGAGACTGAAACTCCTGTGGAAACCTATCTGGAGCATGGAGATCCCCTCCCCTGTCCATCCGAGGAGCCCTGAGCTTATTAACCCTCTGATGTCCCTCTGCTCGCTGTTTCTCTGGGATAAAGTGCTTAGCACCCTGAGTCTGGGGGAAAAACTCTCCACCTCCTGTCTCGTAACAGAGTGAAGAACATCGTGGGGAACACATGGGCAGCTACTCCTGTGCCCTGGGAGCAGCACCTCTGCCCCAGGCCAAGACCTGGGAGATGTGGGTTAAAGTCCTTGCTTTGCTAGAAATCTCATAAGCCTAAATCCACAGAGGCACTCAGGAGCTGAAATTTCACCAGGCTGTTGGGCAACCAGACAGCAATGAGGCAACCAAATGGCCTTGAGGGTTCTGAGTCCCAGCCTGTGCTTTTGGGGGCATGTTCAGCCATCAGTCCTGCTGCAAAGAGCCACCCTGGCCCCTTTCACCAGTCCTCCTATTGCCACATAGTGACTCACATCAGGCAACTAATATGGATCACAGTTTAGCAACTTTACCAGCTTAATTTCGACCAGACAGCTCGCCTGCTTGGGTTCACCATACAAACACGAGGGGAAAGCATGAACAAGCTGGCCAGGGTGAGGGGAGGGCAGAGCTGCTGCTTTCAGCAGCACTACTGGTTCACACCAACTTCCAGCATTTGTGAAACCATGGTCTGAGAGGTGGTTTGACAGTGCACCCAAGCTGGCTTATCTGCTGGCTGCCCATGAAAGAGGTTCTCCTGCTCTCCCCTTCCACCTTCATGCCATCTGTTCCCTCTCCCTCCTTTCTGTGATGACAGGTGAGCTGATCCAATGGCAATTTACCCTTTTCCTTCCTGCCAGTGGCCTAGTCTTCCTTCAGAGGAGGTGTGCCAACCCAGCTCACCCTGTGGCTGCTGGATCTCGTGGGGGGAAGCAAACACAGTCGGGGCCAGAGCAGGGCCAGCCCGATTACCAGTGGTGCCAAGCAACACTGGGTTAGAAACAATGTGAAACTGCATGCTCAGGCACTGGACCTCCCATCTAAAGAGTCATTGTTTGTCTGTTTGGAAACTCATACGACCAATGATGCCTGATGCTCTGACTGGTAACAAGCTGGTACCATTGTCCTAAATGAGATGCACACAGGGGCCGTACCCTGCTTCCCAGGGAAGAAAATCCAGTGGGCAAAAGAGCAGTCATTATGTTAAAAAATAGTGCAGACTCTCCAGTACAAAGACCCTCCTCCATTATTTGCCCACAGTGCCCAGGTTGGTGGGACAGTGATCCTGCACAGGACCTCTAGATGCTAAGATAAAACCTGGAGCAAGACAAGCTCAGTAGCTCAGCTGTTCTTAGGAGAGCTCTGGAGTCCTCAGCTCCCTAGAAATCAGTGATATGACTGCCATTTGTGCAGGCTGGGGCCGTTACCGTTTCTTGGGCAGCTTCAGCAGCGCCATGTAGTTGAGACAGAAGTTGATGAGATCCTGCAGCAGCTCTTCCCCCAAGTGGTCCTGAATGGCCTGTGGGAGAAGAAGGGGGAGTGACGAAGAAGCTAGATCTCCCATGAAGCCCAACTGAGAACATGACCTGGAGGAGTGGTACATTCAGATCTGGCATTTGGGAAGAAGAGGCTGCCCATGCCCTGAGGCCAGACGCTGCTCCCCACAGCACGCATGGCTCAGGGGCTGCGCAGGGATGGGGAAGGAGAGCCGTGGCTGCAAGGGGAGCTGGACCAACCTGCTTGGAGACCAGCTGCCCATTCTTGTATTGCACAGTGCCGTTCTCTGCGAAGACATAGTCAAACTTATCGATGACTGAGGGGGGAGGAAACAAAAGAGGAAACATGAGCAATGTGCAGGAAAATGGGCCAAAAGGACTGGGCTCAGGATCGAGTGAGCTATCCTCCTGGTCCCTTCATACCGCGCTTTTCACGTCTCCCGTGCTCTGACAAAGGCTGCTGACCCTCCTTGCTCCCTGCAAAGTGGGTGAGGAGATTATCTTCTGTTCACATGTGGGGAGCTGACGCACACAGGGGGAAACAACCCGGCCGAGGTCATGGCCTGAATCAGTGGCAGGACAAAGATAAGGGCTGCAAAATGTCAGGTTTTCAACCGCGTGCATGTTACTCTGCTCTCTCTCCTCCCCTCCCCACTGCCAGGCTGCTGGGGCGATGTGGTTACTGGTTATCTAATTCAAGCCTCTCCTGCAACCTGGACACACAACAGCATTACCGGCTCAGCCATCCGCCTCACCCGGGAATTTCTCGGCCTCCCTCCGCCAACGAGGCAGGAGGCAGAGCCCGGCGCCGAGCCGCGCTTGGCATCCATGCCAGGGATGGGAAACACAGCGCGGGGAGCGGGGGCTGCCCCTCGCCCTCCCACTCCCTCCTCTGCCCCATGTCCCCGTTTGAAGGCGATCAGGAACCCCCAGAGACCCCACTACGGAGCAGCAGGGAGGCAAAATTTGCAAGGGGCTTCTGCCGGCTGGGGGGGGGGAGGGGGGAGGGGGGCGAGAAAGCTGTCAGATGAGGCTTGTACGGAGCCGGCAACGCGCGCTGGCGCATCCCTGCCCGCCCTCCGCGGGGGGAGAAGGAGCCGAGCTCCCGCCTGGGCATGGCCAGACACCCCCCTCCCGGGTTGCCTGGGGGTCCGATTTTAGGACACAGGTGACCCCCCTGGGAAGACCTCATCGTCCGTGTCTCACCTTCATCCCCGTCCCCCAGCTGCTCGGCTATCTTGGCATAGTCGGAGCCTCCCACCACGCCGATGTGCACCCTCTCCCGCAGCTCCCGCAGGAACGCGTCCACCTCCGGCTCGATTTTCTGGAGGAGGGGAGGGAGGGGTGGAAGCAACGGGGTAAGCAACCTCCATGGGGACCTCGGGCCTTCCCAAACTCCATTTACCCCTCCATCCATACTCCTACCTGCCGAGCCGGCGTCAGAGTCCCATCCACATCGAAGAGACACAGCACCCGGCCCCTTCCCGCCGCCGCCGCCGCCGCCATCCCGGCCCCTGCGAGCGGGAGGCGGGACCGCGACGGGGAAGCGATGGCGGCCGCGCCGCCCTCCCCGGGGCAGCCGCCGCACGTTCGTGCGGCGGCTGCCCCGGGGAGGGCGACGCGGCCATGGCTGGGGGAAGATGAGTGAGTGAGGCAGTCTTGGATGGCTATTACAAGTGGTATTTACCCCTGGCATTGATGCCTTTATTTTTTCATAAGCCATGAGATGGTAAGAGGAGGATGGGTGGAAGAGGCATGGTGTCAGGAAAACCTGCCAGCTCGCTCCTCTTACAGCCCGTTCGTTGTGCTGGCACTCGGTTCTTGCTCTAGCCCAAGCTGCCCTATGGTCTCGTCTCCTGGCCGCTCCTGCCTGCAGATTTTGTGTCTGGGAGAGACCTTCCTCCTTCCCTCTTGGACATCCCAAAAGCAGGAGCTGCTTTCCCCCGGGCTCAGGTGCATCCCTGCGCTGCAAGGCAGCAGTGCCACCTCGGGGCACTTCCCAGAATTGGGAAGTCTGCTAAAATACGGGTCAGTGTTCAGGTTTCTGCACTCCTACAGTGCCATCAGATTATGCTAACAGGAGAGCTTTCAAAAACTTTGAACTCCCTGATGTACTTTCTCCAGCTTGTCACACTGCTTTAGAAACTCTATTCCAGTCAAAACACCTCTCCCAGCACCCCCACCACCATTTGGTATCAGCTGGTGAGGATTTGTGCCATTCTGGTTTCCCCGAGAGTGTAAGTCTGCCTTTTGGTGAAGTGCACAGCTGCATCCAGCTGTGCTTGCTCCTTCATCTGGGTTAGCTCAGAGAGCAGGGCTGCTGTGGCTGTTTCAGTTATTTAATACTTCACACTTACACCACTCTCTTGATATGTTCCTTTCATTGCTGCTTGGATAGGCAGCAGCTGTCATCACAAATAAAATCTCTGTTACTAGCTGCAAGGGCAAATATTTTGCTTGAAGTTTAGAAGGCAAGCAGCTGTGAGCGCTGGCTTACACTCTATCTATGGCTGCCATGAAGGTCAAAGTTTTCTTTTTATATGTCTTCCCAGGTATTTTACGTGGGGCTAGTACTGCTACTTGATAGCAAACCAGCACCACATCTGAATAACACACCCCAAAATAACCACAATCATGAATCTTTGTTAAAGCCCCCTTCTGTTGCAAGCCCTCTTCTGTATCACACTGATGCAGACTGTTGTACAAACAGCAAGCCGTGTGGTTTATCATTTGGATGCCATCAATAAGCAGTCAAAAGGCTGAACCAAGGAGAATTCATTTCTTCCCCAGAGCCAGATATTCCCCCTGCTCCTTTAACAGCTCAACAGCAGAGGCACAAAGTCTACTTTGCAAAGCTGCTTTCTTTCTTGTGAAAGTAATAGTATGAAGACAATCAGGAAAAGAGCCTTTTCCTGTGTTTAAGCTCTGCCGGGTCTCTTCTTCAACAGCAGGCATTAGACATTTAATTCTTGCACACTTAGATGAGCAAGAGCTGCACAAGACCTCTGCTGACAGAGCAGCTACTGTCCAGCCTTTGTTCACCTCATCCAAGCTGTGTTAAGCCTCAGGAGTGTGATCCTGATAAGAAACCACAGTCCTTACAAAAGGAAAAATTTCCCAAACTTAAATATGAATATTGCCCATGACTGGTTCTAGCAAAGGGTAGTAGCCACCACTACTTCCAGTAGCAGCACCTGGCACAAACTGCTTGGATAGCTTCTCATCTTGCACTTCGCAGCTGGAACCAGAGTGAAGAAGATGACTTCTGGACAGCTGTATTTACTGGGCAGCTGTGCAGACACATATATTCAAACAGGAGAACTTGCTGTATTTATTTTTATTAGAATAGAAAAAAACAACAAATAAATCAAAACATCACTTTCTGCCTAAAGACATTATTAACATTTTTAAAATGGCACGGGGGAACCCCAGCAATACAAGACAGAACAGTTAAGTATGGGCAAAAGGGTTCTGTTCCCTTTCAGGACTTCCGTTTCCCTGCCCATTTGTCAATCAGCTGGCTGAAGTTCATCACCTATATACACTTAGATATACTTCAGCCTACTTTATATTCCTATCAGTAAATTTGGCTGGGTGGAATGCTGGGGCACAGTCCTGCAACTTACACATAACCATCTTTGGAGAAAATGGGTTTCCTAAGAGGCCTCCAGGGTACAGGGGTCTTGTTACCCAGTGAGACCAAGCCAACAGGACTCTCTCCTACAGCTCTTTTGCCACAAAACGCAGCATAGGTCCCGAACCCAGGAGACCCTCTAGGAGTTCCTTGGCTACTGCAAACAGTACGTGGCCAAGTGAAATTTCACCCAGTGACCTTAAAGTAGCAGCGTTATCTCTGCTCAGGAGGGGAAAAGACATTGCAAAGTGCATGGGGTGACCATCTCCCTTTCCTTTGCTGCCTCCTGAGAGGATGTAAGAAGCCCTGAAGTAGGAAGCCAAGCAGAAACCAGGCTCAGGACCTCTGAAGTAGTGGATATACAGGGGATATCCTCATTGCACAAAATTGTGGGGCAGAAACTGTGGCACCAGTACTTCCACCGCAGGCAACTGTGTCTGAAGTGATAGTTTGCTGAAAGACAAGCAACCACTGCCGTGCTGCTTGCAGGTACCAAACTAGCATACCTAGATGTTGGGCTGCATTGTATCAGCTTGAGTATACCCGTTCAACTGAGGAAGCTCCAAGATCTCTAACAGGCTACAGCATTTTGTGGCACAGTCATGTGTGTATAAAGATGAGAGACTGGTTACTCTTTACAGAATAGGTATGGGAAAAAAGACTGGAGAGGATATACATAATGAACAGGAAAACTAAGCTATGGCTTAGCAGAAAACACCAATTCTTCCTCCAGGATCACCAAAAGGCATTCATAAATGATTTATTATAGAATGCTTTCTGCAAACAGGACATTCTGATGGAGAAGATTGAATGCTTTTGTATAAGCCGATCTGTACTAACTGCTACAGTTGTCTCCAAATACAAGTCAGCAAATAAAATCCTTAAGGAGAAGTTGATAGCACAAGCAGAGAATGACAAGAAAAAAAAAAAAACCAGACCACAACTGGGCTGCAAGGGCTAGTGCAGTGCACTGAGAACAGGTGCACAGAAAACTGCAAAATGGACTATTTCCACTTGTGTAGTGAATCCACAAGGTGCAGGGCAACAGAGTATTTGACAGGATGACTGAACTGCAGTTTTCCTCCATTCCATCCCCTCAAAAATGTGAACCATTATACTTCACACTAAGTAACAGTGTGAGAAATTTATCAAACTGTATTATTCTGGGAGAAAGAGACCAGCAGAGGAAAGATACCTTGTTTAGGTATGGAGAAAGTTTCCACTGCAGAAAGTTGCAGCTGCAGGACTGAACTTGAAGCAATACTTTACATAAAAAAAGCACTGGACAAAGGGCTATATATTTGCATAGGGGCTTTTTCAGCAGCATCTGAGACATGCAGTCCCCATTTATGGAGCATGACCAATATTTTGGTGTTTGTCCGGTGTCTTTCTTGTGTTCCTTCCTAAATGTAACTGCTACAAAATTGTTCAGGAAAAGAGTGTATATACACACATGAAAAGAAATCAGTGTGCCTATTCTTTCATTCATCCGTTCTTTTTCCACTGCAAATAACTGCAAAGCTATGAGAATCTTAAACTAGAAGATGCAGTATTGATACAATCTAAGGACAGGACTGCTTCTGCATGTATCTCAATAAAATCAATTGTTCCGTAGAAAAGCTTAATTTTACTCTTCCTCATTTTCTTTACATTTGAGGAGATCTACCACCTATTCCTCTTACACTTAAGCGCTCTCTGTGATGTGCTTGATTGCTCATCAATCATCAAGCGGCCCTGCATATGGCGGGGGGGTTGAAACTAGATGATCACTATGGTCCTTTTCAACCCAGGCCATTCCATGATTCTATGATTCATTTACCTGAAATTTGTTTCCACCACTTCTGCTCAAGAGATTGTTCTTTCAGCTGGTTCTTTCCTATAACTCTTGGATCTAGCATTACAAGGTTCTTGGTAACCATCAGTTCCAGCCTCCTTCCCACACACAGCTAGTCCCATTGAGAGTTTCAACTTTTGTGTGTGGCACTGACACACAGGTCAGTTTGATCACATTTTCCACACAGCTGTGCCACGGCAAATATTCTAATAAGATGAGTTCTGCTTTTCCCCTGAGCAAAAACCACAATGTCAATGAAATATGCAGACTAACCTTGGGACACTTTCACTTCTGAGGCTACCAATACTTCCTCTGTCTCCTTGCTACACATTTTAGCAAATACCCCTATAATATAGGCAGTGACAGGAGAAAGAGATGCAAGCCTGCAAGGGATGGCTAGGACATCCCCTTATTTACTCCAAATTGTGTAATGGGCCCTTGAACGCTCATGGAATGAACCCCCACTTACCAGCACAAGAGTTACTTAGAAAGTGTCAGCCTACTCAGACAAGACAGCCTTTTTAAACTAGTATAACGCTATTAGAAATTATTACAATCTTTTTGGTAACGTTGTCTTACATGCACCCTGACAAATCCTCTCCCTAGGAAATTTTAAAACTTGTCTCGTAACTTCTGTAGAGTTAATTCTGATGGGAAATTATAAAATAGAAATCTGGTAGATTCATGTTTAAAAACGAAGAGGCCTGGAGAGGCTGGGCACACTGGGTCACTCCTGTTAGCTCTGTCCATTATGTCTGCTGAAGGTATTTCCTCCAGGTAGCTGGATCTGGATGGAGTCCAGGAGGGGCCTTAAAGCTTGTCCAAAAGGTCTGAGAAGGTAAAGAAATAGACATGTCAAATAGCTTACTTAATGAGCAACTTTTCCCATTTACCACTAAAGTGCACTTACTTCCTAGAGTGCAATCACACAAACATTGTAAAAGCAAATTTGAAGAACAGATTTCCACTACAAACTAAAGCAAACTAATTTAACCTATTAGAGAGCATTTACTGTTCAATACCTAAGAATCTTCAACATGATTTTATATAAGCTAGTTCCAAGTCCTAACATGCCCAGACTGCTAATGTGGTAATACTGTGTCTGAAGCTGGCTTTTAGTAATTTATTCTACTTAAGTGTGTGAACAAAATCCCTGTTATGCAACTGCAGTGCTCCATTAAGTACCACATCAATTACTAAAGATGGCTAGAAGAATAGCCTGTAGCTCCATTATAAGACAATGGTTCAACAGTCACAGAGTAATTTCTGTTGCAATCTGTGGCACCTGGTTTATCTTTCAAGATGACTCATTCTGTTATAGACTTTATCTAATTTTGAGAGATCTGAAGCTGTAAGAGCTCAGGGTAGAAGACATGCCTCCCAAATAATGTGGTATACCACTGTTATGAGAAATAAGACCTAAATGTTGGAGCTCAAATCATGCCACTGGGATCCTCACTAGCTGAGAGTTTTTAAAAAAACAAAACAAAACAAACAAACCAACAAAAAACCAAGTTGAGCTGAACTACCAGGCAGGAATTCTTCATTTCCTCTTTTTCATACCCTCTTTTTGTATGTAGTCCTAGCTTTAAAACTGCAGTGTTAATTTTAAAATTACCTGTCCCCGCCTCTTCACAAGCAAATCTGACACCTCCACTGCAATTACAGTCCTTAGAGTAAGGAAGGTGACCTTTAACAGATCCTGATTTCTTAAGACAAAAAAATTTCCACCATTTTCTGACACTTTCTATGCTTCTTTAGTGACATATGAGAGACCATCACAAAATAACTAGTTCAAGTTAAAGGCTTCTCCTGTCTTCTTAGTAATGCCAGTGCCAGAGAGCACTTGCTGTAGAGTGTTGCAGGTGTTGAATTAAAGCATCCTCTCCTTAATCTGATGCTGGTTCTCAGAGAGAGCCAGCAGAAATTGTTACTCCTGGCTGCGTCAAATGTTCAAGCATTAGCATGAAGGAATACAGTACAGAGAGGAACGGCATGCCTACTCACGTGGCAAGAACTTCAGCTGGAAGGTCAGTGATGTAGGAAGGGATTTTTTTTCCTGTCAGGAACTGTGCCACTTCATTGCTGAAGGTGTTGCAGTTATGTTCAAAGAGGTTATAAGACTCTCCTCTGTACCACAGGAAAGGAGTTGAAACATAAAAAGATAGACTCAACAATAAATCTAACAAGCAGAAAAACTTACACCACTAATGAGGAACACCTCCTTGCATTAGCACTTTTTTCCTCACAGAGAATTCTAAGCCAAATAGGTAAAATACAGGCAGCAATTAATCTTCAAATTCAATTGAATCAGGGTGGAAAATGACACCTCTCTGCATCACTGACTTTATAGAATGTTTTTTTGAAGGTGAGGTCAGGTTTCTTCAATTAAAACTACAGAAGGAATAATGAGAAACCTCAGGAATTACTGACATTGAAATTTTGCCATAACACTAAATGATACTGCTTCCTATTCTTGTGAGAAGTAGACTAGACCCTTTAACAGTAAAGACACAGCTTTTACTCATCTGAAAGTTGTCAGCTTTACTGTAATGCTTCACCTATGATTCATCGGGCAAAGCACTGTTTACTGAAATATTTCATATAGTGCCTTCATTTTCCCTGGTGATTCTCTCCAAGGCGTTTCAGGCATTATTCCATTTTATGAAAAACAGAGTGAAAGACTTCCTGACAGAATGCCTTCCCAGCCTAGCTCAAGGCTGGCACACAAGAGGGTTTCCTAGCTGGTAACTCCCTGTGTATCAGTGCATCAGTTCCAGTCTCATATTTGGAGTGTACCAAAGAATACACTAAGCACATAAAGCTTTGCAAGCAGTATTGGTTTCATAATACTTTCCTCCATTCTGCACCCCTTCTCTCAAGGCTTTTTTTGTTATATAGATTTTATAGCACAAGCTCCTACTTACCGGAATACAGATTCCCCCAAACAGGAAAGATATTCCAGAAAAATTTCTTCTGTGACTTCAGTGTTCCCCAGGTCAACAACTGAGTCTGGGGGACCAAGAAGTGTTGCTCCCTGTAAAAATTAACAGCCAGAAGACAACGTTAAATGGACAGATGGAATACTTCTGGAGACCTCTACTGAACAGAGCTATTGTGGCTTGTCCAGGCACAAAAGGAGGAACTTCTGGTATGTTTGTCAAGCAAAAAGCTCTACTGGCCTCCCCTGTTCTCCACTAAGAGAATGAGAAGTAACATGCAACTTACATTTCAGCTTGCATACTTGGCTCTAAGCTATGGCAAAATTCTGTTTTAGAAGAGTGGCCCATCAGTTTTACCTCTCTAAGAACAGGAAGGTCTGACAAAGCACCATGATTTTTTTTTTTTTTAATCTTAAAAAGGATGCCTTGAGTTCCCAAGTCTGCATGTAAAACCTACTGGTACAGAATTAGACAAGGTGTCACGCTGGCAATGTGGTTGCAGAGGTGTCTTGGATAGATAGACTCTGCCAGCAGAAGCAACCCCCAACCTGTATTTGCATTTGGTTGGGCTTAAACCCACTGTCCATACTCTCTTTTTCTCAGATGCCCTGGACAACCACGGCAAGCAGCCACATCTGGCTGAATTGAGAAGCCTGTTGCTGCTTTTCAAAGAGAAAGTAACACGAGTAATTCTGATCAGGTAACCCTATCACAAAATTATCTTATCAGAAAAATAAGTTTAACTTACAGGTGGACAGCTGGAGATTCCTCCACTGCAATAGAAGAACTCATCCTTGTGGACTATTATGGAGGTGTGCCTGCCACAGAGAACAAAACACAGGTGAAACAAAGGAAATATTTAACCTAGTATATAAATCAGTGGTAAATTTATGTGCTCAAGGACATAATGAAGTGAACAACTGAAAGAAAAGGTCATTGTGTTTCTGTGAGGAGAAACATGATCTGCTGGGACATGAATGGATATGGAAGCAATGATTATCAAGCCTACTGTAACTCTGGTAAGCAGTTGGGAAAGAACAGGCTTAGCTAGGTGGCCAGGCATGAAGGAATATAGGAAGAGAGGGACTTCCACACCAGCATGATATCTCCAGCAGTCTTTCAGCTAAAGGGCTGAGGGTCAAGACACAGAGATGGAGAGACAGAGCTAGCCCTGCTACCACATTGACAGAAGTGCATATCTGATAGACACAGAATGAGAAGGTGGTCAGAAAGTCACTGAAGATCGATCAACAGAGAGGAAAACGGATGGACAGAGGTTTGGGGTTTCTTTTGGTCTCTTGTTTTTTTTTTAAACCCCTCTTGATATGAATTATAGGAAACTGGGAGATGTTTTGTAACAGAATGTAGCCACTGGTCTTATGTGCCAGAAGGCCTGATTCTGTAATACCTTCTTCCCACCTACTCTTTTACTCTCAGGTTTAGTCATGCCTGCAATTAGAAGACAAAGTGCTTGGGACAAAGACAACGTCCTACCACTGAAAAAGTGTACAAGTGCACTAAACCACAACAACTACTACCAACACTTTTTTTCGTACGGTCCACTGAGCTTCGAATGGGGAAGTTTAACCAGAACCTGACTGTGCATCATCTTACTGTCAATCTGTATTCAGGAACAAAGTGTCCTGGTCTCTCTTCAGCACCAAAATGTTCTTAAGATCTGAAGCACATATAATTTCATATTGAAATACTTCCTACACCACAGAGTGTTTAACACACATCATGCAATTTAAATCTAGTCACTTACCAGATGCCTTCCAGCTGTTTTCCTGTATGAAGAAAAAAAGAAGTTATTAGCAACGTATGTTCCAGATTTCAGCCTACTTTCTGTCAATCACTTTGGAACCATGCTTATTATTTCACCATACCAGAGATTTCATCCCAGAGTTCCTTCTACAGAAACAGAATGCATTTATTTCAAATGAACTAGTCCATCCACACTACTGCTGTATTCTTTTCCTCCTGCACGCAGAGGTAGCAATGCCATCCTTTCCTGCCAGTACTTGACCTTCCTTGTGCTTTTGTCTACAGACCAAGAAAAGAAACATTTTCCTAAAATTAGAGTCTCCAGTGAGGACCAGAAAAGTTAAATTTTACACTGATTTCATAATTGCAGGCAGTTAGCCAGCACAGAGCATTCAGTTTTCTTTTTCAGTGACTGGTGAGAGATCTGACTTCAACACATGATCTTCAGTGATAGTCTCTATAATCTACTCCATGGCTTCCTCCTTTCCCTCCCTTGCCCTGCCCTTATAACAGTTTAAGTGGGAGTTGTGTGAGAAAAGCGCACATTTGAAATTTATACAAATTATAAAATTGTGTGTTTTGTAGCAGCATTTTTTCCAAGAAGCTTTGTTGTTATTGTTCAACTTCTAGATGCCAGAATGCAACTTTATGATTTGCTAAAGCCATCTGCAGGCTTCCCAGAGCTAGATCAGAAACACTGCAGACGTGATAAAAAACATAAAGCTATCTGAACAGTTACACTGTTCTAGTAACAATTTATTCAGAAAGCACTGATGGGTTAATTTTTGGCCAACAGGCTTTGCTCTGGTTTGGACCAGCCTCAGGCCCACCAAAGCCAGCCACACACCTTCTTGCTTCCTAAATTCTGGGCCGTTAGGTCTAGATGTTATCCTCCTCCTTTAAATGCACCTTCAGAGCTGTGGACTTTAAAAAAAAAAATGTTTTATTCAAATGCTTGTGACATTCAGGCTTTTCTTGGCTATTTTGAGGGCCACTGCCCTAACCGACTTTAACTCTGGACTTGGCTGCATCCCTCATCACACTGTCAGTCTTGCCTGTCCCTAGCAACTATACCACCAGCCACCTTGCTTGTATTCCCACATCTTATGTTGCTGAAAGTGCACTGCAACTGCTTTTCAAAGGCTGGAATTGCTCAGAATAACAACAAATTGCACTCACTAAAACCAAAAAAAGTTCGGTAAAAATGAAGTTTGGATCAGCTGCGTTCCCCTGCTCTTCCCCTACGATTCTCAGAGAGGAGGCAGAATGTCAGACACTGGGCCCCAGTTAGTGTATCCAGGGCCTAAAGCTAAGCAGTAGTTTGACAGAGCCATATTTCATCCGTCAGCCTCCAGAATGCTGGCTTCTCTGTTGAAACTTTAGGGGTCACTCTTCTTCTGGCAGTTGGTGCCCAGCTTCTTCTAACACATCTGGTGTGGCAGCAGTGATGGGGTACATTGTCCCCATTCCACTTGTCCTCTGGAAACACACTCTCCAGCTGTCCTTAGATTAGTGCCACAGCATCAATGCCTGACAGGGAGGCAGAGGCATTGCCTTTCCTTTTCTACAGGCAGAGGGTCTTGGGGTATTTATTGCCTCCTACTCCTCCGTCAGGGCTGCTTTGCTCTGTGAGTACCAGGAGTGAACATGCCACTTTTTCACAAGTTCTTTCTCTTGGGCAAAGCCAACTTTCTACCATCATCAGAACTGGGTAAAACAGAGGAATGAAACTGATGAGGATAATCCTTCAAGAGTTCTGATGTTTATGCATCCAAGGAAGGAATGAACAGTCACTACCATAATTTTTTCACTCAAGTCTGAAGGAGAATAGGCACAGAGATAGATACCTGCTTCAGACAAGGGTCATATAAGAGTGGAGGCAAAGAAAAGGCTGTTGCGACAGTAGAGATATCAGTCAAAGCAACGACGCAGTTTTGAAGGTGGTGGACTGATCTGTCACTACCATGGATCACAGCCAGGCAGCAAGCATATTCACTGTCAACCCTTTGCACGGAAATGTAGGCATGGACTAGGATGAAGGCGAAAGATGGTAGCAATCATGAGAGAAGCATAGCAGTCTGTTGCAACATCTCAGGAGCACTTGCTGCCTGTTTAGCATGTCCCACCCTGTTGTGCTCCTCAATCCTCTGGCCCTTGTTCCATACCTTCCCCATCAGAGTTTTCACCTTGCGCTTGAGAGCTGCCAGAAAACCAGTGACACCGCAGTCCCATCAGCAATACATGAAGTAGGTTACAGGGCACTGCACCAACTTTGGCAGCTGGCCTACAACAGACTGTTCTGCTTGGCTTTGGATAGTGTTCTGCACAGCTGTTAACAAATTATTATAGATTTGTTCACAATAAATCTCTGCTTTCCACTAGAAACTTGAAATTTATCCTTCAGGGCAGAGAAACAAACCACCTCAAAGGCAGCACAAACTAGAATTGTATCTGCTCTTTTGCCTGCTAAGTGGAAAAAGAACATCTTAATATTCACTTTCACACACACGTACACACATATTTCCAGTAAACAATGATGAAAGGTTTTCCACAAAGTTGCCACTTTATACCTAGATTCTTTGTGCAGGTGCAAAAGTTACAGCAGACACTGACAATGGCGTGAGTGTTGCTGGCAACCCACTTATGCAACTACAACACCTACTTGAAAAGATCATTGCAGCAAAGGCTACGATACACTGGGCTGCTCTAGAATGACGGCAGCCAGCACCTCAAGGGAGGTGATTCTTCCCCTTTATTTGACGCTTGTGAGACCACATCTGGAGTGCCATGTCTGGTTTTGAATACCCCCAGTACAAAAGACACTGACACACTGGGCTGAAGCACTTGCTGTACTGAAGAGCCACTGGTCTGTTCAGCCCCAGGAAGCAAAGGCCAAGAGCCTTTACTGCTGTCTACAACTATCTAACAGGTATGGAGGAAAGGGAGCCTTGTTCTACTCGAAGGTGCACAGTGAAAGGCAACAGATGCTAGTTGAAAAATGGGAAATTCCAAACTCAGTAACAGGAGAAAAAAAGTTACCATGAATATGGTCAAACACTGGGGCAAGGGTCCAGAAAGAATATGCGATTTCTATCTTTGCAGATACTCAGAACTCCACTGCTCAAGGCACTGAAGAATCTGCTCTCAATGGATCTACTTTGAGCAGTACCTTCAGAGGTCCCTCTGCAATTATCTGATTGTGAAAAAAACCCAAACAGAATTGAGGAAAGGGACTTTTCTTTAGACTGCAGTCCAACCCTGGGGGGCTCCTCTATGGCTGCTACACAAGAAATCCTTAGCCAAAAACAGGCAGGAACCACCAGGGCAGTAAGAGAACAGCTTTTGGCAAGAGAAGCTGCCCATCTCCACAAGGCTGGTCTGTCTGAGGCTGTTCAGCTAGATCAGTTTGTGCCCAGTGCTGGTTTGATGATCTTAACAGAGCTGCTGACCTGCTATTTCTGCTTGGCTCCTGTAAGACATTAACCAGGCTGGTATTGTGGAAAACACATGCCAGACCTGCAGCACTGACGACAATAAGGCATCCATGTAGCTCTCCAGCCTGCTGCAAACAAAACTCTCTTCTGACACTGGTGGACTGTGCTTGGTCAGAAGCAGTGCAAGCCTCTCCAAAGACAACACAGTTGGGCAATCCCATGCCTAAGAAACCTGCAATTATTGGCCACATACCCATCACCCAGAGACATCAAAGACCAAGAACTTTTGTGATGCTGCTGCAGTTTCCCATGCTGCACAGCTAGCTGTTGTCACCTCAGCTCCAAACCGACTGACAGAGGAATAAGTCGATGGCCATTAGCTTCTGAGGAACTTGGGCAGCTCCCTTTCCTGCTGCTCAGAAAAAGTCTAAATGTTGTTTGTCTATTGCATCACATGAGAGGTTCTGTACAGACCTTCATGGACACCATCAGTTTCCTCATGAAGTTTTGCCTCTGTTGGTGATCCTACATGACTCTTTTTGCTCTTCTCTCAAATGCAGATGTTGCACAGAACAGCTGCCAGCTCACAACCACTGCCGCTCCTGACAAGCTCACATAAGCAATCAGGGCAGCCTGAGTTATGTCTTGCCTCCTGATAGACATTGTCCACTATATACAAAATACATTGCTCGCAGCCTCCAAAGGCTTGATACATATACCAGCCCCAACAGTATGACCAGGCAAGGATTGGCACTGCTCTGTTTCCACAGCCAGCTGCCCAAGTACGTATGCACGAGTATACATACTTGTATATATATGAGCATGAGTACAGAATCGCTGTGGCAGTGCTAAGGCACGAGTTGTATCCAGGGCTTGCAGTGACACTTTCCAGTAAAGCTGCTTCTGGCAGCACTGTCTAGCTTAAAAAACAGAAGCTCAAGCTTGCCAGGGAGTCTCCCTAAATAATCCTAAAGCGCAACAGAGCTTCCATCCCATAGTCAATTGTGTGGTCTAGAAGAAGGGATTGCAAATACCATCTGGGATACTGGCAGACATTATCGCGTTCCATGCTCTTCCACTCCTTGCCACAACACTCCAAACTCCCATGATACTGCCACAAAACCAACACGTTTGCTCATAACCTGAGGCTGTCCATAGCTATACAGAAAAGTCTGATTCCCCCGTAGTTTCCATTTGATCTGCAAAAGCCTTTTAATTGCAGGCACTACCCTTCACTGAATACTTACAGCAAAGCTAGTCCAAACAATGCACATACACATCATGCAGAACAGGAATGTCCTGATGAGATGACACTCTTTTGGGCATCTACTGTTCATCCAAGTAAAACAGAGAAATGGCAAGATGCCTAGAGAGCTTAAATATTTCAAGGGACAGAGGGCTGTTGAGCAGGAAAGGGTGTCACAAATTTAGATGTACATGCTTAATCATACAATTAGTGCGTATGGTCAAGTTACCAGGTATCAGCTGTCCCACAGTAATTGCCTGTGTGCAAACTCAGCCTGAAGTAAATGAGAAGCAATTCAGCTTAATTTGATGTGCTTCCACTATGAGCCAATGCAAGTCAAGCTACCTTGCGTTTGTCACAGACCACAAACATGGACATGAAAGTTACTGAGTTATATCTGTGAGAGTTTAGGGTGATAGCTTGTCAGTCTTTCAGCCTTTGAAAATGTGATCACATTCCTGATCTTTATGTCTTTTTTTTTTTTTTTTAACTTGATGAGGTGTTTATATGGATCCCTCCTGAAAATGCCCAGTAGAACTCAGGAGAGGATGCCAATTCAGCATAGATCTGTGTGTTTAAGCATCTCAAAGATTAAAATTGTTTGAATGAGTAAGAGTATCATCTGGCAAGCAAACAAGGTTTTCTCTTTGTTGTTATTTTTCTTTACAACATTCATAGCTCAAATACTTTCATGGTGCTTACATGAGCCAGAAACCTAAGAGAAAAACACAACATTCAAATACATTAAACAATTCCAGGACCCTCAGATTAGTCACAGGAACTTGGAGAATGAAGTAGTTAATTTGTTTGTTGTACAACTGATTCAGGAGACTGTCATTGTTAGGATATGAGGGTATTTTGAAAGAAGCAAGCAAGCCCATATAATTTTAGAATACAATCAAATGGGATTACTTCCATGCTTGGACTTTTCCGGAAGACCAAGCAGAAGGGAGATTAGATGCTTGCCAATCTATTTTACTGGCACAGTTAATTTGTTCATCTTAAGGGGCACACGATGTACTTTATTCCCATGTACTTTAACTATCAAATGGAAGTGGCGTTTGTATATTAATCCAAATTACTAGACTGCAGGGCAGAAGAATTCTGAGATGGGAAGGAATGATATAAGGAGATGGGCCCTTAGTTTACCCCACTCGGGGCCTAGGCCATCCATCCCTCAGCGCAAAAACACCACCTGTTCCCAAGCCGCAAAGTAAAGAAATAAGAAGCTTAGTATTTTTAACAATACATCTATGCTCTGCAATGGATATGCAAGCCTCAGAAGACCCTAAAAGACCCCCAAAAAAGTAGGGAAGTGGTCTCCTATGGAACTGGAAGCAACATAATTTGGTCAATCAGCATGGGTATTTCTAGCCGTCCGTTGCTTTGCATACTGTTGCAATTTCTTTAGGCCAATCCATTAAGGTTCCTGCCCTTTCTGAATTGAAAATTATCCTAATTAGTCAAGCGCTTTCTCCTATGTGCTACCCAGGGTGCTCATCTGAAGAGAAAAAAAATAACAGAGAGAGAAAATTCTGCTTCAGCTCCCTTCTCCTTGAGATACCTAGAGAGACCAAGAAGTAGGCTAGATTGGAGGAGGGTAACACACTCGATTTTCATGAAATCCCTAGCAAATGTTCTAGAGCATAGCTGAGGGAATCCCACGCTGAAGCAGTTCAAACCTTTTCAGAACAAGTAGAGGAGAGGCAGAGTAATGCACTGGGGCTGGAAAAAACCCAACAAAGCAGAAGGTACCTCCTTTTAGCAGTTACCTTTTGCTGGGATTCATCCTGGGCTGCTAAATCGCTGCAGCTAAATGTACCACTAAAAATTTCAACTGATAGATGCATACTCCCAACCAACTCACCATTCATTTATATTACACTGAGCCAAAGCTGCTGTGGTGAACTAAGCTCCTGCCCATTCTACGAGTCACATGACAGTCACAGGACAGTACAACTTTGAAAGCTACAAGACATTTTTCTTTAAGCCCATGATGCAATACGATTTAAATCTCCCTTAAACATTTTTCTGCCTTTAAACATCTAC
This sequence comes from Pterocles orientalis, assembly GCA_011057875.1. NCBI lineage: Eukaryota > Metazoa > Chordata > Aves > Pterocliformes > Pteroclidae > Pterocles > Pterocles orientalis. Next base: position 155,459 of record WKFP01013124.1, read on the forward strand.
TTCAAAAATCAGCACTGCAAGCTGAACTGTTCTGTTTTCCTCTCTACCTTCCACAGAATCAGGTGGATTTCGTTTTCTGTCTTAAAAAGGGAAATCTCATTTCATTCAAGTTAATGTTTGTTATTATTAGATCACATAGTCAGATGGACAAATTTAGTCTCACAGACCGAGAATGGGTGAGAGAGTGGGAACAGTACTTGTAGAGAAGATGCATGTAGAGCAACAGCACACAAAAATTAAAAATGCGCCACTTTTGATATCAAAGGCAATTGAATATTTGGTCATGTATACTTTAGAATAGAAATACTCACTGAAAAATTACAGGAAACTCACTGAAAAGTAAGAACAACAAAAGTAGTATGGGTAGAAGAGTAAGGTTACCAAAAACAGCGAAGATGTGCCCAAGGGGCACAACTAAGCCACTCTAACACCTAAGCCTGCTATAAACACTGCTGTACAGCTCTGCCTTGCAGGTTCATTATTTAAAGACAACGGTGAGAACTGATACTGAAGAGGTCAGGATAACGTTTAGTAGTGACAGCTGATCCTTGAATGTTGTACTGACATAATCCGTAATACCTCTGGATCCTATTAGCACAACTGAAGACACCCTGTGGTGATGCTCTCAGTGGTCAGCCCCATAAGCAGGGGATTCAGCCCTCCCTGGCAGGGGGGATCTGAGCTTCTGTTTTCAAGCATGCTAGGAATTAATTTTAGCACAGTCAATTATCATATTTGTTTCTCTCTAAAACACATATTTCAATACAGGCAATGTTACAAAATTATCATGCAAAGCAAAAGCATTGTTTCAAACTTGGCATCTATGGAAAGAATACCAGAAGTAGAGATGACAAATGTTTATCACTAAATAATCTAAGAATTCTTTTTCTCTTCAATTTCTGTGACTTTCCCTGATGATAATTTGTGAACACCACTGACCAAAAAAAAAACAAACCCCAAAACCAAAAACACATTAATTGAGCATCTGAAAGTTAACGTACAGAGAAGTAGCAACAGTTTTTGTTGTTCTTCAAGAAAAAAAAAAGTGTGTGTACATGAGGAAAGAACAGTACTCTCCCCACCAATTTGCTCCTGGGGAGGTTTCTGAAATAATCTGGAGGTGTAACAGAGCTGAGTGTAAATGCACAGAGGATACTAAACTTGAAGGAAAAAATAAACCAACAATGATTTGTTTTATGGACAATTCATTTGCCTAATCCTAAATATTCTGCAGCCTGCATTGTCACTGTGACCATGCAGGCCTTGCTGGCCGTGTTCCATGAACACGCCTGAACTCAGCTCATTATGGAGCAGTGCTAGCAAACAACAGTTCCCACACGACCGAGAGATGTGTTAAGATTTAAGTTCTCCTTTCATCAGTCAGACTCCTAGAAACTTAGCACTAAACTTTATCTCAAGCACAAAGTTTTAAAGTTGTTGTTTGGATAGCATAAAAAGCACCAAAAATGAAGTCAAGCACTAAGTGGTTTTATGCAGAAATTCAGAAAGCTACAAGGTCCCAAGATTGACTATGTGGATAACAAGCACTAAAAACCCAACACTGGACCTGCGTGAAGGTCAGCATGGAGATACATATTGAAATAGGTTGTCACTGTATAAGTCTACGTCTGGACCAGCTTTGAAATAAGACTGGCTAAGATCTGCTCAACTCGAACACAGGTAAATCATACACACGTTTTCAGTATCTTAAGATTTCTTAGTACAAGATAAAATGTGCCTATCGTGAACTAACAGCTGAAAAGTTACTTCCCCAAGGGCTACAACAGAAACGACTCTGACCACACAAAAAAGCTTTGAGGTTATCCAGTGACAGAAACACACATCTCTAAAGTTGTTATTGCTGTCTGGCTAAGAGAGCACATCTAATATGATCTCTATAGTATTTTCTCAACTTTGCAAGACTATTGTTGAGTTGTATGAAAACTCATGCTAAGAATTATTGGGAATTTCATTTTAAGCTTGCAAGAAAACACAGAATCTCCTTGTAGGACAGACGAGCTAAGTGAATGCCAACAAACTGTAAAACAAGATTACACAGAGCCATCTGTTCAGATGCTGAGCCTGTTGAGAAGTCTCATCTCAGACAGACTGCTGGTCTGACACGGGCCAGAGTCTACACGTAACAGGTATAAACCACTCTCTCATTGCATTTCTACTTCACACTTCCAAAACTTCAATCAAAACCGAAGTTTCCTTTGGGTCCCCAGTCCAGGGCTCAGCTGGAAATGCACACCTTCTTGCTAAGACATACAACAAACTTTTACAACCTGTCTGGAAGGAGAAGGTGGCTAAGTCAGACACCAAAAGCCATGCAACAGCTAGCCTAGTCCAGCCTCACCACAGCATGGAGCCATTTGAACTCAATAACCTTGTAAACAGCAGAAGGCTTTCTTCCAGTTCAGCTTTCCCACCAAGGCATCACAACAGTTGCGAACCGAGCTTTCCCTCACCTCAGGGCCTAAGTAATGCTTTTAATTAGCCTTTAATAAGTAACATGAATGAAACAGCAAAGGACAGATGGGTGAAAAGAGGCTGGACGCTGCTCGCCTGGAGCTGCCTTACTGGCCAAGCCCATCCCCCTGATAACAGAGACATGGATGCCACCCCTAAAACCCGTTTTGCTCCCACACACCGGGCCCCCCGGCCAGGCCCGCACGCTAGCAAGTCGTGCTCCGGCCACCAGGCCCCGCGGAGAGAGCCCTTACCCGGCGGGCCGCTCCCTCAGGAGAGCGATACTGCCCGGGGAGTGGGGGAGAAGCCACCCCCGGAGCTAGAGGGCCGAAGGGGGCGATTTCGGCCCCGTTTCCCGAGGCGGCAAGGCCGGGCCCCGGCGGTCGGTGGCGGGACACGAGCCCCCAAGAGGGGTGCGCCCGGGCCCTCGCCGTGCTCTTACCCAGCATGAGGGGGCTGAGGCGCCGGGCCATGCCCTTGGACAGGTCGTACACATAGAGCTTCACGGGGTGCAGGGCCTGCGGCTCCTCCATGGGGGTGCGGGCGCGGCCGCCAGGCGGCAGCCGGAGCCCTGTCAGAGACCCGCCGCCCGGCCGGGCGCTGGGAAGAGCAAGGGAAGGAGAAAGGACAGCTCTGATACCGGTGCCGACCCCGCCGCCGCTCCCGGGTGCGGTAGCACCAATCGTGAGGTGACAGACGGAACGAAAGGGGCGACGCTGCCTCTGCGCATGCGCGGCAGCCGGCAAGGGGCCGGGCTGCCCCGTCACTGCGCCGCTATGCAGCGCGGGGAGCGTCTCGGGGGCGGAGCTAGAGGCGGTGGGCGGGGATGGGGAAGTCCCCCTATCATTGGCTGAGGCTTGGCGCCCCTTCCGGCTTGCGAGCCGGCGCTACGCGCAGGTCGGGCAGAGGTCCTTCCTTCTTTCCTCCCTCGCCACCAATCCACGCGGAGGGGAGGTGCGGCTTCCAGTGGGAGGGGCAGGGCGTGGCGCCTTTCCTCTCTCGCCATTGGACAGAGTTACTATGGCAGGCGGGTCCCCTGATGAGTGGCAGGCAGCGTCGTGCGGCGCGTGGCCGGGGCTGTTGGTGAGCCTTGAGCGCAGGTGAATAGCGGGAGGGGGCGGCCCGCACCCGCACTCACGGTTTTGCGGCCGTTCGGGCTGGCGCGGCGCTGGGAGCCATGTCGGACTGGGTGTCCTACTACCGGAACGAGGGGCCGGAGGAGGAGGAGGAGGAGGACGAGCAGCAGCAGGAGGAGGGGGCTGAGGCGGTCGGTAAGGACCCCCCCAATCCCTCTCACGGGAGGCAGCCCCGGATCCGCTGCCCGCGGGGATCAGCGGGCGGAGTGCCTGCTGCTAAAACGGTATCGCCCCCCTTTCCGTAGCGGACTACAGGTTCTCGGGTCGGGACAGCCTCATTTTCTTAGTCGATGCTTCCAAGGCCATGTTTGAGTCGGACGGGGACGGAGTGACTCCCTTCGACATGACCATCCAGGTGAGGCTGCTCGGGGAGCCTCGGGGGCTTCGCAAACCCTCCGGGGATCGCCCCGCCACAGGTAGGGTTACCTGGTGGTCGCTCTGCCTCATCTGTTAGTGTAAGGTCACTGTGCAGCTCGTGTTCAGCTCAGATCGCTGAATGGCTTTGGGTTTGGAAAGATCCGTTGCCTGGTGGACTGTGTCCAGAATTCGGTGTGGGAAATGTTTATAGAACGAGTGATCAATCTGCCTTTGGGGTAGTGTGTTTGAGAGATGTTTATTTCATTGATCTTGCTCATAGAAAGGGGATGCTGATGGAAAATATCTATGGCTGTGTACTGAAAAAAAAAAATCTCAGAAAATAAGATTCCCTGTTTCTTCCCCTGGTAAAATTTAGCTTAAAGCATTTGTTAAGGTTCTTCTGTTTGCTAGAGTCTACGGGATTGTATAAACTGTTAATAGCCAAAGACAAAACTTTTGCATCATCACCACACTGATATTCTTCATAGTTTGACCTGTGTGCATTTTTTTCAGTGCATCCGGAATGTGTATACCAGCAAAATTATTAGCAGTGACAGGGACCTGTTAAGTGTTGTGTTTTATGGTACAGACAAGAACAAGAACTTGGCAGATTTCAAGCACATCTATGTTCTTCAGAAGCTGGACAATCCAGGTAAAGGGAGTAAAGTGATGTGAACGTTATGTAGAAAGACAGAATAATTAAATATGTGTAGCAGCATTGTTAGTAACTGGCCTACCTGAAAGCAGAGCTATTAAATAAATAAAAATGTTCCTGTTACTGAGATGCATTACTTTTAGAAATTTACTGAAAGATTAGGAACTTAGTGGGAGCTTAGCTTTTTCTGTTATAGTTGGTTCAAAACTCCTATGTCTTTTCTTCTTGCTGTCTGCTAAAGCTTAAAGGATCTCCACATAACTCTTTAATGCCCATCGTGTCTCTGCTGCGTTTTAGAAAAGTGTGTGTGCATGCTAAGGCACCATGGATACCAGCTGATGGAGAATATCACAGAATGGCTGAGGTTAGATGAGATTTCTGGAGGTCATCTTGTCCAAGTACTGTCAGCTAGAGCAGGTTGTCCAATATGTTACCTGTTTAGGGTGTTCTGTCTCTTACTTTCGTAACAAGTTTTGCAGTTCTTGAATTTAGTTCTTTCATTTTCTTAGAATTTCCTAGAATTACATAGAATGTGCTTGATAACAAGTGCCAGTTGCTGAATTAGAAAAGGTAGTAGGAGGAGTGCAAAGAGTGTATGCTAGTGGTCCCAGATTCTCTGATAGCAGAGTTTTGTGGGAGGATTTTGTCTACAGCGTGTATCTCTGTGGTGGTTTGATTTTATTGTTGTAACTAGGAGGTGTGGGTTAGTGTTCTCGCTATCATGCTTTAACAAGGGATTGTCTTGCAAGAACTGTCCTAGTTTCAGAATTAATGACAATGGGGACCTGATAAGACTGCCCTAGGTTCTTTTCCCTTTTCTGGCAGCAAGTGCCTTGGGCTTCTCACTCATCCTTTTTCCTCCTCCTTCCCTGCTTGCCCTTTTCCCGGTGTTAGAAGCAGTAGCTCTGCCATGCTGATAAAGACAGTGCAGATGAAAGGTGGGTGTTGTTAAAAAGGAAGAGAATTTGCTGCCCCTGGAGAGCAAGCAGCATGCTCTGGAGTTAGTTATTGTGTAGCACATAATTATGAATACTTATGCTATGAATTAAATGACAGCTGGGAAGATGGAAATAAAATAGTAAATAGGGGGAGAAAAAGACATTTTCAGATGAGATTTCAAAAGTGCTGTAGAATTTGAGTGAAGGACAAAGGAAAAGCTCTCCATAATGCAGTAGCTAAGAAATGAAAGCTTGTCTCCCTTTGCAAAATTATGGGAGAAGACCGAGAATCTGCTGTTAGACAAGTGGGGAAAGAAGTAATAGTTGGGCTAGAGTAATCTGCAGAGTTTAAAAGCCATGGATACCTGCTCTGAATCATGTTGTGCTCTGTGTGGTATCTATGGGCTGCATGTGACCTCCAGGTTGATTCTATCTGGCACCTGGGGCAAGGGAGCAGGAAGAAATCTCCACCTTCCCAACCTATCATGGAGGTGCAGGATGTCTTTCAGGCTCCTCTCCTTTCTTTAATGATGTAGCAGTCTGCTGTGCCTCTACAGCGGGTGCAATTGCTGCCCTTCCTGCTGAGCACTTGTCCTTCAGCGTAGAGGGTTTGCAATACTTTGATCCCTGTCTGTTTCCCACCCTCCAGCAGGAAGAGCCCCGCATTGGTGCCAGGGCACTCTGTGTCCTCTTGGACCTAGTCAAGTGGTAACCTGCTTGTTAGGCTATGCTGAACAGTATTCTCAGCCCAGTGTTGGAAAGGCACCACCACAGAGGTGCTAGGGGATGTCAGCTGCAAGGCACCCTTGGTGCATAGTTAGAAGAGTTTGTGGTACTTCTTTCAGTATTTCTAATGTGTGTGAATGCTGTTATCCCCTGTAGGTGCAAAGCATGTTCTAGAGCTGGACCGGTACAGGGGAGATGAAGGACGAGTACTTTTCCGTGAGACCTATGGCCACAATGCTGACTATTCACTGGGTGAAGCACTCTGGGCCTGCTCTAATCTCTTCAGTGATGTCCAAGTCAGACTGAGCCACAAAAGGATCATGCTCTTCACCAACGAGGATGACCCTCATGCCAATGACAGTGCTAAAGCTAAGCTGGCCAGGACCAGAGCTGGTGATCTGAGAGACACAGGTCATTATTTTCCCCTTTAATTTCAGACAGAATAAAAGTGATGTATCCTTGCAGCAGATGCTAACGACATTGCAAGTTTGTAATGGAAAAAGAATGTAAAATAATCAGAACTGGGGAATATTTCTGAAGCTTTCTAAATTAGAGATTTGGTATTTAATCTAAATCAGAAAATCTGTTATGCAATCTGGTATCCAACAACACTTAATTTCTAGGATCTCTTTTTCTACTCTGATAGCATAAATAAGGATTTGAGGGGGCTGTGGAAAACAAACTCTATTTAATTGTTCCACCATTTTTCCAAGAAGTGAATAACAACACTCAGTCAACACAGAAGAAAAATTATTTTGCTGGCCCCATTTTGAATTAGCTGAAGAACAGCAGCCTGAATCCAGAGACTGGAGAGCAAATGCTTCTTTAGTTCAACTATGTAGATGAGATAACCAGTGTTTTGGGAGTTCAGCAGATGTGCTAGATCTAGAAGCTGTGAGTCTTCCATCGCCCAGTAGCTCTTGTAATGGAGAAAGGGGAATTTCTGAACTTATTACTTCCCTCTATGCCTGAGGTAAGATTATGTTTTATAGGAGCTTGTCAGAGCTGTTTGATACACAGTGTTGTCCGGATTCTTAATTAGGGTGGGAACATCTTCTGTGCTACGTTGTTTTGACTGAAGTTGAAGAATCTTTTGCCTCTTTCCATGGACACTTTCACATCTGGTGCAGATGACAATTTGGAGCTTAAATTCTTTGCTTAGATAGAGAAATATGAGAGTGCTGAGAAACAATGTAAGAAAAAAGCAGTTTCAGTGATCCTCCTTCCATCTCTTACTTTGTTTCTAGGTATTATCCTGGACCTGATGCACTTGAAGAAACCTGGAGGGTTCGATATCTCTCTGTTCTACAGGGATATCATAAACATAGCAGAGGATGAAGACCTTGGGATCCAGCCTGAGGAGTCAGGGAAACTGGAACATCTCATGAAGAAAGTACGAGCAAAGGAGACAAAGAAACGGACTTCAGTCAGGTGTGTGCCTAGTTATGATATTTCATTCAATTGAGGCATCCGATATAATTTTTAGACTGCATCTCACCTCCCTCTTCTGGGATGATGGGCCTATAAAGGCATCAGCGCTTACATTCCTTACTTGTAATTCCTTAGTCCAAGATTGGTGTTTCTTCTGTAACTTCCAAGGATATTTGTCCTTCACGGATGAGAAGAGTGGAGAGTAAAGCTAAGCCTCCTTTTTCCTCTGTGTGACATCTTCTGTATTGAGTTGGCCAGAAATTATAACTTTGAAAAATTACATCATTGCCAAGTAAAATACTTACCAAAAAATCTGCCACATATAAAGTGGTTAGATTATAGTGAAATCTAATTGAAATGAGGCTTTTCTTACTAGTGTTAACTTAGAAAAATTTCATCTCAATGTGACTAGTGGGTATTTCGGCCTATTGTTAAATAGTTATATGTGGCCAGTCTGTGTAGGCACTTCAGACAGTCTTGATATTTCTGATCTCCTACTGAAAGATTAGAGATACTTACAGAGAGATTAAAGGGATCTTGACAAAGGAGATAGAAAGTATTTTTGGAACCACATACTCCATAATGGTTGTTTTTTTAATGAGTGATTTCATAGCAGAATTATGTGGAAGCACAGTAAGGGAATGAACTTTACAGCCTAGTGTTTTTTAATATATATTTAAAAAAATCCCAACTTGAGCTGTTATCACTGGCATTCTTGCTCATGCTTGCAGCTTTATTTTCCTCTTCTTGGAATGTTCCCCAGTTTTCTAATACCTGAGGAGTAAGAATCCCATACCAGTGATACCTTTTAGAGGAGAGAAAGTAGCAATCACAGTAATTAACTCTTCTGCTCTCAGATCTTGAAGATTACGTCCAATTTTAAGCCTTTACTTTTGAATTTTTCTCCAACTTCTGATTTTTTTTTTCTTAAATAATGGTATTGTTTGTCTTGATGGGGTTCTTTTGGGGAATTTTGTCTTCTGTGTGAACAGCTGTATGAATTCAGAGGTCACATTGCATTAAGCACAGGTGAGGTGCCCAAATGTGAACTTGTCCTGTGCTCTGCCTGAGCATAGCTGCCCTTCAGAATGTAAAAAGATGGAAGAAATATGGTAAATTATTTGTGTTCAAATAATTTTTATGATCAGAAGTGACAGCATTGCAAGAATGTTTTTATACAAGTGAGGTTATGACTCAAGTAGTAGTATGTTTCCAGAGATACTTGTGATTTTGGGAGAGGAGAATAGGGTAGGAGGAGGTCAGAGAAAATAAATTATCTGAGGAGATTACTTTCTTTTGCAAAAGTGTTCTTTCAGAAGTCTCAGTCTGTATCTGCTTTTTTACACAGGCTAAATCTGTATCTGAACAAAGATCTGCCGCTTTCTGTTGGTGTTTACAACCTTGTTCAAAAAGCTTATAAGCCATATCCAGTGAAGCTTTATCGGGAAACTAATGAACCAGTTAAAACAAAAACAAGGATGTTTAATGGAAAAACGGGCAGCTTGCTTCTGCCTAGTGACACAAAAAGGGCTCAGGTAACATGTTGATTATGTGCCTGCTTTTTTCTGTCCCTGTGATGATGGGGGGGGAGATGCTGATCCTCTTGCTGCTTTTGTTTGTATTTCACTTTCAAGATTAGATGCAAAAATATTTACATCCTTATGCCCCTGGGGATAGTCTGGTGACTTTGTAAGCTATATAGAGTGAGAGTGGGTTGTTTCTCTGGCATGACTCTCAAGGGAAAGCATAGCTGTGGAAATGCACCCAGGAATATAAGTAATTTCTTTTTGTAAGGCAGAACCAGGTTGTCAGAGCCTGACCTTATGTGGCCTTCTGCTATTGATGCAGGTGCTATCTTTTGATTCATTAGGAACAGATTTTGTCCATTTTATTTTACATATAAGTGTGAATCATGTGGGGGTGGGTGGAGCTCTTTTCCAAACAAAAAAGAGCATATTACCTTTGGCTGTTGTTATTTTGTTCTTTGTTTTGCCTTCCTATATGGTAGGAAGGCTGATATTTTGGCTGATGCAGATTGAATGTCATGTTCTATTTAGGCACAGCTTTATTTCAAAGCATGATATGCAGTTGCTAGGGATATTGTCACATGCACGCTTTGTGTGTCCTTCCATGCCAAAGGCTCTTAAAGTTGTTGTCTTAAGATTAAATATTATGTTTATTTATACTGGACATTAAGTTCTTGAAATAAAGTACAAAAGATGAACAGAAAGCTGAGATTTAAGTCCTGATGTCTAACTTCAGCAGCTGGACCACAACATGTTTTAATTTTTGTGACATATGAGTGATGCTTCAAAAGTGTTTCTGGGTCGCTGTTTCTGCCAGGAGTAGGTAGCTGACATGCATTTGCTGAAGCAAGTTTACAATCAGACAGGACCTCTGAAAATGTCTAGTCCAACTGAGCCCAGAGCAAGACACACAAAACCAGATCAGATCGCTCAGGGTTTGTTTGGAACAGCTCTGAAGAACTCCAAGGATGAGATGTGACAGCCTCTCTGTGCTGGGGCTTTACCATTGTCTTAGGAACGTGCATTTTGCTAATGTCCAGGTGGAATTTCCCTTGGGATAACGGTCAGAGACTGTGACTTGCAGTTTCAGTGCACTAATAATGAGGGTTTGATCTGTCTTCTCTGTAATTCTTTTTTCCGTAGTGGAAGACAGCAATTGCATCCTCTCCACACACTTGTTCCACCCCCCACCCTCCCAGCCCCTGTTTTTTTTTTTTAATGCTGGTAGCACTACTATCTGTTCTTCCCTGGTTTAGACATATGGAAACCGCCAGATTGTGCTGGAGAAAGAGGAAACGGAAGAATTAAAACGGTTTGAATCTCCAGGTTTGTTTCTGATTGGCTTCAAACCACTTTCAATGTTAAAAAAGCACCACCATATCAAGTCCTCCCAGTTCATCTATCCTGAGGAGTCCCTAGTAAGTGGTAAGTAAAGATGGCAAGAGAAGATTCATCACCTTGCATTAGAGTAACCAGCTGATTCAGAGGGTGTTTAGGGGTCACTGAGTGTAAAATTTTTGTCTAACTTAAAAACTTGCTAAAGTATAGAATAAACCATTATTGTGCCTCTCAGCTGCAGTTAATTCTTTTTTTCTTCAATATCAGAAAAGCCAATTGGGCTTCATGCTTCATCCACCATGACAAGCAGCTAATCAAACTAAGCAGATGTAGTCTAGTACCTGACAAGAAGGTACTTCTTGTGGTAAACAAACCCAACCAAACCAAAACCAGTGAAGATAATTGCTGTTTTTAAGTCCACAACAGCTAGTAGTGGAAACACAATACTTGGGCAATATGGTTGAATTAACAATACTTTATGGGCTTATAAAGAGAGAAGGAGAGGATGCTTAGGACTGCTTTCTCTTACCTTTTTATGTATATGTAAGTCTACTCATCTAGAAATACAGCATTAATCCATCCCAAGCTGCAATAGTAAAGAAAAAATTCCAGCTCCTCAATCTACTAGTGGAGAAAGAGGGCTGAGTTCCGACCAGATGCTTTGCATTGTCTGACTAAAGAAAAACCTTTACACTAGGTTCTCCAGCTTAGCAGTTTCCTGAATCAAACACTTATATGTCAGTCTTTTCCTGACCACCATATCTAGCAAGATGCAAAGCAAACGTGTGCCTCAGGGGGAATATTGCAGTCTGAATTTTTAATGTGTTATTTCTGTACTTTGATGTGCTGCTATTGTGATGTCCCACCAGACCAGAAGGAGCCTTTGTAGATACCCATTTCCAATCTCAGCTGTATTTCATTGCTCAGATGCTAGTGGTTTCAGTTCTTGCACAAGAACAATCACTGCTGTGATTAGGAGAGACACTAAGATTGTCATTTTTGAGGGCTCCCCCTTGCAAAAGTTGCTCTTTACCTCTGGAATACTGCAAGCATTTTGAAGAAGTCACAGGTTTTGAAACTGTAGTATCTAGAGTTACATTCCTGAACAAAGGAGCAAAACTGTCCACCTGATCAATACAGTTTTAACTCTGCAGGGAGTACAACGCTATTTAATGCCTTATTGATGAAGTGCTTGGAGAAGGAGGTGACAGCGCTGTGCAGATACACTCCGCGCAGGAACACTCCTCCTCGCTTTGTGGCCCTGGTTCCCCAGGAGGAAGAGGTGGATGAGCAGAAAGTGCAGATAGCCCCTCCAGGTATGGGAAGAGATGCTGTCTTTTCCTGCGTGATTGGATGTGGTCAGCATAATAGTGTCCTGTATTGCATGAAAATATTCTTAGTGCTGCTCCCCTTAAAACTGTGGAGAGTGCTTTCCAACATCCCTTCTCTTCAGTTTTGTCCTTGTATATATCTGATGTTGAATCTGTTTTAAAACCCTAGGTGCATCAGTGCTTGCTCATGTGTAACACAGCTACAATATTTTTCCCACCTCCTACCTCTTTTTAGCAGATTCAAGTAACTGACCTAAAGTTAAAAGCCCTTTTTTTTTTGGTTTTTGTTTGCTGACTAGATGGAATGTCTTTTTCTGAATTTTATTGTATTCTTGAATACATTTTAAAGCATTAAATAAGTAATCTCATATACTGAGCCTTGCACCTTATTAGCTGAGTGGGGAGTGATAAGGGGGCAAAGGCATACTCTTGCTCTTTTGCATTTTCTCACCTCTTTAACTGGAAAATCCTGTGCTGGGAGGATGTGAAGTAGGGGAATAACACTGCTTGTGGACAAAATAAAGCATTTCAGAAATAACAGGTGGGCATTAACTTAATTTTCAAACAAGATTTTTTTCACATTCATATCCAGGGAGACATGGGTATCTAGACAACTTGATCTCTGTAAAAAGCAAGTCACAAACTTCCAGCTATTAGCTATGCAAAATCCATTAGTGATGTTGGTTATGTACATTGAGATTGGGACTGAGTGTCATGCTGTAGGTACTAGCATCTTGGTCCCTCCCATAAATTATTGGTTTGAGGTGATGGTTCTGCATAACTGTTCTCTACTCTGTCCCTTCTCTGTAGGTTTCCATCTAATTTTCCTGCCATATGCAGATGACAAACGGAATGTTGATTTTACAGAAAAGGTGCCAGCCAGTCGAGAGCAGATAGACAAAATGAAGGAAATAATTCAAAAACTCCGATTCAAATACAGGTACATGGAGATAAATATTGTGCTGGGAGGGGGGGTGGCACAGGGAAGAAAATACAGCAATGTTGCTTTCTCTGTTGCATATGTTGTTCAGCTGTGGTGTCCACAAGATGGGATTTTGATGCATTTTGATGCAAATTGCTTCCTTTTGCAGTAGCTTTGTCCCAACTTTATTCTTAATTATTCTGAATACCCAGATATCTCATGCAGTATCTAGCACGTTCTGGAGTTCTTTATAGAATTGCTGTTGTTCTCTGGGCTGTTGTCATTTGTTGCAGAAGTATCCCATTTTATTGTGGTTCTGCCAATCTATTGCAGATCAGACCTGGATCGTTTAAATTAGAGCCCTTTGGAGAGAATAGTTAGGCCTTTTTCATTATAGATAGGATAAATTTTATGAAGTGCTATTATGGGAGTTTTTTTCTAGGTATGTGGAAAGTAGCATAACTGATATTAAGGTGGAATGCCACTGTCTCTGTTTGTCTCACACAGCTTTCTAAGTCTTACACAGCTTTCTCATGTGGTTGATGCATAATGGGATAGTGATTCAGCAGGTAAACTGAAAAGAGGAAAAGCAGTTCTTCCAATAAGACAAATTGTTATGTGGGAAAGAGGGAATTTTTACTTTGAAATAGATTGGTGGCAAGTCCTATGTGTCTTGTGTGTCTTCTCGGCAGCATGCAGTGACATTTTGGGAATTCTTGACAGGACTGACAGCTTTGAAAACCCAGTTTTGCAGCAACACTTCAGGAATCTGGAGGCTTTGGCGCTGGATATGATAGAACCAGAACAAGCTGAGGATCTTACAAGTGAGAATTATTGGTGGGTGTGGAGGGAGGGGGGTAGAGGGCTCTCGACTTTGTTCTAAGTCAGAGATATGCTACTACAAAACCACATGTCTTTTAAAAAAAATTCAGTTCTGTGCGGTTCCAAGATGTAGACTTCTGGATGTGTCCATTCTGAAATATTGAAACCTTCCTTTCTAATGCTGTCACTTTTAAGATAAGGTAACATTGATCTCTTTACCCTCCAAAATTAAAATTGAACCACCTTTTTTCTATGGTGACAAATGTTTTCTCTGAAATTCCTCTCTTCATTTCAGTCTGATAAATGGGCAGAATTACTTGGAGAATTATTCTGCCAGGAGCCAATGATGCCACCTTGTGGCTGTGAGAGTTTCTATATAAGAATATCTTGTCAAAGGATAGAAACCTACTCCTGAAGGGGAAGTTCCTTTTTTTAAATTACGTTGTACTCCAGGTATAGCATTAGATTAACTGGTTGTCTCTTTTGAAGTGATACCTAACAAATAATCTAGATCCCTGTACTAGATATCATATAAATACATGACAGAAACAAGCTGTTCTGACTCAAAACTATTCACAACCTTAGATAGTAACCTGTTGTATTTTAAATGTCTATGATTAGACCTGGGTAACAGTGCAACCAGGTAGGAGATCTTCTACATCACGTCCACCACGTCAGTTTTGTTCTTCATATATATTTCCTGTTCAGAGATATGTGCCAGTCCATTACATATGTATAATACAAACTCTTGATATTACCAAGAGCTGTAAATTTCTCACTTGTGAATATCATAACAGAGGTCTTTGCATTTTGCATACTTGCAAGACACTTGCATGCTCATTGTTACAGAACCACAACTGTATCTGGTGATGGCCTCATTTAGACTGTCCTGTAATCACTCTGTTTTTGAGAGGGCAAATCTTTCTCTTTTGCCAGTGCCAAAGGCTGAAGAGATGAACCGCAGGCTGGGCAACCTGGTGGAGGAGTTTAAGCAGCTGGTTTATCCCCCTGACTACAACCCTGATGCGAAGGCTGTAAAGCGAAAACAAGGTAAGTAATCACGGTGCAGGCATGCAACATGGTGTCTGTGCTCTTTGTTTAGAGGCTTCTGTGTTTTCAGTTTGTCTCATAGTTCAAAGAAACTGCTTGTGCAGTAACTCTTTACTCATCTCCACAAGAAAGTGAACTTATCCAGTGGTGATTCTTAGAGAGCAGAGGATATTGTGGTAACCAGCTAGAGAACTGCTGGAATGAGAAACTGAATAGTGAAAAAAACAGAGAAGTATAGGAAGCAATGTGGGTAAATTACTGCAAAAGATATATTTGTTTATTATTATTTTTTCATTATAATTATTAATAACGTTGGGTTTTTTACAACAGAGTAGTGAGATTGTTCATGCTTTCGGTTTATGTTCTTGGTGAGGAAGCAGACCTTTACGCCTAGGCTGTTTAACAAGTCCAAGGTAGGCATCTTTAGGGCTAAGTAATGCTTAAGTACATGTGTAGTTTGGGGGTCTATGAAACTCTGCATGAAGTGGGACTGTCAGTTAGCTGAACTTCCTGTGGAATAGTTGCATTCCCTGTTCCATAAAAGTTACATTTAAGGGTAATCTTTCCTTTGGAACACAAAGTTTCATACTTGAGGTTGAGGTCACTCATATCAGCAAAATAGACTATATGACTTGCATAGTGAGCGACACCTACTTTATAAAACAGAATATGGAAACTAGGTCTGTGAGCGTGTAGGTAGCTGTTAAAGTACCATGTGCTAACGGCCCTTAACCATGTATAAGAAATGTTGATGTCTTCTTGTTAGGAAACTTTTTTAAATTTTGGTGATCTAAAATTTATCTTTCTAGCTTATGATGGTCAAACTGAGAAGAGGCCCAAAGTAGAAGTCTCAAAAGAAGAGCTGCAGCATCATGTGCAGAAGGGCACTCTAGGCAAGCTCACTGTACCTGCTCTGAAGGATGCATGCAGGCTTTATGGGCTGAAGGGTGGGGGGAAGAAGCAGGAGCTCATGGATGCACTAACTGAATACTTTAGTGAGCACTAAGTTGGAGCAGAAAGCCCTGGTTGACTTCCATCTGCTTAAAGTTTTGGTTGTCTTATGTGGATGCTATGTCTGTTTAATCTTGCTATGGAGGAGAAGGTGAGTAAATGTTGCTGAATCTAGCAGTGGAGAAACTTTTTATTCTTAGTTTTGAAACATCTCTGCAAGGTTGGATTCTGATCACAGTAGCCAAAGGCAGAATTAAATTCCGTGCTAACTCAGGGCACTAATTGCAAGTGAACACAGTTGTGCCTTCCTGGTTTCTTAATAAAAGTTATTTTGTACTTCTTACTTTGCAACACTGGCTATACCATCTTTGCATCATAAAGACAGTAAAACTCACTTCAATGGGAGTGAAAAAACAGAGTGATCTGTGTCAGTGGCACCACCTGAATTCAAGCAGCAGGTCAAATCTGTGCGCTAACAGAGGGTATAAATGTGGTGTATTACTCCGCTGCTCTCCAGAACAGCCAGTCAGTCTCAGTGCTTGTAATCAAATTGGGTTCTTTTCCATCATCAGTGTTACAAACGTTACCAGCCGATCATAAAGGAGAATATAATTAGTGAGAAGCGTAGCCAATCCTTTGGACAAAATGCCAGCATTTTACAAAGCTGCACGGCCAGGTCTTCCATTTTTAAATGGCAATAGCAAAAGGTGGTTTAAAAAAAAAAAAAAGAAAAAAAGTTGTGTTCCCTGGAAGGCTGCAAACATTTACACCAGTTCAATTACTGAGATGGCACAGAGTTTTTCCACCTCTGTAGCGAGTATGAGTCAGACTATTGTGCAGGCTTCTGTACTCAAATCTGTGCTTTGAAAATTAAAAAAAAAAAAAATAGAAAGTCGTGGAGAGTAGCTTGTTACTTCCAGGGTTTTTTTAAATCGTACTTATGGAGGCTGCATTTGGGGCTGTCTGTGCTTTGGTTTTTAAACTTCCATGCTGGGCATGCCCAACTTGTCTTGCAGTGCAAGATGATGAAACCCAATAGTCCTTGCCCTTGCTCTAGAAAACAGTACTAACTGTTAACTAAACTGTAACCTTCTCAGGATGCAAACAGGGGATACATGAGGTATCCCATTTTGGTCTGTGTGGTGGTTTTGGGGTTTTCTGTGTTTGGCACACAAACTATTGGGCAACTTATTGAAGAATTAAGTCATATACCAAGGTCGTGCCTGGGCTGTAGCATGGCACATGTATCAGAGCCAGCTGTGAACTCTTGGCACTGTGACCACCATAGCTATGCCATCACGCTGCTCACTTCCACCTCCACAGCTCTTCTCGAAAGAGCAGCTAGCCCATGTTGAGTGCTGCAGTATTGAAGCTGTGTAGTTTATTATACTTTCAATCAGCCTGCATTATAATAGTTATTTTTAATAAAGATTTGTCTAAGCAATTTATTTTTCCCTTTGGCAAAGAACTTACTGTAAATACTTATCTTAGCAAGACTTGAATGCAATAAAATAATGAGACTATCCTGTCCCTAATTCTGTGAATTTTCATTCCCCAAATGCCCTTGTTAACTTCTCCCTTGGTTTAATAAGCTGTAGGCACAATACATTCCAGGCTTTGGATGACTATGGGACATTTTGTCTAGGTTATTAGTCTTCCTCCTGGCTTTTTTTTTTTTAAAGGCAAGCTATTACATTAAACAGATGTTCAACAGGGATGGTGATGGAAGGCTTCAGAGCAGAAAATTAGGTCAGTTTTGCTTGATCAAGAATCTTTTATTCTGCTCCTCCTGTGCTTTGTCTTACATCAGCTGTCCTGGCATGGTACAATAGGGCAAGTCCTTTACAAAGCTGTGGTTTTAAATGCAACTAGCTCAATAGTCAGCATTGGTAGAAGGGAACAGCAGCATTTCTAAATTTCATACAACTGAAAGAACTCTCAAATGTTTGTATTAAGTTCACCTCAGCAAGGATATTTGTTATCTGCCATTTATAAAAATATACAGACATGTTTTGTCTTCAGTCTTCCGTGAATTGATTTCATCTGCTTGGGATATACTTACTAAAGGTATGAAGTTAGTGCCTCTGTGGAAACACTACAGAACTATTTTCCCCTCTGTTGTTCCTATTGGTCTTTCTGTGCTAGCTTTGCTTTGGCATTCTGCATTAGAAGACAGGTTTGATATGACCCAACACAGAGGTTTAGCCTCCTCTGCTCAAAGCAGTAAGTGGATTAATTACACAATATGTATTTCACTAAAGCTAGCTCTGTAAGACCACCCCTACTCCAGAATGCTGGTGGTGTTTCATGCTTTTGCAGAACATGAGATTATCTAACATTCTCAAGACATTAGTTGTTTTATCTGAAAAATTACTTGCTCTCTGTTGCCTTGACCATGACATAAAGGGTTTATCTTCAGTCAGGTGACTACAGTACAGCAGCTTCCCTAAAAGCATGAGATATGTAGGGTACTTGTCAGCCACAGCAGACTGCTCTCTGCCATGTGTTTTGCACTTAAATATCCATTGGCTCATTGATACAGTCCACACAAAGAAAACTGAAGCAGCCTTAGGCAACCTCTGAGCCGTTTAGCTTTAGAAGCAGGACACTTCAGTTAGCTGCAAATGCTTCCCCAAGGGAACAACAATTATATTTAGCTTTGTCAGCAATTTTATTTTTCTTAAAAAGTCAATATTTAAAAATAAGCAAGATAAGAGATTTCCCCTCATGCACTGCCATAAGATTTCTGCTCCCCATACACCTCTTAAAGAGGTCTCTTCTCTAGTTTCAAGAGGAAAAAGGATTGTGCTGTATGTACTGATCTTGGCTCCATCCAGTGCTACACAGTAGCTGCTGCCTGCCTTATACCTGGTCTACACAGCTCCATCTCTTAAGGCAACAACTCCAGCAGTTTGCATGCACACAATGCAGGGAACCGACATGCCTTATCCTCAGAAACACGGAATTAATCACACCTGTTAGAGGCTGAAGCTTAGCAGAAATACCACAATGCAGAATAAGCTAATGGGTGGGTTAAAAAGCCCTGAGCAGGCAGACATGGAGATAAGGGGGGGATTTTTTTTTTTTCTTTCTTTCCTTTAAACATCAAACAGGAAATACAGTTGTACAGTCACTTTTAAAGAAGTAATACAGTGAGAATGAATGTGTTGGAGTGGAATAATAGAAAAGAGGGGGGAGGAGAGGCAGAAATACTAAGAATGAAGCTGTTATTAAACAAAAATGTGGTATTTTGAAATGAAACACTGATATCAAAACTATAATCTCAACTGAAGCTAGACATTAATTCCCCCTGATTTAAACTTTCCTATTCCACACACACTTAAACTTGTGGGCATTTAGACCAACAGTCTTTCTATAGCTTGCTGGACAGACTGGATCTGAGGTTTTAGCTGTGATCCCTCCTTGATGGTGATGGAGCAGGCGATTACCGGCCGGGAAACACCACATGCCCGACCCAGAGCTTGCTTGGAGCGCACAAACACATAAGGTACGTTCTTGTCCTCACAGAGAAGAGGGAGATGCAGGATGATCTCCAAGGGCTCAGCATCTGCCGCCATGACTATGAACTCTGCTATGCCTCGGTTCAGTGTTTTGGTCGCTGTAAAAGAAAAAGAAACTGAAGAGTAAGTCTAGGTCCTTCTAGAAATCACATCTAATGAAAAACAACACTAGGAGATGTTGGAATGAGCAAGAAGGAGATCTAGTGGTAGCATGAGGACAGGCCAAAGGAAGATGGGAGCTACAGGGCCAGGGAGGGGGTTATTCACAGGGTTGTACCTGAGTTACTGTGCCCAGTGTTGCCCTTGAGCACAGCAGAGACATTTACAAGGGAGTGAGACCAGCCCAGGGCTGCTGACGGCTATCGGGCTGGGGCACACCACAGATGAGGGGAGACTCGGGGAGCTGGGTTTGTTTAGCCTGGAGAGGGCTGAGGTGCGAGTGGGGCGGGGAATACGGCTGCTGTCTTCTACTACTTCGAGGGGATAGGAGACAGAGCCAGACTGTCCTCATGAGTGCACAAGAAAAAGGACAAGTTGCAGACTGTTACTGTTGCCTCAGGGAGATTCTGGGGACACGCTGGAACTTCATGTTCTGCTCCCTCCCCCTTATGAGAGGGATTTAAGGCATGGGACATTGGTCCTGAGAGACTATGAAGTTTCTATCTTTTGGGATTGTTTTTTTAAGTTTGACTAAGCAAAGCCCAAGCAACCTGATCCAACTGTGAGGGATCTCTGAGTAGGTCACACTCTCTGAGCAGGTTGCACTAGACACCTCCAGAGGTCCCCTCAAACCCAAATCTTTTTATGGTTCTAAACTGGCTAGGTATCTGGTAATCCCAGCGCCACATCACTGAAGTACAAATGATCACAGGACGTGCATTGGGAACACAGTCTGGGCATCTACCAGAACCCTATAAAAATGTTGAAAAGGTTACAGATTAGTTCTGTCCCTGAATATTGCTTAAGCAGGCTGGAAGGAGGAGGAAGGAGGGGGACACTCTCAGTATCCAGATCTATGTAACATTAGTGGCCCACCACTAGAGAGAAGAGACAACCTCTAGCCACAGCATCTCACAAAATCCTTGCCATGGATTTCTAGAACACTTCACAACACACAGGTCTCACCTTCATTGGCTCCCTTGCGTAGCTGCTTATAGTTGCAGGACTGCTGCACAAGATCCAGTAGTGTTTTGGTGAGCTGTGCATCAGCCAGGGGGTAAGCTTTGGGATTCACTTCTGCCTCACTCTAGAGAAAGGAAAAAGTAAAGAGTATTACAACGAGAGCAAAGTGGGCTTTGCTCTGAACAACACTATATAGGCATCATGTCCACCACAAATACTGACTACCAGAGTCATCTCACCATCCTCAGTTGCTCTGCACATAATGCTAAAAAGCCCACTGCATTTTATTTATAAAGAGGGATTCTTCCCATATTCAAAGCAGACTATCATCTCTCACACAGATTAGGTTTAGATCCTACAAATTAGCAGCAGTGAAATTACCGGGCAGTCTGCCGGCACTTGCTGCCACGGATACTACAGAAAATGTTCCTGCACAAGGAACGACCTCCTGCCAGCAACACATTAACAGCCTCAGACATTCATTTTAAAGAAATCCCAACAAAAGCACACATCACTTTTAGTTCTGCAATTTACCGGTAGCTTCTAAACATTCACACCCATGGCGTAGCGGAACAGCCGCCAAGTCACAAGCGACATTAACGCCCAGCACCGGCAGAACGGCAACTTCTCCAGCTCCCAGCCCCAGGCACCGCCGGCCCCACGCCGCGATGCTCCGCCGCCGGCCCTCGCACACACCCGCAGCCCTGCCCGGGCCGAGCACATGCTCCCGCGGCGGGAGGGGGTACAGTGGGGCCGGGGAGGGGACACAGCACTGGGCCGGGAGAGCGGGTCCCCTATCACTAGGTGTCCCCAGGACCACCACAACTCACCGCAGCCCCACCCGGCCTCCACGTGCTCCCCACTCCGCAGCCACCGCCGGCAGCCAGGCAGACAAAAACCCCCCACCCCGGGACGCTCCGGCACGGCACCCCCTGAGGAAGAGGCCGATACCCGACCCCACTCACCATGGCCGCGGCCTGCGCTAGACGGCGCGGCCCGATCCCTCCTCAAAGCACGAACGCGTTCGGCGTGAGGAGGCGGGAACACTCCCTACGCGCAGCACCACCGCCGGAAGTTAGGCGTCTGCGAGCCTGGTGGGAGGGGTCTAGGATGTGGGGCGGAGTCACCACACCGGCGCATGCGCGGGGCGTGGCGCCGGTCGGTGGTTGGGCGATGGCGGCGGTCGGAGCTGGGCCTTGCGGCGGGCATGGCGTGTGCTGGGTTTTGCCGCTCCGCCCGCCGCTCTGCCTCGCCTGCGCTGTGGAGACTCTGGGCGATGGCAGCGCTTCGGTGGGCACCTGCCCGCGGCCTCCGCCGCCGGCCGTTTGCTACCTCACAGAGTGTTCCCCTCAGGGCTGTGGGTGGCACAGAGCTAAGTGTTAACGGGTTGTTGTCTCTGGTCCGTAGCTGGTGAGGAAGAAGCACGTTCTCTCCCGTCTCCAGGATGCCCTGGCTTGGCAGGCGCTGCCAGTCATCCAGCTGCTGGAAGCAGATGAGAGAGTCTGCGTTCGTTTGTTAGGAACTCTCTTTGGTAAGAGCTCTGCTGTACAACAGCAGAGAGAAGGCAGTTAGCTTTTTTTTTTTTTTTTTTTAAGAGATGTATAAATGTGAAGCTTCACAACTGAAACAAACAAAACTTTAAACTGGAAGAGGGCAGATTTAGACTAGATACTAGAAAGAAATTTTTCACTGTGAGGGTGGTGAGACACTGGAACAGGTTGCCCAGGGAGGTTGTGGATGCCCCATCCCTGGAGGTGTTCAAGGCCAGGCTGGATGAGGCTTTGAGCAACCTGGGCTAGTGGGAGGTGTCCCCACCCATGGCAGGGGCTGGAACTAGATGATCTCTCATGTTCCTTCCAGTCCGAACCATTCTATGGTTCTGTGATTAAGAAAAAGCAAAATAATACTGATGTTACCAAGAAAACTCTTGCAACTAAATGGTAGTTTAGAAAGCTGACACTGGTTTATTACAGCGCTGGGTGCACAGGGGATTTCTCTGCCTGACATGCACACTGACAGACAAAAGCATATTCGTTATATATGTCAAATGTATGAATATTCATACTATCTGTCAGTGTGCTCTCCTGGTGGATTCCTCTCAGAATCAGTTGTTGAGTGAACTCTTAAACCACGATCTTGCCTAATGCCTACTGAATTGTGGAGTCTTCTGGTTCTAAATGTGCCTCAGAGAGCAGCAGGCTTACCAAGTGACAGATGATGGCATGTAGGGCCTGTTGTGACAGGACAAGGGGTAATGGTTTTAAGCACTCTTTATCAGGGAGTGTAGTGAGAGGACAAGGGGTAACAGGTATAAGCTAAAAGAGGGTAAATTTAGACTAGACATTAGGAAGAAATTTTTCACTATGAGGGTGGTGAGACACTGGAACAGGTTGCCCAGGGAGGTTGTGGATGCCCCATCCCTGGAGGTGTTCAAGGCCAGGCTGGATGAGGCTTTGAGCAACCTGGTCTAGTGGAGGGTGTCCCTGCCCATGGCAGGGGGGTTGGAACTTGATGGTCTTTAAGGTCCTTTCCAACCCAAACCATTCTATGATTCTATGTTAAGTCACATGAGTACTAGCTATAAATTCAAGTTGTTTTACCCATATGTAACTATTTTCAGCCTTGGTTAGTACAGTTAGGGTATGCTAAGCTAACTTTAGGAAACATCTGGTTTCCTTGAGTAAAGATGTGCTAAGTTAGCTTTAGGGAACATCTTGTTTCCTTGGCTGCACGTAGGCTTGCTTATCTTGTTCATACCTGGTTTATACAGAAGAATCTGTTTTCTGTGACTGAATTGTTTAAGCTTCTGGTATCACTGAGACAGACATAATTCCATACTTCCACCATTCTGTGTTAGGTATGTTACTACTCCCTGTGGAAAACTGCCCATCATTTGATTTAGGTTAATTAATTTCCTTATTCCCCAAGGAGCAGGATTGGCATGTTCATAAACATCTTGCAATTTTCCAAAGTATCTTGACATATTTTTAAAGTCTTTCTGGAGGACAGGGAGTACATGGTGCATGACTCTTTCCAGAATGCCCTCCATTCTGGTATCATGCCTCAGTGCTTTCTCATCTTGCTGAGCTGTAGTATTATATGAAGATTCCTACAGAAATGAAAGTGTGACCTTGAAAAGGTGTGGCAGGATTTAGTAACAAATATGCAAAATACAAATCTACATAGTGTTTTTTTTCGCACTCTCACTTTATGTTGGTAGAAATCATACCCATAGGACTATAACACTTGATTCTTTCCCATGAGTCAGCCTCACAGCAGAATAGCATTTGCCGTGATGTCAGAAAGTGCCCTTCCAGTAACACGTGTAAAATCTTGATGGAGAAGAAATAATGGTCTCAATGAGGGAACAGTAAGGCAGGAAGAGAAAGGTGAAGGGTATGAATGCAAGTGCCTTCACAGAGCACTGGGTTCCTTTACTTCTGTGATCTCATTTGCACATCACAGATAATTCTTGTTCTTTGAGGGAAAGTGACTTCCAAGCCCCTGCCTTGATGCACTGAATAATTCCAGCAGTGTTTTCCCAGTAGATTTCCCAGCACAAGCTGTGTTGTGCATGTTTTGGGAGCAGCTTTGTTAGAAACAGAACCTTGTGCAGGTTTAGTTCTCTTCATCGCACAGATTTTTATTGAGCACTGTCTGAACCTAGTCCTACACAGGTGCGGAGGGAGTGGTGCTTATGGCCAGTTCAGTCCTACAACTGAAGGACTGAACACAAAATACTTGAGAAGACAGTGGACCTGTGCTTGCATTTCAGTTCTTTAGTCTGTTTTTAATTAATAATTCTGTCTCTGTCTTTAAGAAGCTTTACAATTGGATGGTTTGGGGACAGCTTTGGGATTTTACTGTACTTCGTGTAACTTCTTGAGCAGTTGGAATCCCAGTCTAAGCTTGGGCTACAAACAATGACATGTACATTTTGGATAGAGCTTGAATGCACCAAGGATCATTTGATGCAAGAGGGACCCCCAAAGGTTTGAGCAATGCTGTGGAGATAGTATTATTAGTAAATTAGTCCCCTGAAAACTGCCTGGCTCCGGCGTGGGCTTCTCCATAATTCCTGCATGGGGTCCCTCCCGTGGAGGGAGAAGACTGTTCATGGTGATTGATATGAATGGAAGATAGAAAGGACAACTCACAGCTGGGCTCTAACTTCTGTCATTCTGGAGTATATTGTTTCAGTATTGTTTCAGATGTATAGTATTGGATGCGTGCAGGGAGATGTGGCGATGGCAGCAGTTACATATTTACTTACATAGGTGGAGCCATTGACTTCAACTATAAAGTACATAAAACATTTGCAAGAGAACCAAATGCCTTCATGTCCCTGCGTCCTGCTCATGGAGGTGCCTTTTGTGATACTCCCCGAGGGTATCCACCTTCCAGTGACAAAGTCAGGCTGGTGTCATGTAAAGCAGGGAAAACAAAACAGTTCTGTAAAAAAATTGCAGTTCTTTTTACAGGAAGTTGTTACAGCACTGATGATCACAAGCAGGAATGAGTTCCATGACTGATTGTGGTTTATCTTTTAGGGATGTTGCACACTGTGGAAGACAACAGTGCCCTGGACTTATTCGTAGAAGGTGAGAGGCAGGTGCCACATCTCAATTACTGACAATTTGTGAAGGGAGGCGCTGTCTTGTCTGATGACTATAGTGAAATGCTCAGCTTCTACACAGCTTGAATTGGGAAGAGAGTTTATTTTCTGTCAACGCAACAGTGACAAGCAGACTGTTCCAATATTTGGGGGCTGGGGAGTGCATCCAGATTTAAATATTTAGCGTTTCTCTCAGAGGTTTTGTGTGTGCCGTGAATTTAGTGTCAGATGGGTAACAGTGTTAAACAATTTCTCTCATCTTTGGCATCTTTGAACCTGATCAAAGTCTCAAAGCAAACTGAAATCTTCCTGTAGGCTTCAGTGAGCTTTGGGATCTACTGCTTTCTCCTCAGGACAGAGTATTTGGGATTTACCTGTACAGGCTGCAGATTCTTCTTTGTGAGCAGTCCTTCATTTGAAATCTGAAGGAAATGCCTGCAGGGCTGACAAAGGAATCTCTGCAGTCTAGTTAACCTTGGACATGTCTGCTGAGTCTAGTGATATTAGCAATGCAATGATTTCCTCCTGTCCAGCCATGAAAGCTGAAAGGAGGTGTGACCAACTCCTTCCAGAGGGGTTTCAATTTTCAGGCACTTGCTTGAGATGATGTTGAAATGGTAAGAAGTCTTTCTGTCATGTTACCAGTCTGTTGAGAGATGGATGCTCTCAAACAGGTGTTTTAACTTAATGTTACCTAACTCTTGGAAGTTTTTAGAGATTCTGAGAGTTCAGGGCAAGAAAGGGCTATTAAACCATGTGTAAATAACCTGTCTCAAGATATGCCTCTGCTGAGATGCGTAACTAAAGCTGGTCTCCTAGATAAAGCTCCAGTGCTGTCCTGGATGTACTAAGAGATGGTGAACCTGGAAGTCTCTGGTTTGTTTGGTTTTTGTTTTTGTTTTTTTAAATGAAGCTTTCCTAGAATACAAATCAAGAGAGTGGATTTTTCAAATGAGTCATGCCATGACAGCAAATTATGTCCAAGACAGCCTTACGAGATCCTATGGAACATTGTTCTGCACAGTGTCTCAGTAAGGGGCCTATTGTCAAAACTTACTTGGTGAACATTCAAGTGCCCAGGTTCTAAAAATACCAGAGAAGGAACTTTGCTTCCTAAAACTGGTCCATTGGTATATGTGTGTGGAGACAGAGGCAGCCTGCCAACATGAAGCAACTCCCTTGTGATTTTGTTAGGGAAACCCCAGGTGGTGTGCAGCCAGTGCCTGGTAAACAGAATTTCTTTATGAGTCCTCTAATAAGGACAGAGTGGACCGAGTTCTTAAAGTTGCAGTGAACCAAGAATAACAGCCCTTACTTGGGGCTGAGGAGGTAAACCGTACCACAAAAGTGTCTGGGGTCTTGCTTTTTGTCAAGGCATATGTGATAACTGCAGTGGGGAGGAATGGCTGATAGGCTGCACTGTGACCTCAGGGACAGTAGCAGCTGGAGGAGGGGCTCTCAGTCTGCGGTTAAGGATACTCAGCAGTTCCACTTCTGATATCTTCTCTGGAAAGGTATGTTTTTAAAGGCCAATTTTCATACTGTAGGAAGCCTGCTCTGTTCAATTACCAGAATTTTTTATACTTTTAAGCTAGGGCTTTGTTTCCTTGCCTTCCTCGTTCCGTATATTTACTTGGCATCCTGCTGCTCAGTTTGTCTCTTGTAGTTCATTTCCATGCACGGTTTGTAGTGCAGCTAGAACAGGACTACTGTAATGTTGCTGCAGAGAGCTCAGGCTGGGCTATCAGAAGTAATAGTGCTGGGAATGTCGATGTTACCCTGCTTTCTCAGCACTTCTGTGCTCATTTAATTTCTAAACTCTTTGCTCACTGGTTTGCTAAAGCCCTCTGGAAGATGGATTGTGAGTTCTCTTGGGTGTGAATTACTGATCCTGTTTCTTCTGCCTAGTTCTGGTGCGGCTTGTAGTGGAGCTGAAGTCAGAACAGTACTTACGCTGCATTTTGGATGAAAGCCAAAGAGAGGTCAGTGAAGATGAATACCCTGCCTTTCCTTTCAATCCTTCAATCCAAATGAGTGGTCCTGAAAGACTGCAGCTACTGCGCTGGGATGCAGCCTCTGCTGCAGTGGGATGTCCTAGTGCCAGCTTCTCCTGCTCTGATTTTGGCAGTGTTGGTGTCTACCCTGGAGTTTTCCTGTTGTTCCCATGATGCCTTGCAGCCATGTGGCTTCATGATGCTCTTGTGAAGCTGTGTGGCTTCCTCAGATTCTTCTCTTCCTCCCTTTTTCAGTGATACCTGGAGTTTTCCCAACCTGTGCTGTGGGCTCTTGCTCTCTTAGTTTCTAAGTTTGTGATGGTCCCAGGGGGTAGAAAAAATTAGGAAACAGTGAAAGTGGGGAGAAGTTCAGCTGTTTCATCTGCTCCTGTAAGAGCTGGAGGGGAGAGAAAGGAAAAGGAGCAACAAGCAAGAGATTTCTTGGGTTAATTAAAAGACATTTTGGAGAGTTAATGGTGCGTTTAGGGTTTTTTGTGGATTATCCTAAATGGTGAAGAAGACCCAGTTTAGGAAAAGATCCTATTCTGGAGGATTATGCATCATCGAGAGCTTGCTGGTTTGGGTGCATTTCTGTTTGTGTCCTCATCAGTGAAACATTTTCTTTCTCTATCTCCTCTACAGCTGTGCAAAGCAACTACCATGAGAGGCAGCCTGCCCACATTCACTCTCTTGGGCAAGCTGGCAGATGCCATCCCAGGCTTTGCTGATATACTGGTGGTGGAGCACAGTGAGTAATGTGTCATGCCCCGCTGAAAGGACAGCTTTCATGGCCCTAATACACGTACGCTTGCATGCACTCCCATGTCCGCCGTGCGAATTCACAAAGGTCACACAAGAAGCCTGTCCAGAAGTTGGAGTGGCATTCAGGCCTCCTGGGTTGCAGGCCAGTACCTTCATAGCAGTTTTGTCACTTTGCTCTTACCCAGCCTGGCAAAGCCTGCCTCTGTGAACTGGGGTTTGTGGGTCTGCCTCACAGGCAACGTACACCTCGTTTTTATTTCCTTGGTTCAGCCCCTGGGGCTCTGGTGAGCGAGCTTAGATGTTTGTGGAACTAGTTGGGATGATGGATCTTCATGTGGTGAACAGTGAGCTCTTCTAGCCGTTTATTACTGTACCTCTGCTCAGAGGGACAGATGGTGGTGAGCACATCACCTAATTGTGGCACTCATTAATCTGCATCCTCTAGTCTGTCCAGTGGGCTTTTGCAAGTTTTCAAGGGAAATAAGTTGGTGCTTTTAGAAAGTCAGTTCACTGGTGTGAATGTTTGCCATTTCTGTTCCTCCTGTTAGGTAATTTAGTGGATCATCTGCTGATGGGCTTGACGTACCCAAATGAAGGTACAAAGGCTGCTGTCTGCTACTTGTATGGCAAGCTGTACTCCTCTCCTGTTGGCACAGAACGGCTCTCGGCACACTTTGAAGAAAAGCTGTGTGATCTCTTCTTGAATACCTTGGGGCGTGCACAGACAAAGGAGCTGCAGGTTAATTGTTTAGGTGAGGCATTGCTGAGGGAAACTGCAAGGTGCAAGGGAAGGCCTAGAATGAGGAAGAAATCCTTGGCTGGTTTAGACGCTGTAATGTGGCTTGTTCCCTAGAGGAGCTTTTTGCTGCTTGTCTGAAGCAGTCAATCCTTTCTGTTACTCCCTAGCAAACAAATGGCTGAGACCTGCTGTTGAGCTCCTGCAGCCCTCTTTTGTCCCTCAAGACCCACATTTGCCTAGCACTGGCTGATCTTCAGAGTTTCTTCAGAGCTTGCACTGTGGCTTGGCCTGTCTCAGTTTGATGTTTCATCTTAGGAACAGACCATCCCTCAAAGTGTCCAAATGCAAACACTATACCTGGACAGGTGGGGTGTGTAGAGCAGTGGAATGGAATCTAACAAATATGTGGGGCATCATGTTATTTAGGTTAGAATGCTAATGTGGAAGTGGCACTTTCTTGCATTTATGCTTCCAACTGCGTGTATCAACTGTTGCTGGGGAACACAATTTCAGCCTTTCTGAGATCGCTGCTTTGTAAACCGTCCAGGGAATTCCTTTTTCTTGTAGGAGATAAGCAGGAACTGGATTGCTCCTCAGATCATCTGCTTAGTTACTAGAGATGGATGATGATTCCTTTGAAAGTAGAATTCAATAGCTCAGACGATACCCCTTGGGAGTTTGTACGGAGACATGCTGATGATTTACATCAATACCTGTAGCAGTGCTCTATACTTTTATACTGAGGGCTTTGTGGTTCTCCTTGAGCTGAACACAGCTGTTGCAGTAAGAGCCTTTGAAAGTAGAAGGGGAAGATAAATGCCAGTTCTCTAGGAAATATTCCAGGGAATATGTCTAGTTATTGTTGGGTTACTGAGTATAGCTTGGGGAAAAATGGAAGTCGAGCACTCCCAAGAAACAGTTTAAGGGGTAGGTACTGGAGCACAGAAGATGATGTGGGTAGAGAGCTCCTGAGATCATGCACCAGTGCACATACACATCTCTCAGAAGGAACAGGGAGAAGATCAGACCCAGCAAAAAGGATCAGCAATGAGGGGTTGCAAGACATGGGGCTCATGGCAGTATCTGGGGACACAGTGAGAAGAAGGCCGGTCAGTCTCACCTCTGTGCCTGGCAAGATCATGGAGCAAATCCTCCTGGAATCTATGCTAAGGCACATGGAAAACAAGCAGGTGATTGATGACAACCAACACGGCTTTACCAAAGGGAA
>WKFP01013127.1:0-20464 GCA_011057875.1 Pterocles orientalis
CTGGTCTAGAACCCAAGTCCTTCTCCTCAGGGCTGCTCTCCAGCCGCTCTCCGCCCAGCCTGGACTGGTGCCTGGGATTGCCTCCACCCACGGGCAGGACCTTGCCCTTGGCCTTGTTCAGCTCCATCAGGTTGGCACGGCCCCACCCCTCCAGCCTGTCCTGGGCACCCCGGAGCCCTTGCAGAGCAGCTCGCCCGCAGAAGTGCGGCTTCCTCAAGCACACTGGTGCTGAGCCGCTTTCTCTTTCCCCTGCCCTGCGCTGTGCCAAGGGACACGCCGCTGGTGCTTTATTACAGCTTTCTGTTCAGTTCCGCTGCGGTACAGCAGGAATAATGCAATCATGCCTCTGCTCCGTACGGTCTCGGAGGCAGAGAAGCAGAACCACCTTTTGCTTTGTTTGTGTTCCCGGCGCGGGGGATGCTGCGGGGATGGAGGGCTCTACCCTCCGCCAAGGCACAGCGATGCCATCCCCGTGCTCAGCTGCTGGTGTGGTTGGAGGGGGAAATACCAGGCTTGGAAAACAGCCACCTTTGGGATAAATAGTGATATTTGTGCAGGTGTGCTCCGGATTGCAGAGAGCCGGCACTGTGCTGTAGCCTCTCCAGCACGGCGGGTCCAAGCATCCCACCCCGGGATGCTGGCCAGGTTCAATGTGCGCTGATGCAGAAAATAGCCCGGAGCTGCCCTGGGCTTTAATTGCTGTGGCCTTTGAGGCTGCTCCTGCCCTGCAATCTCAGCTGGGGCTGTGGAAAATTAGGGGTTGTCGCCCGGACCGGGGAGCCGTGGGCGTGACGGGACATCAGAAAGGAGCAGCGTGGCGGCGGCTGCTGAGGGTCACCGTGCCGGGTCAGGATGGAATTTGGTGCAAGGGCAGGTCGCAGCAATTACATGGGGGGTGCTGGGTGCAAGCTCTGTCCAGAGCATCCAGGCGTGCATCCCGTGCTTGGGTTTATTGTCAGAGCGAGCTGCTCCAGACCAGTGCAAGGGACAGCTTGCTGCTCAGAGCAGGGAGCTGTGCTTCAGCTAAATGACAATTTTTATCGGTTCTTTGAACAAAGGGTTGAAAGGCGCGAGTCCTGTTCAGGTAAGAAGTGACTCAGAACACAAAAATGCCGGCGCTGCTGGGTTTGCTTGGCTGGAGAGGTCGTGAACTCAGCTAAATCCTTCCAGCCTCCGGTTCTGGAGCTCCATGAAGCAAAGCTGGGGGGGAAGGAAAACATTCCCGGTGCCCCCATGCCGGCGCGGCGAGTGTTTCCAATTACAGCGGAGCGTTCGCATGCGCTGGGTTGTTTCACCCAGCGCCCGAGGGGCTGAATTTCCTCACTGCCGTGGAGAGAGTCTGTCAGCCGACTTCTACATTCATGTAAAAACATAACATCCTGCTTTGTCTTTCATCACGAGAATAAACTCTGTCCTGCAGGAGAGATGAGCAGAGGGAAAGCAAGTGGGGTGGGGGGGAAGCAGAGCAGATCCCAGCAGCCGGGCAGGGATGCGGGGCAGGGATGCGGGGCAGGGATGCTCAGGACACCAACCCCTCTGTGGGGAGCCGAGGGGACGACACTGGGCATGGTGCTGTGAAGCCAGGGATGGGTGCAGGGAGCTGCTCTGTGTGTATAAGCCAGCTTGTCTGACTCGCTGCCTTGGAGAGAAAAATGGGACAGAATGGCTCTAAGGGTTTTTTAAACCTACAGAAACCCAACGCTGCACGCACCGATTTCCTTGAGAGGCTAAAGCCAGCGCTGTCACACCCATGAAAAATAAGAGGGCTTCACCTGGGATGTGCCAGAGGTGGGAGAGTCGGAGTGTTGGAGCATCCAGCCCGGGGGATGCCACTTGCCCGGACTCTGCAAACCCCAGCTGTAGTTGGGCTGGGCGCTGGGTATTTCTAACCCTTCCTGACTGCTCCCATCGCGTTTAACGTGTCTGGAGTATGTGCCTGGACGCAAGAGCTGCAAGGGAAAGCTGGTGAGCTCGGGGGGTGATGGAGCTTACGGAGTAGGAAGCATTTTTCCAGGGATTAACTAGTGTGTAGTGTGATGCGCGGGCACAGCGGTGATGCTGGGAGGCAGAGTGGCAAAGCTCAGGATGTAAATACTGAAGTCTCCTAAATCCGCGGCCTCTTGATAGTCGTGGGGAATCTGATGCTTGGGAGATGTTTGCAGCATTGGCATCACAGCAGTTTTTCCCCTCCTGAAGGGGCTGGTGTTTGATTTCCGCCGTGTTTTCCACCAAAGCACCAGGAAGCAGGAGGGTGGCAGGGGGAGGAGGAATGGATGATGGATGGAGAAGGGGGGTTAAGGGTCCTCCACAAGGCAGAGAGACTCTGGGAGGGTGTCAGGCTCCCGACTCCATTTTCTGCGCATTCCTCGGGGCACGCTCCCGCTCTGCGTAAGGACGAGTGTTTCTTTAAAGCCGGGAAGAGTAAGCAGCAGCAGCAGAGCCCCTTGGCTGCCTGACAACCTGACTGTGGTAGAAATGCCATATGCGTCTGGCTTGAACCCTCCCCGGAGTGCCCCACTTTTTCCATGTTTTGATTTATTTCTTTTTTTAGCTCCGGCTTAGGCGGCTCTTCCTGCCGGAGCAGGGCTGGTGAGGATGCTCTCCTCGCCCGGCCGCTGTTGCTGGAGCAGTGGAAGCTGCCTCCTGGCCCCTTCACCTTTCCCGCGCGCTGCCACGGCCGTCCCGCGACTTTCTTGGGTGATGCCATAAATTCGCAATGGCTTTCTGCAGCAGCTCCCCGCCCCGGCCGAGATGCCTGGCATCCCTAACAAGCTTATCAAAGGCTTTCTGTGCAGGGAGATCTGAGCCCTCCAGGTCTGGATTCGTAGCAGGTGAAGGCAGAGTGTGCCGCAGCCTGATTGAAATGTGCGGGGTCAACAAAATAGAGCGGAGAGAGCACAATAATTGGGGAAGAAGCAGCAGCCCCGCTTGCTGCATGTGTTCCTGTGATCCCTCCGCTTTAATCTCCCATTTCCAAAGGGAAGCCTGGCTTGCATACTTTATCATCGCGCTCATTTGTGCGGGAGGCCCCTTTTTACAGAGAAGGGAGAAAACCCAAAACTGAAACATCGCCGACTTTGTTCTCCCCTGTTCTCGCACAAGCGAAAAGGGAGATGTCTCGAGAAGGGCTGTGGGCAGAGGGGTGGTACCCGGCTTCCATCTTAAGGCATCGTCTCTGAGATTTTTCAGCCTTTTTCCTTCCTGAAGTGCGGGTGTTTGCTGCAGACCGGCAGCTCTGAAGGTGAGGAAGGGGTTTCTGTGCTCTTCTGGAAGGTAAAAAGATCTGGAAAGATCAGGCATCTGGGCTCCTTGGGGCAAAATGTGTTTGTGAGGGTTCTTCCCCTGGCTTGGGATAATTTACAGCTTTGGGGATCTCTGGCCTTTCTCAGAGATTTGGGGAAGAGGTAGGAGGAGCTGTATTTTAAGTACACATTTTCCCCAAAGGCTGTAACACTTTGTTAGAAAAGCTCCGTTCCCTAGCATCTGTGCAAATTGAAACCTTCCTTTGCTTTGGAGTGTGCGTTTGGGGGGTTTCCCTCCTCTTCTGCATTCTGCCTCTGAAAGGGGAATAGATTAAAAAAAAAAAAATAAAACCAAGCAGGGAAGGGGGAAGAAATCTGTCCCCTTTTCCCTCCTTCCCATCTGCTGTTTAATCGCCAGCTGTTTGTCCTTAAGCTTGGATTACAACCTCTCCATCAGCCTGTTCGGTGCAGCGGGGCCTCTGCATCTCGCACGTCGCGTTCTGCGTGCGCTGCTGGTGGAAAAAAAGCCACAACCGTAAAAATCTGGGGGAGGCTTCGAGCCCGTCGCTGCCTTTCCTGCAGAAATTAATTTCTTCTCTCTGCGTGCTGCTGCTTGAGGCAGGAGCTGGAAGCGGCTGTCATGGAGCACGGCTCTGTGCCCCTCACCCTGGGGTGACAGTGTTGGGGTCACCGTCTTTCCCACCTGGCTGGGAGGGGATGCCCAGGAGCCGGTGGGGACAGCAGGAGCCGGAGCGGTGTCCCCTCCAGGGGCTTTGTTCTGCGCAGCTGCTCCCGCGTGCCGTCCCATATGGGCGTCTGGTCGCGGAACGGCGCCGTGGCAAACGCAGGAGCATGCAGTGCTGGAGGGAGCACGGAGCCAAGAGTGACGCTGGGGCTTTAGGACGGGCGCCAGCTCTGCCTCCGTCTGGAGGAGCTGTAGGAGAAGTCAGCACAAAACCCAGGGATTGCTTAACAAGCTCTTTAGTGCTGCTGAGTGTGCTGAGCCCATCCCGGGAAGCCGTGGGTGCCAAGTCTGTCTTAGTGACAGACTTAATGCCGTAGGACAGCATCAGTCTGCTCCCTCTGCTTCCCATCTCCCTTTGGGGAGAGAATCCCACCCCTGCTGCCTGAGAGCAGGGACGAGGCATCGCTTTGCTGCCCGTATCCCTTCTCTGGGTGCATCACTTCCAAAACTGGCTCCGTCCGTGGCATCCCCGCGTGCGCCCACCTTTGGGTTTGCACTTCAGACCCCGGCTGGTGACAGCAGCAGCGACCAGGAGGATTCAGCTGCACCACGGCTGCCGGAAAACACAGCTACCGGAGCGTGATTATCGCCAAATCGGATCAGCGCCTGGCTGCAGCCCCCAGCCTGATTAACAAACACCCCCGCCCCACGAGAGCTCCCGCGCAGCCCGCACGGAGAGCCTCTGCGCTCCGCAACAAAGGAGGCGGGGGTTTAGAGGGGAGACGTCTCCCCAGGCGTACGGCGAGGCACCGAGCAGCGCCGGCTGCATCATCATTAGTGATACCGCTATCAAACATAAACTATTCTTAGACACCTGTGTCAATCAGGGAGGACAAGGGAAAAGCAGAAAGCCGGGACTGCCAGACACAGCATCCAAAATACTGCTATAGATTAGTCTGGCTGCTTTTTAGAGAGCAGGGGAAGTTCAAAGGAAAGCAGGGCATGGTGAGCAGCTTGGCACAGAGCTGGGGATCGATCGGCTTAGCTCTGAGTTTGTACTCCTGCAAAAAAAAAAAACAAAAACGGGGGGAGATGGGACGAAGGTTGGTGTATGGCTCCAGGCGGGACAGGCTCCGGTACAGCCCCGATGCTGCAGTAAGAGGGGAAAATCAGGTGGTGTTAGCTGGGCACGCTTACAGCTGGGCTGTGACCGCTGGGTCACCTGTGCTTCAGGCAGAGGCTGCGGTGGGTGGCTTTAAAATACGGGCCTTGCATCTCGGGCTTCCTGGGAAACCCAGCAATGCGAGAGCACGGGGCTCTCTGGAGTCCGGAAGGCCATACGTTCATGGGTTAATGCATCACCAGCAAATCTGAGCTTCACTAGAGCAGGGTTAATCATTTACAAGCTATATGATTAGCTGTGTGGATTACAGGTCGCTACGTCATGCTCCGAGTATGTGCAGGAGTTCCCCAGCTCGAGGGTGATGGTTTGGTGTTTGTACCCCCAGAGATGCAGCCACACATCGATGTTGAGTGTTGCGTGGGCTCGCTCTTGACTGGCACCCATCAGTGTCCGTCTCTGCCTGTAAAGAAAAACCCTACTGCAGTGCAACTGCCAAGTCTCGAGATGCTTGAGCTTCTAAAACCTTCTGTCTTCTGGGTGAAAAGGGAGCAAACGGCTGGAAACCCCAGCCTTTGGCTTGCAGCTGTTGGATCTGGGCTTCCCTAAAGCCTTAAATTAATTCAAAGTGTGTGTTTGCACGCCAAACATTTTGGAGGTGCACAGTTTGGTCACGACTCCTACAGCTGTGGGTTTCGGTATGGGGCAATGGGGCTCTTTGCCTTGGCGGTGCCGCGCGCGGGAGCCGTTGCCTTTTGGTGCCACAGGCTCAGCCTTGCTGCTGCAGCATCGCGTGCCGAGGGCAGCCAGCGCCCTGGGGAAGGGGCTCTGCCCCAGCCCCGCTTGCCTCCCTGCGTTCTCTTTCTCCCTTGCCTCCGAGCTTAGCCCCCAGGTTCGCCTCGAAATTTCCCCTTCGAAGCGCCTATTGATTTTTCCTGACTAATGCACCGGGCTCTGGTGTGCGCCGCACACCAAACAAAACAAAGAGAACTCAATCAGCCACTTAAACACCAAAAAAAAAATATCATCAAACAAAACCCACCGGCTTCCCATTATAGGCTGGGCAGATCATGCAGTTAGAACTTGAAAGGGTTCCCATTGACCCATAGCACTCAGTTAAAATGAAGGGAGCAGTGCAAATACAGGCTGGAGATGCAGGCTCAGGAGAGCTCTTTCCTTACATAAAAAAGAACATTTTGCTTTTTTCTTTCTTGTTACCTGCAAATGAGAACGAAATGCTGCTCTCCTCCGCTCTGCATAGCGTTATTCCAAGCGTTCCGACTCTCGGCTCCCTTTTCCCTTAGCTAATAAGTAATCATGAGGAGGTTTGTGGCCTTGTTTATTATATTTGGCCCAGAAATGGCTTTTTTTTTCCCTCTCCTCCTCCCCCTGCCTCTTTCAGTAAAATGCTTTCTGAGATTTATTTGTAAGCCTGTAAATACAGAGTAAATAGCTTTAATTTAATTTACCAGGCTACTGTAAGAAACTGTATCTGTGAGCAGGAATTCCATCAGCCTCTGTGGAGCGGAGAAGTGTCTGCGGTTGCTGGATGGTCAGATCTTGCCCATTTTTTTTCCTTTTTTTTTTTTTTTCCCTCTCCCTTCCTAAGGAAGAAGCTGTTTCCTTGCCTTCTGCTGCCTCCATCCAGAGGCTCCGGGAGCTTTGCTTGCGGGATGCTGTTGGATGCTTGGTGCCAAAGGTGACAAATTCCCGCTTAGATCCTGCAAAATGGAAGGCAGTGAGCTGGTCCTTAGCGTGGCCCCCACAAGTGTTGGTCCAGATTGCTTTGGGGTGATGGAGCCGGAGGAGGCATCCTCCTGCCTTTTGCCACCCTGCACTACAGGAAAGATTTTTTTTTTTCTTTATTTTCTCTTGGAGGTTTCTGGAGAACACTTGGCAGACAGGGCTTGATGCGTGACTGTCTCTGAACAGTGTCTCTGCAGAGATGCGACTGAGGGGCAGAGTTTTATGAATGGGGAATAGGGGTGGCAGATGGGAAGCAGCGTGCTGAGCTTAAAATCATCGTGAGGAAAAAGGGAGAGGATGCGAGCTGACATTGGGTGACGGCAGGAATCAGTGACTGGGGTTCCTGCCTTGCTCTGAGCCTGGCACCATGTAACAGAACTGCTCCCCAGCTCCTGGTTTGGAAAGGACAAGGGCAGCACAAGTCAGGTTGGCAGCATCCCTCCCCAGCCCTTGGGTCTGTGGCAGGGTGGGAACACTGCGAAGCTGGCAGCCTTGGTGTGTGAGCTGGGAGAAACCCTGGAGGAATGAGTCCTGGGCACAGGAGGCTGGCTGTGCCTCTTTCCCCCCATCACGGGGGCTGGCACTCTCCCAGTTAGCCCAGTGCGGTGTGTGCTCAGCACTGGAGCGTGGCTCCAGACTGCTCGTCTGCGGGCAACGAGCCCCAAGCAGAGGGGGTGGCTGCCTCGCAGCCCTGCCTACGGGTGGTTTTATGCTTCCAGTTATGAGACTTGCCAGCTGAGATTTCTGATTTTGCATCAATTTACGGGGAGGTTGCCTCCCCAGCCGCACACCTCTCTTGTTTCGTTAGCCGCCTCGGTTAAACCTGACAGCTCATTTAGGAGGGGCTGGTGCCCAGAGCTGGAATTTGCAAACAAATAACTTCAACCCAACGTGATCGTGCGCGAGAGATTGTGAAAATCCTCGGCGATGCTGCCTGCCGTGACAGTGACACCAGGAGTTTTGTCCTCATTAGTTTTCCCACCAGAAGGGCTCCCAGCTCTGCCCAGCCCGTACCGCATATCGAGCTAACAGTTCGAGCGAGCGTTGTTCTCTTCTGTGGCCATAGCAACTCCTAAATTAATTGAGCTTACTTCTAATCTGGAGTCCTTGCAGCTCCTGGGTGAGTTGTCCTCTCCAGCGCTGATGTCGGTTACCTTGTTGGGATCGGAGCATGCGTGGTGGGGGGGGAAGAGGAATAAACCCTCCTGCCCCGGAGAACGTGCTGCGAGGGGGGATTTATGATGAGAGCACAGAGGCTGATCCTCCCAGGGGCAGCTATTCAATACAACATGTCTCTTGAGCAACATGTACGACAGCGCATCTGCCCACTTACGGCCGCTTCCCTGATGGAAAATTGAGTTACTCGACAATTTCCATCTCCCATGGAGCCCCTTCTCCATCCTTTCCTTCTCCCAAGCTGCAGCGAGCAGATGCCTTGGGGGCAGCTGAGGAACATGGTGGAGAAGAGCCGCCGGTCTCCCCGAGAGCAGGAGCTGCTGACGCACTTTTGCTGCCGGGGTGCACGCGGGCGACCGTTTTTCCTAATTAGTCATGATGTCTTGCCCATCACAGGAATAAATAGCACGCTTTCCCTAAGGATGCGAGATGAGAAGTGCTATTTATCGTTGCTCTCAGAGGAAGCTGACAACATGACAGGTGAAATATCAGGAATAATTAAGAAAAATAAGGGCGGGTGTACTTTATTGCACCAACAGCAGGGATGTATTGCCTGCATCCTCACGTATGGCCCCCATCCTGACGTGGGCTGTAGAGGTTGGATTTTCTGAGCTGTGCCTCTCACCCGGGGCCCTTGGTGACTGCCGACCATCCCAGCAGGCACCCGGTGCTGCGGCTGCTCCTGGGTTTGGCCACTTAAATGGCTCAGGGTTTGACTTGCAGTCAGAGGTCCTGGCTCTGGGATGGGGAAACCGCCGGGTGTAACAAACGTGCGTTTAGAAAACATGATTTTCCGGTAAGTGTGCTTTTTGTCCAGGAAGAGGAAGGAAAACACCTTGTCACTTGAGGATTTTAAGGACTTGAGGGTTTTAGGGCTTTTAATAAATTGCTGACTTTGGGAGAGTGGCCGGGAAGCAGATCTCCCCCCAGATGTGCGAGGGAGAGCACCCCGGCTGTGACCCCGAGCTTGTGCTGCATCCCCGTGGGGATCGATGCTGGATGGTGCAGCTCTGCAGCCGGTTTTCCATTACGCATCAGCCTTGCCCCCGGGGCACGCTGGGGTCTGCTCAGGCTAATGCTGGGCTCTGGAGCCTGGCTGGGAATTAAGTTAAAGCCGTGGCTGGGCGTGCTGGGGAGATGGGTTTGCTTATGAGGCAGGACAGCTGGGGAGCTCCGGAACTGTATCAGCTCAAACATGTGAAAATCTGATTACAGCAAGTGTCACCGGGCATCGCTCAGGGCTTCCTCCGCAACCCCAGCCTCACCGGGCAGCCAGAATGGATCTCCTGGATGCATCCTGTGCTGAGATAACGTGCCCGGTCAGAAGCGCTTACAATCCCTCACGTTTCGAGGTCGCTAATCGGGGCTCTCATTTGGGTGCTTTTAGGGCCATCCTATATTAAGACTCATTAGGGCCGTGCAGCAGCGTTCCCAGACATGGGCAGGAAAAAGCCGCTTTTTTTTTAAGGCACTGGGGAGAAAAGCCATTGTTCGTGGCAGTCCTTGTCCCGTCCCCTTTGGCCATGTTCTGCGAGCGCTCGTTGGCACTTTTTTGGAGCCTCGTGAAAGGGATCCTTTGTCGGGAGGAGGAGGAAGGCAGCAGCAAACAGCTCCGAACGGGGAGATGCTGCTCTTGGGGCACTTATATTTAGCTCTCTTGCACTACTGTCCCTTCAATTTATCCTCAGCCTTTTGTTCCTTTTAACTGCCAGCGCCGAGGGTCTAACGGGGAAGGATGCTGGCGAGGAATCGGCAGCTTCTCCTGGACGAGGTGAAGGTATTTTTAACACAATGACCAAGAAAAAGGGATTTGTTTGCTCCAGCCTTTAGTCAAAATCAGTGCTGTGAAGGAAAGCAAAGCCCAGGAGCTTCCATCGCATGTGGAAGCAAAATCATGTACAAAAGCTGAAGAGGTGTGTTGTAAAACAAAAAAAACCAAAAAAGTCCAAGTTCCTCCTTGCTCTGCGAGGCAGGTGTAAAATACGCAGGGTGGCCAGGAGCCCAGCCCAGCAAAAGGAGGGGATGATGGCTGAGGCGCGAGGAGAGCCAGGTCCCTGCCAAAATTACGAGGGGCTTTTGTTCTCCTGGATATTTATAGAGCGCTGTAGTGCCTGGTGCTACAGCCCGTGTTCCCTGAGGCTTTGGAACTGGAAAAATGTCCAGAGCAGGCTTTGCATCTTCTGCCAGATGCTCCTTCAGAGCCTGACCTTGAGGGTTTCTCACCTCCCTTCTCTTGGTTTGAGGACCAAGTGATCCCGCCGCTGTCCCCCAGGAGCCTCTGTCCCCCAGGAATGCCATTCCTGTCCCCCCACTGCTCCCGGAGATGGTCCTGCACGGGCAGCTCTCAGGGCATCCCAGCAAGGAGCATCCCTCACCAGCTCTCCTGCACCGGGTGCCGTGCCCGGTTCTGGGTGTGTGCTCACACCTCGCCCATCCTGCCAAGAAAAAGCTTTTTTTTTTTTTTTTCTCCCCCTTGGCTATCTGTGAAATGTTTGCTTGTTTTATCAGTAGCCGGCTGGTATCAAGCCCGACAAGTCTTGGGTTTAACTGTGCGACTCCTCAATTCTCCAAGCAAATAAGCCCGGATAAGACCAGGACCTTTGAAGCCAATTGTAATTTAATACAGCTTAAATGGTAAACATCGAACAGTTGCAAAGGAAATAGGATCAAAGGCATTGATTTTTTTTTTTTCTGTAGTGACACAAGGTCTTTTTGAATAATTCCCAATAATAAGAAAATATGAGAAAATTGAAACCTGTGTGCAGATATTATAAGCCTAAATGGTCAAATAAATAATTAGCGAGCTACTCATTTAAGCTCTGTGGATGAAAAAGCAATGAGATCTTTACTTTTGAGTAAAAACGCTGGGCTAAGCAGCTTTTTTTGAGTAAAATGAAAAAAATAAATCATGCTGGGCAGAGCAGAAGATGGATTTATTCCACGGGAAGAGCAGGATGCTTACTGTGGAGAACAAACAGCTTTTCCCAAGCTGTGCCAATACAGTTCTACACGTTTTCCATTGTGCAGATTAATTGTAGAGGTGCACGTGGCGATGGAGCTGACGGCAGCGGGCTAGAGCACCGAGCCTCCCCGCCAGGTTTCGGTGGAGCAGAATGGCTTCTGCCTGAATTTCTGTTGGGTTTAGGAGAATGAGCTTTGCTTCCAACCTGGGAACCGGGGGTGTAGGGTATCGGATGCCATTGTGCTTGTGTAATTCATGGTGCGATGCTCTGTGAAGTCGCGGTCGTGGCCGGCGCAGGAATTCAGCGGGGCATGCAAGAGTTATGGACTGGAGGGCAAGAAAGTGAGGTTTCTAGTTTCGTCGGTACACAAAACACCTGCCTGATGACGGCTCCTGCAAAGGCTTCTAGGTTTCCAAAGCTGTGCCTTTCCCCACGGGCGTGTTCGGTGGGATGCTCGCCTGCCCGTGGCAGAGGCTCCCCCGCTCAGAATTCTGGTTTGTCTGGATTTCCCCATGCGGCCGCGCTGGCTTTCGGACGGCAGTGTTTCAGCTGGGTCTCGTGGCTGCTGTTCAAAGCACAAAAATAGGGTGGCCAAAAAATCAAGATGCAGCAGACGATGCTGCCAGTCATGTCGGGGCGATGCTGCCGCACGGGGCAGGAAGCCACCGGTTATTGTTAATGCCAGGCCTGGGCTCAAAGTGGATGTCCTCAAAACACAGCCGCGCTCTTCCCCAGCCCTTCAGATGGAGATGAAAAGGCTTTCATGTTCTGCGGGGGTGGAGAGCACAATTTGTGATGACCTGGCTCCGGCTGCTATTCGAAAGGTCACTTTGAGTAGACGCTATCTGAGCCCATTGATTTAAAAAAAAAAAAAAGCCCCCGCGCTGGAGAGAGGGGGAAAGCGGGGGAGAGGAAGCGAAAATAGCTCTGGCAACAGTCATTGTTTAAAACCAACAAAGAGGCACTGAAAGGCTCCCTGCTCGTGCTGTCAATAGCCACGGCAAGGGCGCGGGCTGGCACGGTGGCTGTGGGTCCACACTGGGAGAGGAGCATCTGCCTGGCCCCTGCTGCTGCAGGGATGCTGCTGGAGGAGGGCGAGGGCACGGGGAGGAGGGCGAGGGCACGGGGAGGAGGGCGAGGGCACGGGGAGGATGACGAGGGCACAGGGAGGATGGCAAGGGCACCAGAGGACTTGCAGCTCCCTCCTGCTGCAGAGGGGTGGGTGTTTGGACCCCTCAGGAGACCTTTGGGTGCTTGGTGGGTCAGGGCTGACCCCATTGTTAAATCCGAAGGGGTGTGCACTGATGGGCAGCACTTGCATGCTCCCAGCTGGTGCCATAGGGCTGGATAACGGGATGCTGTGAGCCTGGCAGCAGCACATCGCTCGCCCAGTGCTGCAGGCAGGGATTGAGCAGAGTTCCTGCAAATGGAACCAGAGCTTCATCCCCAGCCACAGCTGGATCCTTGAGAGCATCCAAGGCTGGGATGGAAACCATCTGCCTTAAAGAGCTGAGCCGCTGTCAGCTGGTTTGGGAGCATTAGGGAGCGATGAGGAGCAAGAGCAGCATCAGTCCCGCACCCGTGCAGTCATCTGTCACCTAAGGAGGGAAGTATTGGCACCTTGTCATGTTTCAAACACTGCTGATCA
Organism: Pterocles orientalis; assembly: GCA_011057875.1. Classification (NCBI taxonomy): domain Eukaryota; kingdom Metazoa; phylum Chordata; class Aves; order Pterocliformes; family Pteroclidae; genus Pterocles; species Pterocles orientalis. The sequence goes on from WKFP01013127.1 coordinate 12,581, forward strand.
ATGTCTTTATAAAACAAATAAATAAAACCTTGCCCTGTGTGTGCTCAGAGCTCTTCCAGAAGGCGTTTGGGAAGATGGTGTTTCCTTATTGACTCGGGCGGGGAGAGGACAGAAGGCTCTTTGCTGTTAGGGGAGGGGATGGGAACCCCTCTGCTCCGGGCGCCAGCCCAGACGGGTCCCGGTCAGTGGGATGGACAGAGGGAGGCAAAGCTCTGCCTGGGCAGAAGGGAAGTGGCCAAATCACCGAATGGATTTATTCTTCCCATTTCCCTGAGCTGCCCCAAGCATTGGGTATGAGGAGAGCAAGTTGAGGCACAGATTATAAAAGTGATGGATCTGCAGAAGGAGGAGAGGTTTGAAGGGCTGAAATTTACTGCAAAGCCTGGCCCAGAAATGACCCTCTTCCTCCTCCTCCTCCTCCGGATTTTTCCATCTTGTGCAGAAAAATGCAGCTGGTCAGCCTGACAAGTGGAAACTGGAGCTTTGTCATTAGTGCGCAAGGCTGAAACAATGATGTATGGCTGGCGATAGATCATGTTGGGTTTCCGGAGAGCAGCGAAGACGAAGGCATGAGACTAATTCATGATGCATGAATGCATTGATCTTCCTGGCTCGGAAAATACAATGTAATGAACCCCCGCTAACACATCATTTTTATGCCACTGCACCTCACTAATATCTAATGATTTCACCTTGCTCTGAGATAAAATATAATTGTAGGGGAGTTCCAGTTTTGTTCTTTAATACGCGAGTAGAGTTAACGAATTGTGTTTTGCTCCGTAGCTGTCGGCAGGTTGAGACAAGCTTACAAAAGCCCCGCAATTACGGGGCGAAGACACACTCTGTGTGTGTGCCTGCCTGTTTATATGTGCTGGGGACGTAACGACTCAACACACCGAGCTCGTGCATGGGTGCGATGAAGGATGCTGAGGAGCTGGTGTTCGGGCTCGGGGATTTCTGGATGTTGTCTGTCCCCCCAGCACGCGGGGAACAGCAGCAGCTTTGCGACGGAGGCTACCTGTAATTCCTGGCGTCTGCAGCATCCCAGCTGGCGGTTTGAAAGCACAGCAATCCTTTGGTTATTTCCCAAGTCCACAATCCTTTTGAAGATCAACGCGCCCCAGTTTGCCCTCCCAAAGCCCCAGCCGGGCTGTGTTTCTTCCCCAGCCAGCCACAGCGTCTGGCTTCAGAAAATAAGTTTGAGGTCCTTTTGATAGTCCTCTCCGGAGCTCTTTGTGCTTCACCTCGATGAAGGTGCACACGGGGATTTTTCCTGGTTATTGTTTGTCCGTAAGCAAACCCCTGTCTCCTTTCCAAGCCCGTTCCAACGTCTGCGGTCTGTCGCAGTTTCTGATGATGAACAAGAGGATGCTTCTCGGTGAGAATTAGGGCAGGCGGCAAGGAGAGGACGGGTAACCACTGCGGGTCCTGGTGGCATTGCCAGTGTGGCTCCTTTGGTGAACGGGAAGCTCTTTTGGGGACGAGCGGGCGGTAAACTGCTGTTTGTTGCGCGATGCCCGCTGCAGCTGGGGTCCTGGCCCCCGACGGCGGCTTTCAAGCGCTATCGTGGCGCGAAAGCAGAGCGGGAGCCGGCAAATGTGAGCTGAAGGTGAAGATGTTTGTGGATGCTTCAAAGGCGAGCCCTACCGCTACAGAAGAAGACAACGAGAACCTAACGGCTCTTGACAGCGAGAGCGGCAGTGATGTTGTACCTGATTTGAAATTCCCTCTAGGCTACCCAAGACTTTGCCTTTCATGTGCGGTGTTTGCGTCCCTTCTGGGAGCCTTTGCCTCTGTACCTGGTTACCCGCCGTGTTGACAGATGATTAAGACGTGAAGTCTCTGGAAGCAGAAGAGGAGCCAAAGTTTTGCCTTGTGTGCTCAGGTGTTCACCCCCAGCGTTTTCACCCTCCCAGCCCCACTTTGAGGTCGGGGACTTGCTGCTGCTTGCAGCTGGAGGTGTCCCTGCAAAGGGGCTGCTGGGGGGAGCAGCGAAGCAGAGCTGCGCCCGCAACAGCCCTTTACTGGTACCGGTGCATTGACAGCGGGTGATGTTACTGGGTTTGCTGGTGCCCTTAGGAATTATCTTAGGAGATCTTTGTGGAGAGAAGCAGCAGAAGTTTCTCCAAGACCACTCCCTGTCCCTCCCCTTTGTCAGGTGACGTGGGGAATGTGCGACCGGTGCCTCCGCGTCTGCGGGAGGTTTCCAAACCCGAGGTCACGCCGGGTCGCGGCGATGGGCTGATGCTCAGGAGCCCTCCGCGCTGGGTTTGGGGTGTTCAGGTGGGGCCGACACCACCCACGAGGCATCTTGTTGTGGGGAAGCTCTGGCTTGTGGTGGGATCAAAAGAACTGTGTTGTTTTTTTTTTTCCCCAGCAGCTGCTCTAAAGCAAACAAACAAACGATGAAAAGGTCCCGTACCTTGCCAGGATGCCCGTCTGGGGTGCTGGGCTGGCAGCGCTGGCAGCTTCCCCACCATTATTCCGATGGCTTGCTTCCCCCTCCTCCCCGTGGTCCCCGCACCTTGACTCTTCCAGGCGTTTTTTTTCCTATAAGGATATGAACCATATTTAAAAAACACTTAAACGCTAATGCGCAACCTGCAAAGAGGATGTCGCATGCGAGAGGCGCTCCGAAGACACGATGTCTCTGTGGAAGGGTTGACCCTGGTAATCTAATTTGCTTTACATTTAAAACGATACTTCATTCTCTTGTTAGAAGGCTGTGTGTCATTGGCTTGTAAAGATTACTATTTCTTGTCTTCCAATTGTAATAAATCCAATTCAAGCACCCTCTTGATTTGAAATTTGTCACAACAACACGCAGAGGGCACAGTTCCCGAGTTTTATGGCGCGGGTGCATTAGAGACTCATCTGCAGGAAAGATGATGCAAGACTATAAAGTGATTTGTCCCTCTCTTTTCTCAATTGGATCTGTGTTTAAAAAAAAAATAATAAAAAAAGTCTAAATTATAGCTTGCTCCTCATTATCCAGTAGTAAAAAGGTTAGAGCGGCAGGGGAGCCAGACTGGCGAGATTTTTCGTGCTCTCTCCTTACGCTAGGGAATAATCTGGTTTCTTTAAAACCATCTGAAAATATCTCATCTTGTTTCAGCAGGCTGGGGAGCTTAACCTTTCTGGTTGCGCTTATTGGAGCTGATAGCAAAGCGATGGGTGTTTGGTGCGTACATCTTACCGGGCTCGAAATAACGCAGTCGTGGCGGCGGGTGCGCGCAGCTGCTTCGTGCCAATGTGTCAGCCTCTCGTCATCGTTGGTCCCCATCCACGGTGTGGGGACACCAGCTGCTCCTGGGTGTTCGGACCCCGAAGGGTTTGTTTGGGTCCATCTCACTCTCTGCACAAACATGGGGATGGGGCAGGGTGGCCATGCCGCAACCATCCATGCCATGGAAATGTTTGGGGTTTTTTTTTTATTATTATTATTTTTTTGGACAGTCTTGAATAAATACATGCAAGAGACTTTGCTCAGAGAGAACTTTTATACTTCAGTGTCTGTGGTTCCTCTGGGGTTTTTTGGTGGGTTTTTTTTTTTTTCCTAACAAAGGTTTTAGTTGAGCAAAAAAATCCCATCTGTATGGCTTTTTTATTAAAAGATAAAAAGCAGGAGTTCATAGGAGTTAGCATTAAGTCGCAGTCCGCAGCAATCTAAGGTATTCACTGGCTGGGGACTCTCTCTGTTTATTTCAAATACCCCTTTATCATTTTGTTGAAAGAGCGGTGTTCTCTGTAAAGCTCTGCCAATTGAAAAAAGAATCAGATAATGAAGACTGATGCTGCACTGATGACAGCCCTTCAGATCCTCAATAGGATTTCTCCAAAATCAAAAGACTTTTTTTTTGTTTTATTGTCACACTTGTGGCTTAAAAATAATTAAATTTAATCTTTTAGCTCTCGAAACAAAAATGAAAATTTAAAACCAGGTCCCCCACATGCAGGAAAAAGACAAAGCGAATGCAAATATCCAGTGGGTGTTGAAGAAAATTTGGTAAATTATAACTGAAAATATTGTATTTACAGTGGGTGCCCAGCGTATGTGCTTTACAAAGACACCGTTATCGCTCCCGGCAAGCGTGACCGGGCTTTGTGCGTGCCTGCAGAGCTTGTCCCGGGGGGAATTAAAGTCACCACATTATACACTCCCATAAATACTGCTGGCGTTTATGAATTTGGCACCAGGAATTTCTGAATCATTTTGAAACGACCCATCTTTGGGGGACAAACCCGAAATACCCGGACATGTCCATGGACCGCACTGAACCCCAGGGATGGGGCTGCACTGAACCCCCAGGGATGGGGCTGCACTGAACCCCCAGGGATGGGGCTGCACTGAACCCCAGGGATGGGGCTGCACTGAGCCCCAGGGATGGGGCTGCACTGAACCCCAGGGATGGGGCTGCACTGACCCCAGGGATGGGGCTGCACTGAACCCCAGGGATGGGGCTGCACTGAGCCCCAGGGATGGGGCTGCACTGAACCCCAGGGATGGGGCTGCACTGAGCCCCCAAGGATGGGGCTGCACTGAACCCCAGGGATGGGGCTGCACTGAGCCCCAGGGATGGGGCTGCGCTGAGCCCCCAGGGATGGGGCCGCACTGACCCCAGGGATGGGGCTGCACTGAGCCCCCAAGGATGGGGCTGCACTGAACCCCAGGGATGGGGCTGCACTGAACCCCAGGGATGGGGCTGCACTGAGCCCCCAGGGATGGGGCTGTACTGACCCCAGGGATGGGGCTGCACTGAACCCCCAGGGATGGGGCTGAACTGAGCCCCCAGGGATGGGGCTGCACTGAACCCCAGGGATGGGGCTGCACTGAACCCCAGGGATGGAGCTGCACTGAGCCCCCAGGGATGGGGCTGCACTGAACCCCAGGGATGCGCACGCGGCCGGTGCTCGGGAGGGATGTGTGCTGTGCTCTGCGGGTTGATCCCAGGCTCTGGTCCGAGCAGGATGCTCCCACTGACCCTGCGGAGCTCCCAGCCCTCGGTGGGGTTGGACGACAAAACGTTCCCTCTGTCCTTGGCGGTGATGGCAAGGAGCTGTTGGACATGGTGCTTCGGCATCCATTCCACACTTCTTCCAATGCTGAACAAATGTGGTGTTCATCACAGGGGAAGGCAGATAAATAAAATATATTGGGAGCTATTTGTACTGTAACTAAAGCCCTAAATTTATAGAGGGAGAGCGTAGCAAATGACAGCTTTGTCACAGCACATGAAAGGCTGGAAATGAGCCTGTTGCGTTTTCAGATGATGTTTAAAGAGACTGCTCCGGGCTCCCCGGGCTGGGACAGGTGAGGGGAGATGCTGGGGGCTCCGTGGGGGAGCCCAGCCGGCCGGGGGGGGATGCAGCCCACCCGGGATGCGCCGCGAGGGCTTCCCGGCGAGCTGTGAAATCTGCAGCGCTATAACTCGATTATTCCTCCTGCAGCTTCCCTTTGAGAAACTCCTCCATGTTCAAAGAGTTACACAGGATTTAGCCCCACGCCGGCTTTGGTGTGGACGGAGCGGTATAAACAGCCGCATTTCCCAGCCGGCGCTTTTCCCGAGATCGACAACTGTTTTATTTCTCCTGACAGAATATGTAGAAGGAACAAACAGTGCCATTCGCAGAGGAATCATTTTGGTCTCAGGCTCAATAGCCCCTTAAATCTGAGGCTCAAAGAGCTGCGTAAGAACGGAAAGTCCCGCAGTACCTGCAAAAGTTAAACACATTCGGTGTTATCGTCCTTTTCTGGAGCAGAAAACTTGGGCTGCGTTGGGTTCTTCTTGCCTTCTTCGGGTGATGTAGGGAATGAACGGCAAAGCTGGAGGGCTCGCTGGAAAGCCGTTGTGGCTAGTGAGCAATTGTGGCTCCTTTGCCCGTCTTTGCGAACCTGAGAAAAGGGGATTGGGTGTACGAAACCGGCTTCTGCAAGGGACAGAGCTGGTGCCAGTTCCTTAAAATGAGCCGCAAGCAGGGGAAGCTGTGCCCTTTAACGCCATTCCCAGCAAGACCAGTGCTGACGTGCACCGGGACTGGTTCGATCTCCATCGCGATGCCTGCGCAGCAACCGCTGCTCATCCCCGCATCCCTGGCTGGCTTCTGCTCCCAAACGCCGCCTGCAAAGCGTATCACAGATTGGAGAGATCTGGGCTTGAAGTTCATTTCTGCTCCTGCTTTAAAAGCTGAATGAACAAACAATTGATTATCGGTTCTGAAATGCCAAAGCACCATCTGCTCCTGGAGCCGCGCTGCGGCGGGGGGAGCGGGAGTGGCACAGCGCAGGGATCCGGGCCAGCGGCACAGGCGAGGCTCCCGGGAGGTCCCCTCTCCTCCCCGACACGGCTCTAGGTGTGGGAAAACCCGAGGGCTGCAGGCTGCCACCAGCCTCACTGCCAGAGCTGGCACAGCGCGGTCCTCCAGCATCCTGCATCCTGCATCCCTGGGGAGCCGGCGGGTCACAGCGGGTCGCAGGAGTGAGTGGCTGCTTGTCAGCGGGACGTGTCACTCGGGGAGCAACCTTGTCATGTAGTGTCCGCGCCCGGATCAGCTGTATTTGTGGGTCGGGTCAGCCTTCATCAGCCCTCTCTGCCCCCCCGTTCTGTCCCTCCCGCCCCCGCTCCCATGTTAGCTGCTGTCCCCAGCCGCTGGTGACTTGATTTAATACAGCTTTCAATCACTGCCAACGGGGCTCGCGCTTCGATATCATAACTGCTAAACACACTGTGACAAATAAGCTGAGGCTAAGCTTCCAGGACAGAGGAAATCGGTTTCCTCTTGAAATTAAAGTTGATGCATAATGGAACGCAGGGAGATGTTTCCAGCAGGAACGTCGCCAGTCTCAGTACATCTCCAGTCCCTTTTTGTCTGCCGGGCGAGACGGACGGGGTTAGGGAAGTCATTTCCTAGAGTTCAGGATTTGCAATTTGCATTTTATAATCTCCCGGTCATTTAGCGGCAGATAATTTGTCATGGTTTGTTTTAGCTGTTGTGATATTGATATTTATTATGCAAATTGTATTTCCTACTACTTATTGTCCTGCACCCTATGAATACCTAAATTATTATAAACCTTTTTAGTTAATACGGGTTGTCTTTCAATGTGATGTTTGAGCCGCGGCGGGTCACGATGTACGGTGTCGTGCGGAAGGGGCTAAACCGTGTAATTAAAAAGAGACGAACGGGAGAGCCGGGGGCCTGGCGGCGCGGAGGCAGACGGAGCCGCTCTGCCGAGCCGCTCGAGTCCTTCTGCAGAGAAGGGAATTTGGTGGCGCAACCGGTGACAGACGCTCTCTTAGGAACGGGGGATAGACTGGTTACACCACCGTGGTGGCCCGAGACTCGGTGTCCGTGGCACTTGAGTGGGACGGAAGGAGGCGTTGGGCACGTCTACGGGGCTGAAGGGCTCGCCGTTGTGTGCGGAGGGTCTTACGGGGCAGCGGGGTTACGGGGTGGGGATGCTCCCAAGGAGCAGGATTTGGGGTTCCTGGTGTGAAACCCGCCCGGTTTCGCGACGCGGTGGGTGAAAGCTCTTCCCAGCCCAGCGCTGTGACTCAACGCTCGCCCCGAGCGGTTTTAGCTTCAGGCTTGGCGGCAGCCAGGGTGGTGAAGTCAGACTGACACCCCACCTGCCGCGGGTCAGCCTGGAATAACCCCGTTAATAACCCTGGAGATCCCTGACGTCCTCTGCTCCTGCGGGCGCGGGGCCATCATCTTGCTGGCGTCGTGGGTGGCGGGGGGGACTCCTCATTTTCCTGGTGGGGGGCCTCGCTTCCCTGCTCCCCCTTTATTTAGGAAGCAGGGGGGGGACTGCAATTTATTTGTTAATTTACCTAATTAAAATCTTGTCAAAAGGGTGAAAATCCGTCGGAAAAGGTGGATTTT
>WKFP01013130.1:16558-124721 GCA_011057875.1 Pterocles orientalis
TAACAGCCCAAGCGTCCCAGTCCGAGAGCTGACCGAAGCAGAGGAAAAAAAACCAGCTAATGATCCCCCTGGAGAGGGAGGATGCCAAAACTCACGGAACAGAGATAAACAAGTGTCCCGGGCCGAGAGCTAACGGCGACTATGGGGGGAGGGGGGGGAAAGGCCTTGGGAGAGCAAACGCAGGTTCCCAAAGCGAGATGAATCCAGAAGCAAAAGGAATTGAAAAGCCAGCTCTCCCGGAAGAGTCCTCTCCTATATACTGGGTATGACGTGCATGGGGTGGAATAATTGGTCAGTCTGCTTCTCAATCTTGACCTAAAAGCAAATCCCAAGCTAGAAGCCGGGCTGTCTCTCTCTCTATGGAGAGGAGAGAGACTGAATGTATCTCGTCCTTGAGAACAAATAGCAACATCCTAGCAATAACCATAAACGTTCTTCTCTTATCAATTCTCTCCTGAGCAGGAATCCAAAACATAGCTTCTTGATAGCTATTTATGGAGAGAAGGGAAAAGGAAAAAAAAATAACTCTCCTCTGCTTAACCCACGACAACAAGGAAGTGTAGGATCTGGAAATACTTGGGCAAAGGAGGCAGAATGATTCCATGCAGTTGTTACATATGTAGGTCTCTCAGATATGAAGTCTTATAATTCTCTGTACGAGGCACAATCCCTGCCCCAGTCCTGCTGGCCACACTATTTCTGATACAGGCTAGGATGCCGTTGGCCTTCTTGGCCACCTGGGCACACTGCTGGCTCATGTTCAGCCAGCTGTCAACCAACACCCCCAGGTCCCTCTCTGCTGGGCAGCTTTCCAACCACTCTCCCTCGAGCCTGTAGCGTTGCAGGGGGTTGTTGTGACCAAAGTGCAGGACCCGGCACTTGGCTTTATTGAACCTCATACAGTTGGCCTCAGCCCATTGGTCCAGCCTGTCCAGATCCCTCTGCAAAGCCTCCCTACCCTCAAGGAGGTCAACACACCTGCTCAATTTGGTGTCATCAGCAAACTTACTGAGGGAGCACTCAATCCCCTCATCCAGGTCATCAATAAAGATGTTAAACAGGACAGGCCCCAAAACAGATCCCTGGGGAACACCACTGGTGACCGGCCACCACCTGGACTTAACTCCGTTCACCACGACTCCCTGGGCTCAGCCATCCAGCCAATTTTTTATCCAGCAAAGGGTGTTCCTGTCTAAGCTGCGAACCACTACAGATGTATCTCTCTACAAGATACATCTAGGGAAGACTTTTTCAGACTGCATTGCAAACTAAAGTAAATCTACGTCGCTATTCCTTTATCCCATCAGCACTTTGTTGAAGCTGACTGTGCAGACTACTAAGTTTATCCCATAGTATAGTGTTCAGATGCAGTTTTAGAATCAAGTCTGATTATTAAGGTTATTATCATGAGTGGACTTGATACATTGCAATGAAAAATGACTGCCTATTATGTTGGGACTTAGCCTGAAGGCCTCTGGTGTCTTTGAGTCTGAGTGCCTCCTGAGGTGTGTATGACCACCAAGGACAAGGTATTTCAGGTCATGTAGTCCATGTATTTAGTTGTTGTTCTCAGAAGTACTGTGAAAATGGTGCCAAGCTGTTGATTGTATGTTAATTTGTTTTGTTTCCCAGAGCATACAGACTAGTAAGCTGGGGATGTTTTTCAGTGGAACTGAAAAAGTGCTTTATATAGATGTATCTGTTACTAGCAGTCTATAGTTGTAGTGGAGTTTGGGATTTTAATAAAAAAGGAGAAGTGAACAACAAGATAAGAAATCTTTGTATAGTTATAACGGGATATTAACCCAGCTCATGAAAGAGGCATATATTTTTGTCCCCAAAATTTATGGCAGTGAATGAATTTTCCTCATAGTAAGAAAGATAGCAGCTTGAGTTTTTATTTATTTTTCTCCCCATTAAATGCAGCTCAGTATTGTTTCTGCTTCTTTCTGTAAAGCTTCAGTATATTTGTAGAAAACATTTGCAAGGCCAGACTTCAATGTCTCATTTAAAGAACTGTCAGGCAGTGAGTTCAGTTCTGATGTCTTCTTGAAGTCAGCGTTCTCAGGTATTCTGTACCTCAAATGCCTGGTAGAGGGCCTTTCCCTCGCTCGGTCCCCTTCCCTCCTCACAACCCCCTCCTAACAAACTAGTGAGAGGAGCATCAATGGTCTTCCTCCCCTTCTGCAGCATTTAAGAACAAACTCCCTATCTCCCTCTTCCTCCCTGATCTTTGCACAAAATAGGAGAGGAGGAGAGCTAGGGCACCCCCTGCAAATGAGCCGGTGCTACAGTGTTCTTCCCTAAGCAACTCCTGATCTACAAACAAAGGTCTTGGGAATAACGACCTACTCAACAGAAGATACGAATATTCTCTTCAGTATCCACTTAGCTTAGTCTGCAGTAAACAGGCTGTGGATAGGCATAACAAATTGTTCTTCTTTCTGCTTGAAAAACTAAATGACAGAAACATAACAGAATGTTTACAGCCTGATTAACTAGGTCTAATTCTATGTGTGTCTCTTTCCCCAGTGCTTCTGCCTGTAATGTTAAACAGATGTAGAAGTGCAGTAATTCCATGGAAGCTCTTGGCTCCACAGTAGTAGCAGAGAGAAGAATCTGGTGATAGATGGCATAAGCCAGAAAATAATTACTTTCCTTCTTTCATCTAGGTGAAGATGTGCTGTTTCCTCTGTGTCATTCATATAGGATGAAACTAATGACCAGAGCTGTGTGAAGCTTTATGGGTTTTGATTTGCAAGGTGGAACATAAACTGTTTTATTTTGGTAATTTCATGCATTTTTCAATGCAGTCTTGTGTCAAGATTCATATTCAGTATACTTCCAGAGCTCAGTCCAAATCACTGCACTTCAGATCATCTGGAACAATGCATGGCAAACATCTGAAATACTGAGTTATTTTAAAAAATGGAATATTGCCTTATGAGTAATGGAGAACATGATAAGATAAAATATCTTCTTTTTCCCATCTCAGTTAGCCTTCAAGACAAGGCAAATTGGAGAGGCAGCAGGATTTATAGAACAGTTGGAGACTAAAGTTTGCTCTTACTTGAAGGAGGAGATAATAAACTCTGTCCCAGACCACTTATTCAAGATTATTTTTGTGGACAATTCGAGTGTTGGAAAGACTTTATTTTTAAGGTGATTTTGTGAAGATCATTTTTTCCCAGGCACAGCTGCTGCTGTAGGTAAGTTTAAGAAACATTATTACTACTGTTATTTTTGTTCCAACAGTACTTAGCAGCTTCTACTGAGATCAGGCCCTGTGTTATAAAACAGAAACATACAGATATTGTAAAAGCCATTATCCAAAAGTAGAGTAGGACATGCTAAGTGAGTTCTCCTAAACTGGGAAGCAGATAAGTGATGGAGAGGTTTTGGAGTAGATTCTGTACTGAAATTCTGGCAGCACTTGAATAAATCAAAATATATCCTATTGATTTCAGTGAAGCTAGAGTTTCCTTGTAGATTTCACTGTTCTGAAATGGATATCCTGTCCTCTGGAGTGCACTGTACTAACCATCCCACCTCCACACCCCATCTCTGTCCCTCTAAATAATCTGATTCTGTTTTAAAGAGAAAGTTGCTGCTGGTATGGACTCAGACGCAGACCAATATGATCAAGCTGTAGTCGTTTATTATGCCTCAATTACACACTTTTATACAGAGCTCTTGCAGATTTGGCAGCTATTGGCTAACTTTAGTCCTGGGAAAGGGACCTTCAGACATGCTGATTGTTTACCTTCAGTTCCTCCTTATCTCACTTACATTCTGCATAATTGCCTACATTCTCATTCCTTGCTGATGTTTTTTCTCCTTTAGTACAAATCAACTACATGACCATTTTTTTTCTAAAAAGGTCCCCACAATTCCCCCATTTTGTTTAACTTAAGCGATCCAAAGCTTTTGCATTAATTTTTCATCAGTATTCCGTAAGCATTGTAGCAAGCAAGGTATGATTAACAATAAAGCTAAAATCATTAGCATTGTTATAATTGCCATCTTTACCAACTTGTAAACCCTTTGACCACTCGTCTAACCCAAATGAACTCTTTTTGTCTGTTAAAGTTCTGAATTTGTTGAAACACTGTATTGGAGTTATCAGTGAGGTTCATACAACACATACCTTCAAATTCATCACAGCCATGTCCCTGTGCTAAAAGCAAAAAATCAATAGCAGCTCTGTTTTGCATGGTAGCATGTCTAATTGAGTCTACATCTGTTAATAACCCGCTTAGTGCTAAAGAAGTTGCGTTAGTTTGTTTAGCAAGCCAGCATCCTAAGCTATTAGGCATTGTTAAAGCTTTGGCAGTAGCAACACCGGTACAAAGAACGATGCTACAATGCTGTTATCTGCTTTCCAAAAATCAAGATTGTCTCCACTATCCTGCTTAAATGCATGCACGTCTGCATCTGCTTGGACTGCCCTTCCTTCCTGGATGGCCCTCTCATAACAGAGGAGGCCACCGCTCACATCAAGGGCTGGTATGGTGTGTGTCTCCACCACTCAACGCCTATTGGGTTGCAGCGAACAGCGGAGCTAAAAGTTGTTCTTGGTGGCAAACACAGAAGCCAACCCAGCCTTGCCCTTGACTATGGAAGAAGGCTCTTGGCCAGCTCCTTTCACCTGGTTCTCAATGCAAACCTTATGCACAGTTGTTAGGATCTTTTTTTGCTTTTATCTTAGTGTATTCTTCTAGCTACTGTAAATTCACATGCTCTAACATTTCTTTTGCAGGTTTGCATTTCTGACAAAACCAATCATACAAATATCAATAATCAATACTTTGGCTAGCCAAGTCTTCTAAAATCATTCTCAAAATCTTCAGCTTACAGGGCTTAAAAGTTCCTTTGTGATGCCAAATATCCAATAGTCCTTCTCTAATTCTAGTTAGGAATTGCCATTCCCTCTTTTTTTTCTTTGTTTTTTCTCTTTTTTTTTTTCCCTCTTTTTTGTCATATATTTCACTACAGTTTTATTATACCTCAGCAAAGGGGTGTCCCCCTTTTGATGGTGAGTATGGATCCGGATCCTATTTTTCTCTTCCCCAGTATCGTCTGGGATAACACATGTCCAAGTCTCAAATGTTAACTTACCCCATGCCAGCAATGAGTGTTGGTCACGGGTTTGTCCAGAGAATAAGGTGGTATTCCTTCCTTTTGTGCCCTAGAGCCCAGTCTGGGGTGTTATCTTTTGTACATAAGCAATAATGATTACAACATCAGAAAGTTTTTGTAAATTTCCAATTAATCTTTTCAGTTCCCAGGTTGATGGTTGCTGATCCAGCATTGGCATTGCTCCTACTTGGGCCATCATATTCTCTGCTTTCTGTTGTAGTTGTTTCAGACTTCCCCAAATGATAGCTGTAGTTGCTGAGTTCCTAGGAAGCTGTTGCCTGTGCGTCGATTTCCACATTTTCAGTTTGGAGATCTGGGTTATCGGGTTGAAGTGTTTATCCTTCCAGCTCACGATATGGCCTAACTTTCCTTGCCGGTATCCATCGAGGACCTGTGGGTGATAAAGCAAAAACACACCCTCGCCCAAACACCAGCAGATCTACTGGTGCTTTCCAGGCTGAGTTTCCTTTGGGATCCTTGTACAAAACCTGCAGTTTAGCTATGAAGTTTCTTGTACTGCTAAAATGGCATTCCGCTGCCATCAGAGCAAAACGATTTCTGTTTAAAAAATTAAAAGTACCTCAAGCCATTGCTAGCTCACTATGTGGTGTGTCTGCAGAATTCCCTTTCTTTGTTTTAAAAATAGGGCTTTCAATGTAATATGTGCACATTCAACTGTTGCTTGTCCTGTGGGGTTATGCGAATTGCTTTTATCTTTTGTAGTCCATTTATATTTGAGTACGGCAAAAAAAAATTTTCTCTTTCTTTTTCTTTTTTCTCTCTTTTTCTTTTTCTTTTTCTTTTTCTTTTTCTTTTTCTTTTTCTTTTTCTTTTTCTTTTTCTTTTTCTTTTTCTTTTTCTTTTTCTTTTTCTTTTTCTTTTTCTTTTTCTTTTTCTTTTTTTCTTTTTCGTAACACTACTACAGACAAATTTAGAGATGTGGTAAAGTGAATGTTAAGTGCATGTCCATTGTCATCTATATGAGCATGTATCCATGGCCACTTGGTTTTGCATATGTCCCGTATGTTATGTGAGGCAATCGTAAAATCAAGTAGTAATGCTACCTCTTTGTAACCACACAGGCACAATCCAATTACAGGTTTTATGAAGGTGAAATTATACCAGCAATCTAAATTTTGTTATTGGCCACCCTGGGTCCCAGTCACAAACCTAAGATCAAATCCTGGGCTAGTAACTGTGCTCCTTCCCAGCTTCTCCTGTTTGCGGACACCCAGAGAAGCTAAAAGACCTTGTTGGCAGCTGGGTAAACGTCTCTTTTGTCAGCTTTCTTCTGAGCACAAATCCAAAACACAGCCTCTTGCTAGCCACTATGAAGAAAGTTAATTTTGTCTCAGCTTAACCCAGGACATTCCAAAATCTTTACCTTCACGACAATTTGTGATGACTTTTAAAATTCCTGGGCAATTGGGGCTCCCTGTGCGAACTCGTTGTGTGATCAGTGCAATCCACTTACTCCCAGTGTAATTTTGCAATGCGTGTTTCCAAGGGTCTTGTGTTTGGGCAATTGTGAGTATACTTACACCAATAAGCAGGGGAAGAAGGAATGGAGAAGGGTTACATAGCCATCATCACTGTTGCTGTATGTCCCAGCAGATCAATGCAGTGAGGAGAAGAAGCAGCATAACAGGATAAAGATGCAGATGGCTGTCATGATGTGCTTCATGGGGTTGGGTTTATCTTCTGTTTCCACTATGTCATTGGTGGAGTCAATTTTTCCCTGTTAAAAGAAAAGAAAAAGGAAAACTGTCTTGGCAGGAAAGGCCAAACAGGTTACCCCATTAGAAAGAAGGAAAAGTGCACTGTGCACTGATTCTGTGTTTTGTGCCACTACTATCAGCAGCTTCCCAGGCAAGTGTATCACGAGATTTAGTTCAGGCCTAGTGGTGCCATCCACGGGTGGGCAGCTGCTTGCAGTGTGGCTGTTAAAGCTGCAGTATTAGGAGCTGTAGCCATTAGCAGAGCCCTGTTGGTATGTAAACAATGATAACCAATTGTTAAACATCATTTCCCGTGGTCCTGGAAATGATTTGCCATTTTTCCAAATCAAATTCGAGGTTGTGACACAGCAAAAATTGTGTAGTGTGGGACAACTGTAATTTTTTACTCAGGAAAAACTGCAGCAGCATGGAGTACACATACTAATTAGGAATTTTGTTTACTGTTGTCAAGGACCAAGTAGAATTAAAATAAAAGGATAATTTTCATTTAAGCATTTATAGGCAAGCACTCACCGGACTGGCAGGCCTAATTGCTGTCCAGGCCTCACTAGTTTTTGCATCTTGTGATTGCTTGTGGGAAAGGAAAGGGTTATATCTCTCTCTAGGAGCTGGCATTGGGGAACTTAGGCCATCTGGAGTGCTGCGTTTCTGAAGTGCTTGAGTTGGGCTCATAGTAACACCGGTAGGCTGTACTAACAATTTTTTCTCACTTTCTTCTCGAAAAGCCTGTGTCAACTTTACTAATTCATTATGGTTTATGTGTCCCCGGATTTCATGCCGTTTTGAAATAATGGAAAGGCTTAAGGGTGTCAGGGGCTCTCCTTATTCGCTGTGGGTCTTGGCACTCGCTCTGCTGTACCAGTAAAAAAGGGGGGAAAGGAAAATCAACAGAAACATTACAGGTTCCTCATTATTTAATACGTCCCTAAAACATGCCTGTAAACTAGACCCTTCTCCCTAAACTTCTACGGGGAATGTCTCAGAGGGGCTGCATGCCGCTTGTTGGGGGGGAGGGGGGGCGGGGGCACTGGGTGTCACTTGTTTTCTTTTTCCTTTTTCCTTTTTTCTTTTTTCTCTTTTTTCTTTTTTCTTTTTTCTTTTTTCTTTTTTTTTTTTCTTTTCTTTTTTTTTTTTTTCTTGGTAGAAACGGGACACCAAAGGGTTGTTACTTCTTCTGCCAAAGGTTGTAAAGGCATATGAATCAATTGCCATGTAAACAAAACACAGAAAGGAAGTGCAAGCCCCAGCTTGTTTTCAGTTCTAAACTCCAGTCCGTCCTTCCACCATAACGCTAAATCAAAACTTCCTTCTACAGGGAACCATATATTACAATGCACACAATTAATCTACATAATAATATTACCTATATACAATACAATCTACACAATGATACAACTATACTTCAGGATACAGCGCAACAACTTCTGCAGTTGATCGTCTGCCACCGAGCACTGGGCAGCCTTCTGCAGCTGCTTTAAAACTTACAGATACAGCTTTTGTTCTTTAGAAAAGCCCAATCTCACAATTTAAGAGAGAGAGAAAGACTGGGAAGATAATGGATGGACATGGGTTGGTGGGGAAAGGAACCGAGGCCCGTCACTGTGAGGAGGGGCGCAGAGGCGGGCGCCATGGCAGGGAGGAGGGGTGGTGGGGTGCCGTGCCGCAGTGAGGGGGTTGGGGGGGGAAGGGTGTTGCGGGGGGTGATGGTGCAGTTACTTTTTCTAATATCTCAGAAGCCGTTGGCCCCGTCACAGCATCTGCTATTGTGGTGACAGTTTGATCAGCCTTCACTTGTTCTAAAGTTTCTGACACCGTTTTCTAGGTCGTTACCATCCCTACAACACTTTGATCCCCTTTTGTGACCCCATCTGACAAGTCCTTCCCCACGCTCTGCCAAGCCTCAGTTTCAAATATTTCAATAGAGTCAGCAAAAACTCCACGACCCCTCATCCATGCCAAAAGCAGCTGGAGTTGCCTCCCATCACACTCAATACCTCGCCGTGCTAGCATTTCTACAAACACCCTAACTGTAGATTCATTAAAAGTTTACAAAATGTCACAAAATGCAACACATCCTTTTTTCCAGAAGAGACCTCGTCCCATATATCATGTCCAAGCCTTTCCCAAACTTCAGGATAATATATATCCTGGGCTTCTGTTACTATGCCCGTTTCTTTTGCCCATAAAAGTGATGTCTTTAAAATCTCTGGGTCATACTTAATGGCTCTCTTAGAGAGGAAATGCTGAAGAAACCTGACTATTGCCTGTTCTTCATGACTGAATTACTACCTATTGCCTCTATGACCCAGAGTATTTAGGCTGCTTACCCCGCTGCCAATTCATCTCCCTCTCCCTCTCCCTCTTCCTCTTCCTCTTCCTCTTCCTCTTCCTCTTCCTCTTCCTCTTCCTCTTCCTCTTCCTCTTCCTCTTCCTCTTCCCTTTCTTCTCCTTCTTCCTCTTCTTCTTCCTCTTCCTCCTCTTCTTCCTCTTCATCTTCTTCCTGTTCCTGCAGTTGCTGTAGTTCCCTTGACTTACAGGGTAAATAAACACACCTGAGTTTAGATTTGTCCTGGTATGTTGAGTGTCTAAGTTCGCATTAGTGTCAGGGCAGATCTAAGATCTTAGAATAGGGATTTAACTTCATTTTGGCCCTATAAGGTATTTTACCTGGCCTCCAGCTGGTACTTTGGAAGAGAGCAGGTCTCCTGGGTGTCCTGCCAGATTAGAAGACATTTTGAATACCAAATGGCATCTCAGGTAGCACTAAGTGCCTGTGAGTAAACAGCTGAATTCTACCTTGCCATCCACTCCAAATCAATCCAGTCAGAGGAGCCTAGGGACCAATTAGTCTGATGCCTGATGCCTACTTCAGGGTGAAGTCAGTAATTTCCTGGACTCCCGGTTCTTCACTGACTAGATTTTCATTAACTGTAATGGGAGCTTAAACACCTATATGCAATTGTCTACATTTAAGAGTCTGGCACTATGGCCTACCCATGTTGTCTTGTAAATAGGTGATATGCTTCTCTACACTCTGAGGTCTTACACAGTGTGTGCAATTTCCTGGAGGTTCCAGAGGAAAAGTACAGGAATGTGTCTGACCTTTTCGTTGTTTGGCTGGTCATTCAGTGTTCTTGCAAATACAATGGGAAGAAAGTATTTGTCATAGCTTTGATTTAGTCTTCACATCAATGAGTTTCACAGGTATGGACTATGGCTGGCAAGATACAGACAGTTGAAAAGTCAAGTGAACAACATGGAGAAGAGTGTTCTCATTTAATTTATTCAGAATAGCTCAAATTTCTTCCCTTGAGATATAAGCAATGGATATATCCTCCATTCAGATTTCTTAATTGCCCGCTGAAGGAAGGTGGGCTTGGATGCTTCTTCATTAATGCCAGTGGTAAAAATCCTATTGATGTGGAAAATGGCCACCAAAAAATTGTTGATGACTTAGTGATGTCCCTTCCAACCTGAATTATTCTATGATTCTGTGATTCTGTGGTGCAATACAGTATGATACAAGAAAGTGCAGGTTGTCATTAGGAGGAGGCAGTGAGTGATTAATATTTAAGACTCTAATTACTGTGATACTTATATCATCACAAGTTAGGGGAATTGGGAGAGGATTCATTTAAAAGTTTAGATAAATTTATTTTTGTCTCACTTCCATTAACCACATAAAAATTAGGGAACTAACCTAGTGGCAATCAGCTCATCTTCTCTATTCTGAAGAGAGGAGGAGGTTCTCCACATACTCAGTCCATCTATCTTCAGAGTATATCTTAGGTTCCACCGTCCCCTTAGTGTGGTGCCTAGTGTTTTTCTACTAACTGTAGAAAGTGCCTATGTGGCTAGCTCAGACTAAATGCTGAAATTTCAGACAACTGAAGTTATACAGCATGAATTCCAGGCTAAATGGCTTAGACTGCTATGGACTGTCATGGACCCTTGCCTCATGAACCTGGTTTGAAAAGTTACTTATCATACAGCTTTTACAAAGTTCAGCTACTCTGTTCACAGTCAGTATTTTATTACTGAAGAACTTCTGGCAAATAAAAGCTTGTGCTGTTCTCTGATAATTAGAGACTATGGACATAATATTTAATGTAGTATCTATCTTGTTACCTTTCTGGAATTGTTGCTTTTGCTGGATCAGGTTTTCAAAGATCAAACTGAGCATATAAAGAGACAACCTACATTGTGTTTCTGTTATAGGTGTGAATTACAATGTGAAAACCATCACAGTAGATAATAGCCAGGTAGACACTGCTGGCTGGGAATGGAGAGAAATATTCTGTTCTGTTAGTCAGTTAAGCATTGCACAGCTGGATAGGGGAGAGAGTCAGAAGCATGAAAGTGAGAAAACTCATTGGTTGAAATAAAGACTGTTTAATAATTAAAAATGAAACAACCCACCAAACTCACCACCAACAAAAAAAGAAGCCATAAAGAGGAAAAAAAATCAAGAAAAACAAGTCATCCAAAACTTTATTGTGAGGGTGGTGAGACACTGGAACAGATTGCCTGTGGAAGCTGTGGATGCCCCCTCCCTGGAAGCGTTCAACTTTTCTGACACCTCCTGCTTAAAACCCAAAAGGCAGAAGTATCGTGAGGCCCCACTTCCACAGTCTGTACTCGTACTGAAAATCAAGATCAAACGAGATTTTGCCCTTCTGCTCTGCAGGAGGTTTCTGTCCTCTCTGAGCTCACCACCAATGAATTAATGCCCAGCCAGTCCTAGATCAACTGCAGCTTCAGCCAACCTCTCTGCCCCCCACAGTTTTATTGCTGAGCACAAAATCATATGGCATGGAATAGCCATTTGGTCAGCTGGGGACAGCTGTCCCAGGTGTGTTCCCCTCCCAGCTTCTTGTGAAACCCAGCCTAACCACTGGCAGGGTAATCAGAGAAGCAGAAAAGGCCTTGGTGTTGTATAAACACTGTTGAGCAGAAACTAAAATGTTATGTAACCAATACTGTTTTCATCACAAATCCAAAACGTAGCCCCATACAAATTAGTATGATGAAATTTAGCTCTATCCCAGCCAAAACCAGTACACATTCTAAGGTTTCATCTGTTTGAAGATTAGTAAGCATGGACCGAATCCTGCTTCTCGGGAGAAGAGCAAATATAGGAGTATTCCTAATAGAGGCCATGAAATCACAGGTTTTATCCTTTCCTAGCAGCAATAATTTGGTGCTAAGTGTCCATTGAAATACTGCCAATCTGTAAAAGAGATTCTTTCAGAAGTTTAGTACCACACAATTTCTTTAGGAGGAAGGCTGATTTTTAAATGTACCTGGAATTATTTCTATAGAAGAAAATGCCTTAATAGTTAAAAAAGGGGTTCTTTTCCACCAAAATAATCCCATTATAGTTGAAGATCCAAGTTTTTGTAAGTTTTCAGTAGTAATTTCTTTCCCCATCTCCTCACCTATTGTGTAGTTTTCTATTACTAAAAGCAAAGATGATAATTATGACCTAGGTTTTCTACAGGAAGCTTGGGAAAAAAACCCCAAATAGAAATCTAGCTAGCTTTAGTCAGAGAACTTTGTGAGGGTGAAATTGCTGCTCCAATCTTAAAATGAGAGACGATGGGAGAAGGTGAGCTATGCATCTGATTATCCAGACTAACCCAGAATCAATTAAAGAAGGCAGAAGAAACTTTACCAACAACATTCTTTCAAAAAAATATGTATTTTTTGCAAAGTATTTATCTACTGCTGTAGTAATTTGTGGTAGTAGTGTCCTCCATGAATCTTCTGCTGAATATGGAAGGGAGTCTGATGATTCAAGAAGAATGGGATTGCTTATTACAATTCACAAGAAGCCTCACCTTTCAAACCAGTTGTCCAGTGAAGATCACTATTACAGCTTCTCCCTTGTCTAGATTATGGAATTTTAGAATACATAAGTAAACCAAATTAACAGGGGTTTAACCCTTACTAAGACTAGATGGTTAGAAGAAACTGTATGGAAACATCTTCCTTTGGGAAGGGAAGACTGCTATAAAATTTTACTTACATTGTCAGATTTCTACTTCTGTTGAAGAGAGCTATAAACAGGTTCTTATTTCTAGGTACCGAAGTATTACCAAGCAGTTTTTCAGAAAAGCTGATGGTGTCATTGTGATGTATGGTATCACAGCAAAAGACACATCCACAGCTGTCAAGCAGCGGCTGATAAATATTGAGGTAACATGATATAACTTTAAATTTAAACTCTGGTCTCTACCTTCTTCTGGACAAGGGCAGGGCAAAGCACAGAGAGCAGCATGTTTCTTCTGTTGTCATAATTACATTTTTGTTAATGATTTTGGTCTGCACAGTTACCAGTAAAGCTGTTTTTAGAATCTCTGTGTCTATGAAAATAGTCACAGTTCAAGGGTTTTGAGGACTCAAAATGAGTGATGGGGAAAGTCCAGCATGGAGTCCTCTGATTTATCATAAAGGTTATCTAGCTGATGACTCCCATTGGCTCACCAGTAGCACTGGAAGGTGCACTGGTGGTGCACTACAGTGGTGATGATCCTGATGATCACTGATCAGCACTAGCAGTTTGACAACCAAGTATGTAGTTCACGGGAATTTTAGTGTTTTGTGAACATAAGCCATAAACTTAAAGCTATAGTATCTACATTAGTGTTATGAAACTGTCTTGGGGTAGAGAGTCCAGTTTCCTGCGGATCATCCTTTCAACCATATAAAAACAAAGTCATAGCCCAGGCCACTGAGTGGCTTCAGTTAATTAAAAATTACCTTTTTTTCTCTAGGTATGACTCTGTAGATCATAGACAACATATTGAGAGTGTAAGCAGCTGAACTTGCTTGTGGCCAAAAGAAAAAATAAAAATAAAACCGAGGCTGCTGCCATAAAGGAATGAGTTGCTAGAAAGAACAAAGTGTGACTTCCTATTTGCTCATTCTTGTAGAGTATTGCTACAGAAAAAGTAGGAGACAGATTGGTATGGAAAGATTGTTTAGTCTGATTTTATTTGGCATCTGTTCTAGTATAATACACTGTTGTCCATAATGGCCAATAGATGGCTTTGCAAGCTGAAATTAGGACTCATTCACTCAAATGTTTCCAAACAGGCATAGTTATTCCTCATCTGAGTAGCTCTACTGAAGTAATAGTAGCATGCCTTTTTTAAGAACAGGCCCTTAAAAATATATGATCTTAACCAATCAGTGATTGTTAGAATTCAGTATGGTAAAAGCTAGAGGAGGATTCCAGGTATTGGTCCAGAAAAAACAAATATTGTGGTCAAAATCTTTTTCCAAGCTGTAGTAGTTCACTCATCTTTACTGACTAATTTTGTTTGCTACAAACTATTGCTAACTTGAAGACAGACAGCCAAGTTCATTTACTGCTGCAGCATTCGGCCCACTTTATGGATGTACTTGTTGTGATAATTCTAACCATTCTCAGAATGAATTTTGCTTCATGGCTATTTTGTGTATTTTTGGGGGGCCTATTCAGTGTGTTTCTCCACCATTTCATGTAATTTATTTGGCATAATCGTACCCAGATGTTGTCATTATTTTCCTGTCCACGTAATTAGAAAAGCAGTGGCTAGAAACATGCAGTAACAGAGCCTGTGTAGCATGGCAGTTTTCTCTCTGCCATTTTAATATAGACTCTTATGAGCTTCTGTCCTGTTATTAAAAAATGCCAAGTTAGTGCAATCTCTAGCACTTTGTCCTTTTCATGCCTTTTATCCAACTTTAATTCCTGACATATAAGCAAAGCAGCATATACCTGGCTCATACATGATGTCTTAAATGTCTTGTTGCAGTGTGACTTTCGTTAGTTTTTATCCTCTTGATCTGTGATTTTTTAAGTACAATGCCTCAGTTGATATTTGTTCTTTGTTCTGCAGGAGACAGCTGGGGAGAATGTACCTGTGCTTTTGGTGGGTAATAAAACTGATAATGAAAAGGAATGTGAGGTCCCTATGGGAATGGGAGAGCATCTTGGTAAGGTACTATATGTAGAGGGGAACCTCTTACAAAATTTGAATGTGAGGGTTTTAAAATGTACTCTGAATGTATCTAAATTCATAGAAACACAGATTAATTTTAATCAGACAAGTATTTTTAAGGATTAGCAACCCCATCACACATCATTTCAGCTCTCAGTAATGTAAGTGCTGATAATTATAGTAGTTCTAAAACTGTCTAGATTAAAAAAAAAACCAAAAACAAAACAAAAAAAAACCCCAGAAAAACAACCAAAAAGTGAATGGTGCAAAAAATATTTAAGAATTCATTCCCATTTTCTCTCCTCTCTCTCTTCCCTCTCTCTCTCTTTCTTTTTCTTTGTTCTCTCTCTCTATTTTTTCCCTCCCTTCTTTTTTTCTCTCTTTCATCTCTTTTCTCTGTGGATGGGTTTTTAAGAGAGGGATAATTTGGGGACCTTTTCTCCCTCCTACATCCTGTAAAATCACAGAAGACCATCTGTTACTCCTATGGTAGAAGTAGAAAACATGTTTACTTTTAGTAACTCTCCATCAAGGAGATAAAATAAGTAGAGTTAACAGCCTGCATCTACCAGAGCACTGGTGATCCATGGGACATAATTTAAGCATTAAGGGACTGCAAATAGCAGATACTTGTTTATATAATTGTGTACCATTCACATCAATTTTTCTTTTTAATATCTTTATACAATGCATATAGTTTTAACACCAATATCCCCAGAACATTCATTTATTTAGAAATAAGTCATCCCAATATTCCTGAGAAATTAACTAAGTTGGTAGGAGTTTGCCTAAATTAAACAATATGCTGGATTTTCTGTAGGTACTTCTTTCTCCTTTGAAAACAGATTTACCGCTCTGCTTGCTGGTAACCAAAAAGGATGTTTTCAAAATTTTAAATGCAGGTGAATTGTTCTTGTTTCATAGAAAAGATTGCTGCTAGGCACCTCTGTATAACTGAAATAATTAGGGATAGATCTCTTTTTTTCTTATTTTGATTATTCATACAGCCTTTTACAAACATACCTCCATATTCAGGTTTGTGTCCATTATTTTTTTTTTATAGGGGAGTAATATCAGCCTTGAACTTCATCCCTCAAAGGTTCTCCCTTAAGGAAATCTCCTTTATTTTCTTGTATGCATGGAAATGCAGAGTGTATTGAGACCCTGGAGGCTAGGAGGGACTCCAGGGTGTAACATCGAATGCTTCTGTGAAAAAATAAATGACACATAAATGCTAAATGGACAGAGTAGGTGTCTTACATGTCATTTGTCTCTCTTAAAAATTGTACTAGTAAAACAAAGATGAATAATTCTAATACAGAGAACTCACAGCCCACCAGGCCATTGATTCTAACATGTCATGCAAGAAAATAAAATGTTCTGCAAAAGTAAAAGAAAGAAAGTTGTCAAATTAAAGATGGTTATGGTCAAATAAATGGATCTGAATGACTCATTTGAATGTTTGAATGTGCTGCCTGAGGTAGGTAAGGAAGGAATGATTAATGACAATGGATTAGTTGAAAAGCAGCATTGCTATAATTAGATTATAACAATTTGCTTGCTGAACTAATAATAACCACGAATTTTAATGAAATATTAATTCTTGCTAAAAAGCTCTATAATTCCTGTGAAACCACATACCACTGTCTCTATTAGTGAATGCAATTGAGTTACTCAAAAGTGACCCAAAATACACAGGACTAGATGCTGAGCTGATACAAACATGTGAAGACAGCCCTAACCTCTTCTCATGCAAAGAAACAGATTGGCCTGTTGACTGTGAAGTCCAGCAGTTTTTATGGACTGTTTCAAGGTCTCTCAGGATGGGATGTTTTTACCTGTTTTCTTTAATAGTCAGAGAGGTATGTGTACTTTCAGAGGGTATACCAGCCCTGCTGTATTAACTCTTGCTTTGCTTCAGTCCCACATCTTACAAGAAAGCATACTACAAATTCGGTCAGAAACCCAAGGGCTCCCATTATAATGCACGTCTCATAACTTCTTTGCAAGGCAGGCAGCATAGGTCATTATTAAAAGGAAGAAGGCAGCCTGAAGGGCGTCCTTTCGGTTCCTTGTCATTTGAGAAGACTGGTAGTTGCAGTGCGTGTGTGATACCCTGGGAAAGGAGGAATAGAAAGAGGATGGGGATTCTGGAAGGCATCATAGGGAAGAAAAAGGCTGTGATGAAGCTGATCGGTAGTTGGATGAATTAAACATGATGGCAAGGAGAATTTCGCAGTATTGGCTTTGCAGGGAGAAACAGCAGGCACAAACCAAAGTGTTCACGTGCAGTAAAAAAAAAAAAAAGAGTACAACAACAATACAGAGTATTCAGATCATATTGTGAGCATCCAGAAACAACCAATGTTCTATTTAAGTGGATTAGTGTACCCACTGACAATTATTTAAATAAAATGGCTTATGATATAGGTGCTGCTCAGGCATTCAGGCAGCATGATTTTATTTTGGTCCTACAAGATTTCCTGAATGATCTCAAATGGGTCAATAAATCCTCCTCTGTCTCTATAAAATAAGATGATAATGCCTTTGTCTGCCTTGACTTTGCAGACTGTGTGTGCTTCATGGGATGAGGACTGTTACAATGTGTTCATACAATGTGCCCTTTATTAACCTGTCAGTGCCGTTGTTATACAAATACTGCTAATGAGGGAGCTGTTCTTCTCAGAGTGATACTACTTTACAGGACAGAAATTGCCCAGCTCCCTCTGGTAATCATGGATTTTCCTCCCTGTTCTTCAGATGTCTACTGATTTGTATGTAACTTTTTAAAGTGAAGCAGTTGCCAGCGGTCTCCCAGGTTCAATAACTCATTCATGGATGGAGATCGATGGCATTTCCCGGCTTATTAGTTATGTGTGTCCTGCCTTCTCCTAGTTTGTTCTCGCTGTCAATTAAAGTTTCCTCCCTAATTCAAAGGAAAGACACTTGGTATTTCAAGGCTGACGCCCCCTCCAAAGAAGGACCTGTTTGCCAGACTGACAGAAATAAGCAATTAATATGAAATGAGTTTAAATTGTTATCTTTCACCAATAAGAATTTGCCCTACCCATGGAATTTGTTGAAAAATCCCTTCAGATTCATACCAGCATAAATGTCATCACCGAAAGTTGTCCTCTAGTGAAATCCTGTTGTATGTGGGGAAAATGTAGGAGTAGTATTACTCTCTGCTTGACTGACACAAAGTAGGTATTTACTGACCGCAGTAGGTTTTCTGTAAAGAGTTCTGATCAGCTAAGCAGCAAAAAAGGAGTGTAAATTTTATTTCAAACTTTTGTTTGTGTAGCTAGCAAGAAATCTGAGCTGATCAAATTATATCTTAAAACTTTTCTAGGGAAGGCAAGAGAATCATGGTGTTACATAATTGTAAATATTATACAAAACACTTTCAAAAAGTCAGTAAAATATTAATCCAGCACTAACATAGCCTGATTTCTTCCATTCTGTGCTCTTATCTGCTTCTCTGGCCACCCAGAAATTACTACAAGTGGCTCAATCTTGATGTTCATTAGAACAAACCATATGACCATTGACAACATATTTAAAACAGATATTTGATAATGTGAAATATGTCCACATGATTCATGTCAATATGAAACAATGAGGACATATAATGGGACGTTGTCCTCTTTGTGAGGGTGGCCTTTGAGTATTTTGGTTGTCCTTGTATAATTGGTGGAATGGTATGTATGTAGTTCCTGTCTGTTGCCAATTTAATGTTAATTACACAGTGTTAAGTGTGAAAAGCTTGGGTGGAGGGTCTGGAGAGTTACTGGAAATTAATCATACAGTGTTAAGAAAGTGTGAATAGCTTGTGGGGAGGGTCTGGAAAGTTACTGGAATGTTGATTACACAGTGTTACTGGAACTTATCTGCATAGACCCGCCTGTTATTATGAATATGTAACACAGAAGGGCAGAACCACCGAGGGACCCCCAGAAACTCTTAGAAGGTGAAGACAGCATGCACTGAAGGTGTTTGCATAGGCCCACTTCTTCATGAATATGTATGGACATGAGGGATAAAAACTGGAAAAAGGAAATATTGTGTGTGTGTGTCTTGGTAGAGCAGGGGTTCTGCCGCACATGCCCAGCGCTGTTTGCTTGCCTTTTATTCACTAAATAAGTTTATTTGGAATCCCGTTTGGGACTAAATCATTTATCACAATAACATTGAAGCATTCTTTAGAGCTGCTAAAATAAACTACCATATTTATGAAACTTCTTTTCCCCACTTTTTTGTCTTTGAAATTTCACAGAGATGATAAAAATTTCAAAAAGCTGTGCAATTTTGGAAGCATGGTATATTAAAAAACAAAACAACAAAAAAAACCCAACGAAACTTAAATACTTGGTCATTTTAATGAGAACTTCTGAAAACTGAATTGTGTCTTATGAAGAGTGGTTATGGTTAAATGTACAAATGCAGTAACTGCAGTTAATAGCAAACAAATGAATATATGCAGACATGTGATTGTCATTTCCTAAACTACTGACTTATTTATTTGAATTTTAAGCTAGTGTCATAAATAGCAAAAAGACACATGTAAAAGTGGAAAGTGAATAGAAAGTTGAAATCTGATGGGGAAAAAGGGCATGTAGCAATACCATAGAGACAATGCAGGTGAGCTTCAATGTAATATCTTGTGAAAGTAGTCAGATGTCTGTTTTGGAGAGGATAATCTGTCATTCCCTCTCAAACATCTCTTGCCATCACAGCTGCTAGGTCAGGCTTTTGTGCAGATGATTGCTTGTATTTGCATTTATTGTGATAAGGCTTCATCTGAAGTGCTGAGAATGTCTCCAGGGCTTGATAATTTATCCATTGTTCTTAATTGCAAAGCTCCCAGGGGCTACAAAACCAAGGGTGCAGGCTGACTGTGGAAGAAAGTGCAGAAAAATTTCACAAGTGCAAAAAATTAAATAGAATTAATTTGTTGGGGTTCTTTTGCTGAGGTTTTTAACTGATCATTTGCTGAAAAAACATTGGCCTTAAACTGTTGAATACAGAAATGCTGCTGGTCAAGCTTTCCAAGATTAAAAAGAAAAAGTCAATGGAATTATTTTCACCTGCTTTGTCAAGCTCTCAGTGATGTACTAATTGCCTCATCATCCCAAGGAGAGTTTAGAAAACTTCAGTACCTTACAAGACATGTTTGAGCCTTTGGAAGATCAAGCTCTTACAGTAAAAGCCACTGTACAGAACAAATATGTGCTAAGAAATGCACATAGTTGTTGTTTGGGAAGTACACCTGGACTTCTTTTCTTTTGTTACTCTTTACTGTTAGCTTTAGAATTAAATCCCAATTTTCCCTAAGACGATATATTTTTTCTTTATTTGCATAATTCAGTGTATCTGTTGCTTTTTTGAAAGCTGGAGTGAGATATTGTGCAAAATTAACTTAAATTGTTTTCCTGTTTTATTCTAGGATTACAATTTAATTTTCTATGAATGCAGTGCATGTTCTGGGCATAGTATCAAACAGTCTGTGTTTCACTTAGCTAGGTAAGAAGAAAAGACTATGAGTTGTATGCATGCCTGAGCTGCCTGTCACTGATGAAAGAGTTAATTCTGTTTGTTAAATTAGTTTGATAGGACCTGATGGTGATCTGTACCTTTTAGACTGGTCTGTAGCCTGACCCTATTGCTCCAACTGAGCAGTTGCTCAGGTTCATAAAGAGCCCTGAACACCTGCAATGTTGCTAGGAAAGCTGAGGGCCTGGCATGTTGTGATAGTTCTTGCAGAAAGTTCTTGGAGGACTGGAGAAATATGCTTGAAAATAGATGCTGCTGAGTCCTTGCAGCAGAACGTTGGATGTACTTCTTTCTTCCCTCTGCTCACTACAGCTTAAATTCTGCTGTCTGCCTGGGGGCAGGGAGAGGTGGATTTCTGAAGGTATTGTAAAGGGTAGGGGTAAAAATACAGATAAATCTGTCCCCTCTGAACTACTTACAGAGGTGAAAACACTAGGAATGAATTGGCAGATCTTTAATATTGTTGGTGAAGCTAGTGAAATACTGTGAATCTGTCAGGTAATTGATAAATGTCTAGGTAGACAGATGTGGTTTTGTTTTTCTTTAGCCTCAAAAATAACAAATGAAAGTCACTGGTTTGAGTCTCTGTAATATACTACAAATGCTAACAAATCAGCACCCACATTTTTCTAACTGAATGAAGAAAGGCAGTTTTGTGATGGAGCCACCGTAATTGTACTTCTTTGTGTTTGTTTGTGTGTTAGTTCATAAAATTCTGACATTTTCTATTAATCTCTGGACAATTTTATAGGCTATGTTTTTTTGTTTTAACCTCTTATGGTTGTTATTAACCTTTTTCTCAAAAGTATTGTTTCTTTCCCCCAGGATTTTAAAGGGCATGAAGATAGAGTGAAAGAAAAAAACATTGAACTTCAATCTGATGTGAACAAAAAGTCTTGCTGTATCAGGCCATAAAATGCTGGGGCATGTTTAGACAAGTCATACATTTAAATGATACTATGTGGCACCATCAGATTTGCTTTGTCTTCCAAATATTTCTTCTGCTGTGTTCTGAGTGTAAGTGAACCTTAAAATCCTTGTATGCTCTGATCTTTACTTTCACAAATACTGTCTTTAGTTATTTGACAATGTATTTGGGGCAGTAACAGTCTTCTATTCTGTTTCAAGCCTAACACCACTGAATCCTTTGTGATCAGGCTTGTAGAAGCTTCCACGTTATTAATAATAAGAAATAATTTTATAGGAAGAAAACTACTTGTAATGAGAAGTAAATGCTTACTGGTGTGGATGAGCTGTCTTCTGAATACTTCTGTTTACTGCAGAGCTCATTAGATCCTGATTTTGTAATGACCTTTGTTAGAGTTTTTTAAAAATTGAAGTAGGTCGCTGGTTGGTTGTTTAAAAGCACCACACGGGGAATTTTGTGGTGATATTTTAAACCTTAGTGTGAAATACATATGAACAAATGATTGAAGAACTCTGAATATTTTAATAAGTAGCATTAAGTTGTTTACTCTACACATTGTTGCATATAGATCCTTGATAAGAAACCCTTCCTTCCACTTAAATGTAATGAATTAGGTACGTTTAGACAGGTCACTGAAATACCATACAGGCTTGCCAGAGCTGTTGCCCAATAAGCTGGCAGGTGAGCTGGTGCTATGCAAATATCTAGCTTAGTTTCCAGAAACAGTAAAGTCATGGTAGTGCAGTGCTTTACTCTGGTTAGTTAGCATTGCACTCAGAGCAAATGAGCCTGCACTCCACCATATTTGACATGGCTGTATTGCTTTGTATTGTGGAGCTTGCTCTCAACCTCTGTTTGGCTGTGGTGTCCTACAGAAGTCCCAAAGCAAACTGTGGCCAACTTGGAACGTTCAAAATCAATTCACTGTCGTTAGTGCTGGTTGAAAACACATACATACATGGCAAGCTCACTTCACTGGTGGAGTTGGTTGTAGTACAAAGCATATTATGGCTGACTGAACAGCTTTGTCTCCAAAAGTCTGTTACAGAAGGTTTCATGCCAGAAGTTGGAGCAAGAATTTTCAGAAATAGTAGATCTTCTTTTGAGGAAGATCTTGAGAAACACTTTAAGGAGTGAAAAAGTCACCAAAACCCAGTGAGATATTGCTTTCTTTAGTGATGTTAAGAAAAAATTCCTCCTCTTGTGCCTAAATATGTGACTGTTCTTTCAAAAGCATCTGGCACACAGCATTTTCCTTTGGTGGGGCTGATAGCACTGAGATACAGTGTCTGAGAAATCATACATTTAGAAAATTGTGGCCCACCCTGGACCATGAGAAATCCAAATGTCATAATTACTTTTGTAAGCCTTTGTAGAATATAAATGAAAATAAGAAACTTCAGAGTGGGTCACTCAGTCAGCATATGATCAACAACTATTCCTGTTGCTATATGTCTTCACTGCATCCAGCTGTTGCGGAAGACATTCAAAAATGGTTGTTCGTGATGGTGAGGTCATTGGGAAAGTGGAACCCATGGCATAATTTGATTCATTAAAATATCAAGCAAAACTGTAGATTTTATTATATGGGACTTACAGACATTATGTTTTTTTAATCCATTTTCTAAATGTTTCAAAAAAGTTATTTTCCATTTGAATAATGAATCCATTTGAGACTGAGGGTGAAAGTTAAACACTAGTTCAATAAGTAACTCTATTTCGGGATAAAACCTTGATCAGTAATTAATTGTTCTTGGGATTTTGGTCTGATCAAAGATATTTATCTAGTGGCAAGAACTAGAGGTTTGAAAACTTTCTCTATAACAATTCTTATATCCATACTAGCACTCCTATGAGTTGGGATCCAAATATGATCCCTTTCCCTATCAACTAGAATAACCAGGATTTTCCTTCTATCAGGAATGATGGATGGACCAAACAGCCTAGGTTGAGCTGATGCTTAGGGTTTTTTCCCTTGTTTTTTTCCCCATTGATTCCTGAGAGTCTGCTTATCCAAATGAAAAAAAGCCTCCCCTTGCTTCCACTGGAGTGCTTAAGAACCCCTAAAACCCAAAGGAGCAAAATGAGCTAATTAATGAAAAACAGTAGGCTTTCTGTTCACTTTTCATGGTTGATTCTTGAAGTCCATTACTGGTTGTGGAGGGATGAGTCACCTTAATGACTGTTACATGTTATCATGGAATTCTTCTCAGAATTGAATCACCTGTGTTCAGTCCTGGCTGGAGTTGAACTAATGCAATTCCCTAATTTAAACCTAAAAAAGCAACTGTATATCCCCATTTCAATTAGGGAAGACGTCTTATCAGTTTAAATATTGGCTTTGCTAATTGACTTTGAATGATCTGTTCCCCTGCAGTAGTGTGTTTCCTACTCTGTCAATATCAGAACTGGCAATATGTCCTCCAACCTCTGTCAGCCTCAGGAAGACAGTTTGAAGGCTTAATTTCACCTTTATGGCCACTGACTCTAGCTCCACAAAACTCCAAATTCATATCCTTAATTTTCCATTACCTGAAGTTCATCTCGATTTTTGTAGGAAAGTGAACATGTGAGGTGGAACTTCTTTATCTGACTTCTATGGGGTCATTTTTATTTGGACATCTTTTAGTGTGCACTGAGACCCTGCTAGCAGGATATACACTGCTTGAGGGTAGACAATGTTTCTTCATCTGCTAGAGGCAAATCCCGTGCCGTCTAAGACCCAGGAGATGTCTCCAATCTCACGCTGATAGCTGTGGCTGCCGCTGTTCCTTTTTGCAAGCCCAGACGAAATACAGGCTGAGTACATGTTGCAAAGACGCAGATACACACACAACACTGTCATCAGACACACAGATAACACAGAGAATGGTGTCTTCACTGCTCATCACTGACATAGACACAAACAACGTTTCCATAAGTACAAACAGATAGCCCAATCCTTCTCTTGCTTTCCAACGGATCAAGATTGAAGTTTGCTCATGAAAACATATGCATACACAACTCCTATGACTTGCAGTGCTCTCTCCCCAGGATCATGCAGGAATTTGGCAGAAATAAGACTTAATAAAAAGACTGGATAGCCTGCAGCTATGGGGTGTCAATAAGATAAACTCTGAGCAGCAGCTTGCTTGCATGTAACTGGCCCCTTTTATCCTCTTTCTTCATTTTTTCCCATGTTTGTCCTTCCACCATCTGCCTTGGCCCCTCCCTTTCTCTGCCTTTTATATCCCAAAGAAACAGCTTGCCCCTTGTTGCTTTTTCCCTATTACTCCAAGTTTTGCTACATCTGTACCCACACACATTTTATATTTCTTTTACCATTACCTAGGTCACCTTGGCACTTCTGCCATTACCTAGGTCACTTAACTGCTGCTCTCCTTGCAAGTTTCCACTCCTGAAAGAGTCCCTACTATTCCCTTCCAATTATCTGTGAAGTCAGTAATGAAGGTATCATATAACTCCCCCTTAACCTGTGAAGCCCAGCTATTGCTTACAGTGCTATCTGT
Organism: Pterocles orientalis; assembly: GCA_011057875.1. Classification (NCBI taxonomy): domain Eukaryota; kingdom Metazoa; phylum Chordata; class Aves; order Pterocliformes; family Pteroclidae; genus Pterocles; species Pterocles orientalis. The sequence goes on from WKFP01013130.1 coordinate 41,415, forward strand.
AACTTTTATCAGCTACTCACTCCATTATATATTATATTCAGGGTTTCTTGCATCATATCCAGAGTTTCTCATGGTCTGTTTGGTTAGCTAAACCTCAGGCCAGGTCCTATTAATCTGTCTGCACACCTTAATAAACAGCAGTTATTTTTTGATTAATGCTCATGGAAGGTAAGTATGACTAACATGGTACAAGGCTCTACTGCTGGCCAGGTGGTCATCCAACTGGTGTGGAAATTGTCAGCTTCCAGTGTTCCTTGATGTTCTTTGTGTTGCTCGGTTGCTGTTTTCTGTCTCTCCACCAGGGTTTTATACCTCCTGTCAGTATTTTTCTCAAATCCATCAGAAAGCTAATACTGGCTTAATAGCAAGGAAGGTTTCTTTTTCTCGCTTTCTCTTTCCACTTTTGAATTAGCTTTAGCTTGCTCACAGCCCCCTTCTCCTATCCCCCAAAAGCTTTTTGGTAAAGATAAGCCAAGATCATGGTGCAGCTGTGCATCATGAAACTGGACTCTGGGTCATGAAATCTTCTCTTGTAGCTTATGTAGAGATTTTTTGAGTTGATGATGTCTTTGTATTGAAAGAGAAATTATTCAAAAGGTAGTAGGCAGAGGAATACCGAGCAGGAGTGTATTTCACCTATTCCTGTTACACTCTTGAGAGCACAAAAACATCTTCATTTAGAAGTGATGAAAATGCTGATACAGAAATCTTTGAATGCAAGTATCTGCAATGCTACAGAACACTTTAGCTACAGAATGTTGGTTTGTTTCTTCTGTCAGACACTTCCTAATAGAGACAAAAATTCATAGCTGGTGTACATTTGGTGACTGTAATATCTTTTTTTTAGGGATGTGTATTACTCTTGAAAATTTCCCTTATGTTGTGGTTTAAGGCCACCCAGCAACTTAGTACCACACAGCCTTTCTCTCTCTCCCCTCCCCTCCAGTGGGATGGGGACGAGAATCTGAAAAAAAACCCAAAAGGTAAAAGCCTCATGGGCTGAAGCAAGGACAAGGAGGATTCACTCACCACTTATGGTCACGGGCAAGAAACATACACAAAACCAATTTAATGTTTTAACAATCAAAACCAGAATAAGATAAAGAGAACTACATCCTAAAAAGGCACTTCTCCCCTACCCCTCCCTTCTTTCTGGGCTCAAAGGCTTTGTTCCCAGTTTCTCTACCTTCTCCCTCAGCAGCACAGAAGGGCAGAGAATGGGGGTTGCAGTCAGTCCATCATGTGTTGTGTCTGCCACTCCATCCTCCTGAGGGGAGGACTCCTTGCAGTCTTCCCTGCTCCAGCATGGGGTCCCTCTCGTGGGAGAGCCCTTCACACACCACTTCAGTGTGCGTTCTTCCCACAGGCCACAGTTCTTCACTAACTGCTCTGGCTTGGGTCCCTTCCACGGAGTCACAGCCTCCTTCAGGCACAGCCGCCTCTTAACTGCAAAAGAGGATGTTCTGTTTTCCACATGAGGATTCAGGGTTCAGCTCAGGCTTGATTTTGCTGACTGCTGTGCTTCTAAGAGGCCATGTTTGATGGTTCAGAAGAATGGCTTGGATTGTAGCCCAAACCTGTTCTGTGAGGAACTAAGACTGATTTTTTGTTTTAGCCATCATCTCAAAGCTAACATGGTTTCTTTCTGTTTCACAATCACACCATAGTTCTCTCCAAGCTTTCTCAAAAAATGCCACCTTTATGTTGTTTGCATCATCACTTGTCATCTCCAATGTTTGTTTCCACTGAAAAATGAGAAAAATATCAAACATACTAAGAAAAGGGAAAGGGAAGGGAGGAGGGAAATAGTATCAGTACCTGCAGTGACTGGAAAGACAGGTAAAGAGAACAGCAAAGATTGTAACAATTTTGTGGTAATAAAAAACTTTTCCTTTCCCTTCAGCAGTATCTGGACCGTGAAATATTTTTTTCTGTCTAAAGGATAGGTGCTCTGCTTCAGCAGTCATCTGTGAGCAGTGAGATCCTTCTTTCTCCATCTCAGCATATGTCATTTTCACCCTTTTTGTGTCTGTCCCCAGAAGCAACAGCTATTTTCAGGGAAGAGTGTTGTTCTCTGTAGGCATATTACTCCCCTGGCTCACTTCAGACATACAGTGCAGAAATACCAATATTCTGGGGAATCTCTAGCTGATGGAGCTGATGGCTCCTCAGCCCTGGAGGGAAGAGGGGCCCGAGAAAGCTGCCTAATATTAAAGGATCACTTTCTCCAAGCTCAGGGGCGATGCATCCCAACAAGGAGGAAAGCAGGCAAAAATACCAGGAGGCCTGCATGGATGAACAAGGAACTCCTGGGCAAACTCAAATGAAAAACAGAACCCTACAGAGGGTGGAAGCAAGGACAGGTAGCCTGGGAGGAATACAGAGAAACTGTCTGAGAACCCAGAGATGATGTTAGGAAAGCTAAAGCCTTGATAGAATTAAATCTGGCCAAGGACGTTAAGGGTACAAGAAGAACTTCTATAGGTATGTCAGTGATAAAAGTAGGACTAGGGAAAATGTGGGCCCTCTCAAGAAGGAAACGGGAGACCTTGTTACCCAGGATATAGAGAAGGCTGAGGTACTTAACGAGTTCTTTACTTCAGTCTTCACAGGCAAGAGCTCAAGCCACACTGCCCAAGTTGCAGAAGGCAAAGGCAGGGACTGGGAGAATCAAGAACCTCCCACTGTAGGAGAAGATCAGGTGTGAGACCATCTAAAGAACATGAAAGTGCCCAAGTCCATGGGACCTGATGAGTTGCATCCACAGGTCCTGAGGGAACTGACAGATGAAGTTGCCAAACCACTATCCATCATATTTAAGAAGTTGTGACATTCTGGTAAAGTTCATACTGACTGGAAAAGGGGAAACATAGCCCCCATTTTTAAAAAGGTAAATAAGGAAGACCCGGGAAACTACAGGCCAGTCAGTCTCACCTCTGTGCCTGGCAAGATCACAGAGCAAGTCCTCCTGGAAACTATGCTAAGGCACGTGGAAAACAAGGAGGTGATTGGTGGCAGCCAACATGGTTTCACCAAGGGCAAAATCATGCCTGACAAATTTGGTGGCCTTCTACAACAGTGCCATAGCACTGGTGGATAAGGGAAGGACAACTGACATCATCTACCTGGATCTGTGCAAAGCCTTTGACACTGTCCCACTTGACATCTTTGTCTCTAAGTTGGAGAGACAAGGATTCATCGGAAGGACCACTCGCTGGATAAGGAATTGGCTAGACGGTTGTACTCAAAGAGTTGTCGTCAATGGTTCTATGTCCAAGTGTAGACTGGTGACAAGTGGCATTCTGCAGGAGTCGGTATTGTGTTGTTTAACATCTTTGTTGGAGACATGGACAGTGGGATGGAGTGCACCCTCAGCAAGTTTGCTGATGACACCAAGCTGTGTGGTTTGGTGGACACACTGCAGGGAAGGGATACCATCCAGAGGGACCTTGACAGGCTTGAGAGGTGGGCCAGTGCAAACCTCATGAAATTTAACAAGGCGAAGTGCAAGGTCCTGCACATGGGTCAAGGCAATCCCAAGCACAAATACAGGCTGGGCAGAGAATGGATAGAGAGCAGCCCTGATGAGAAGGACTTGGGGGTGTTAGTCGATGAAAAGCTCAGCATGACCCAGCAATGTGCGCTTGCACCCAGAAAGTCAACCGTGTCCTGTGCTGCATCCAAAGAAGCATTAGCAGCAGGTCAAAGGAAGTTATTCTCCCCTTCTACTCTGCTCTCGTGAGACCCCACCTGGAGTACTGTGTTCAGATGTGGGGCCCCCAACATAAAAAAGACATGGACATGTTGAAGCAAGTCCAGAGGAGGACCACAAAGATGGTCAGAGGGCTGGAGCACCTCCCATACGAGGACAGGCCGAGAGAGTTGGGCTTGTTCAGCCTGGAGAAGAGAAGGCTCTGAGGAGACCTAATAGCAGCCTTCCAGTACCTGAAGGGGGCCTACAGGAGGGATGGGGAAACACTCTTTATCAGGGAGTGTAGTGACAGGACAAGAGTTAAGGGTTTTAAACTGAAAGAGGGCAGATTTAAGAGTCACCATCCCTGGAGGTGTTCAAGAAACATGCAGACATGGTGCTTAGGGACATGTTTTAGTGAGTTAGGTCGTGCGGGCTGATGGTTGGACTTGGTGATCCTTGAGGTCTTTTCCAACCTTAATGATTCTATGATTTTATAATTCTATGATAAATAGAATAAAGTTTTCACTCTGAGAGTGGTTAGACACTGGAACAGGCTGCCCAGAGAAGCTGTGGATGCCCCGTCCCTGGAGGTGTTCAAGGCCGGGCTGGATGAGGCTTTGAACAACCTGGTCTAGCGGAAGGTGTCCCTGCCCATGGCAGGGCGCTTGGAACTAGACAATTTTTAAGGTCCCTTTCAACCCTAACCATTCTCTGATTCTAATTTAAAGTAATGTGTCTTTTGTTTCTTTTACAATAAGGCTATCAGAAAATAAGCATATTGTTATATCAGATCTGAAATATCAAGTTTGTTCCTTTATTTTAAAAAAGATTTTTAAATGCTGTAAATTCACTTTTAATTTTTAGGAAGTTTAGATATGATCTAAAAGATTTGTCTTCCTCCCACCTGCCTGCATGCTTTAGGGGTTAACATCTGAGCTGATCTCTGAGAAACATTGAAAGGAAATGTTTCAAAAAAGACTATAAACCTCCCACTTTTCCAGTTGGAACTAGTCTGTGAATGCTTTATGCCTATTGAAAAAGATATCACATGGCCCTTTTGTATGTTCAGACTAGGCAAGTGCACACACTGGCGTAAACTTAAACCTCATATGCCAACCTGAAAATTATTCATAAAATGTCTCTTCCATGCCACCAACACAATACTCTAAGTTCTCTTTTAAATAGTGACTGTTGGAGTTATATTCTTTGCAGAACCCTTAAATACATTTTTTAAGCAGTGTGTAACAGCAGCAATATATACTTAGATTCTGCCCGAACGAAAAAAGGCAGGGAGGGATTACAGGCAGCTAGGTGGTTTGATTCATGTGAAAGGCTAAGATGCAATCAAGACTTCTACAGGGAAGAGAAGGGCTACCATGAGGGATCTAAGGTGGGAACTAATTGTGTCTTCCAGTATGTAATGGGGAATTACAGTGAAAACAGAGCCTGGCTCTTCTCAGGGACAAATAGTAAAAGAACAAGAGCCAACAGTCCTGAGATATAACAAGAGAAATTCCAGGCGAACATAAAATGCTTCCTTTGAGATTAGCACAGCACTGAAACAGCTGCCCGGAGAGCCTGGGGAATCTCTTTTCTCAGAAGGGTTCAGGGCTTGTCTGGACAAGGCCCCAAACAACGTGAGTTAGGTCCTTACTCTAAGCAGGCAGTTAGGCTAAAGACTACCAGAAGCCTTTTCCATGACAAATTATTCTAACATTCTATGAGGTTCCATAGCAAAATTAGTCCAGCTGCTCTGTTTTGCTGTCCCAATGGCGTTTTGAATACCTTCTTTTTTTCTACCTCAGCTATCCTCTCTCTATATAGTGGGACTCATTGCATGTGGCTAATGTAATCTACTCTTATTCAGCTGAGAAAGGGGTTCTGAGCCCCTGACTCCACCTGAACAAGGGAACTGACAGACTGATAAGAGGTAGGTCTCTCTGGTGCCTTCCTCTTCCACCACCCTCCTCGCCCCTTTCTCCTGCTTCTTCTGCCTGCAAAAGAAAAGCATGATCACCAATGAAAGCAGCCTTCTTAAAGCTAATTTCCCATTTCTATAACACTCATCTGTGCAGAAAAAGCCATAAACAAATATCTTGACTCTGTCTGTGATTCGGTTGCTTGCACACCAGGTAAAAGAACCCTTCTTTTGGGACAACACTGTTGTTTTGTCTACTATACCAGTGACACTGGAACATGCTTTTGTTAAGTAAATCCTTCTTTCTTAAGTGTTATATACACTTTAAAAAAAATGGCTTGTGGTGTATTCTGATCACAGAGAACGTTACATCTACCAGTATGCACAGTACTTGAAGTTACTGATTATATGACAGATTGTCCTCTAATACACTGAGTTCAATCCATATGAATTGGGCCATCTACAGAGTTATTGACAAGATGTTGAAATGACAGTATTGTATTTTTAATGTATTTTATATGTATGTATTTTATATGTACATTTTTTATGTAGTATGTATCACATGTATTTTACAAGTAAAGGACTGTTACAATACATAGAATACCATGTATCCTTCATAAAATTACCTTCTCAGTGAAAGAAGTTTCTCTTGATTATGTATGTGGTAAATTAATTTATGAATACTAAATTTAAGATAAATCCTGAAAGAAATTATCTCTGAGAAGGTTCTTCAAACTAATTCTGTAGTAGAAACATGCTGCCTTGGGTAATATTCTTGTCTATATTTGGGACCATTTCAACCCTTACTAAAGCCTAAGACAGTGTAAAAGGTTCTAAACCTCCTAATTCTACATATAGGAAGGTCCCTAGAACAAGCCCTGCAAAAAACAATCCAAAACAAAACTATGAAACTTTAATAACATCTGGCAAAGGCTAGTTGGTGCTGGGAATAAGAAATGCAACCGAGAATAGAATGATGATAATATTCTGTAGAGAACCTTGGGAACACAGAATTGCCCTCAACAAGCACTACAAGTGTGAATTGTCTTTTGTGTAAATACTATATTTCAGTTTCTTACTCGTGCTCTGTCCTCTGCTCATGATCTTTTCCTGTCAGTGTGAAGAAAAGCTTTAAACATCTCTGTTTCAGACTTTAACAGTTACTTTGTCATTAGTAGTTTAATGCATAGCTTTGAAGATTGGGTCCAACCCTGGGGTTCGTGATAGACATTCAAGCCTTGAGATTAGGCTCAAACTCTGTGGTGGTACCCAGACCTGTTGGATTGCTGAGGAAAGCCTATCAGCAGATTGCACCTGGCCTGAGAGCTATTTGCTTATCTGTTTCACTAGTGCTGACCTAACAGAACCTATGTATGTGTAACTCACTGATGCTGTTGTAGGTACCTACCTTAGTGGTAGGTAACACCTATAATGGCCTTGGAAGTCTACATTTTCTTTTTGATCAGTGTGATTTGAAGATACTCAGCACTGCAGTAGGCACTCTCAGTTCTTTATGTGATGGAGAAATATCTGATATGCTTTTGATGGGAAAAAAAGCACAAGCAAGTTTCGCCGGGGTGAATGTGACTGAAGTCTGGTTGTCACCCCAGAACCGTGCTGTTAACACTACCAGCAAAGACTTAATCTTGCAACACTGAAGTGAATGGGCACTTGTAGTAAGAAAACAAGGTGTCCGCTGTTGAAGAGAGACCTACATTTCACTGTCATTAGGTGAAAGATGAGGTAGAAAGGGCAGTGCACAGCAGTGCTTACAATACCTCTCAAACTGGTTAATGAGCTGTTCTATTCAAGTTTTCTTTGCTGCTTCTTGTCCAATGCCTTCTGTCAGGTAAAAATGACACATTCTCAGTAAAGGCAAGCAGACCCTTGTGAATTATCTTTTTTTTTTTAATGATTTGTCTTTTCTTATATTTTTTTTAAACAAGGTGGGTTTGTGGGTTTTTTCTTTATTATTCTTTTTATTCTTTTAATATTAAAGATATTAAAGATTTGTACAGTGGGCAAGAGAAGTGGATGGTCTGAAGTGCTGTCAAAGTGTAAGTTAGACAAAGCAAGAATCTTTCCTCTTTCAGTTATAGTTAGATTAGTGATTACTGGCAAAGGAGAAGATGAAAACATTGTTTCAGTATCTTTACATAAATGGAGGGGGCTGATAAAAAATGTGGTAGAATTCGTTACCTTAAAGTCCTAGAATCACAGAAGTGTTAGCAGAAAGGGACTTCTAGAATTTTTCTGGTCCAAGCCTAACTGAAAGAGCAGCTGCCCTAGCTATGAACTGATCCCTTGAAAATGACAGCAATATTTGACACATAAAATCTTCATCATTTTGTGAGGTAAATTGTTCATCCTCATTCCAAGAAAATGAAAGAAAAGTTATTTAAAACAACAGCGATGAACTACACTGCAAACAGTATCTTTTAGTGCAGAATTACAGTTTAATTTCATTCTACATAGATAACATGTGAGACAATCCCTAGAACATAATCTTTAGACTATAAGAAAATGGAGGCACTGTACAGTTTTTTTGAAGGGAAAAACACTAGAAATAGGTTTCTCAAAAGTGAAAAGTTGACAAAATACTGGCAAAATATATCTTCAAGTATGCTTTATTTGCAGGTGATTATAAAGATTTTTAGGCAAAAAAACCTAGTCAATCTCATCCAATACATGATGGAACACAATTTAGTGCCTAATGCCAGACAGACTGGAAAATTAGCAGATAGGACCAATGATGCATTTTTTGATGAATTATACATGATAAAATGGTCAGCATTCATATAGTAAAAATACTCAATACATATGTATGGAGAATTATAAGCAGATAATATTTTAACTATAAGCAGGGATATTGTAAAAAAAATAAGGGGTGTAAGGGGATGGGGAAGCTACACACATATTAGTAATATCAGAAGCCGTACACATTTTTTTAAACACATAAGCATGTTCCTGCAAATCACTGTACTCTTGAGAATAGTATTTGCAATGTAAAACTTATCTAAAACATCACCAAAAGGAAACACTAATTCCTATTTTTTTTGAAAATGATTTTGTATTAAGAATCTTGCAAAGAACTCAAATATGTCATGGCCAAGAAACATGAATTACCCACCACTTCAGAGACTTTGCATTCATCACATTTAAATACTAGGTGTCTGATTTCAGAAGGTCTCATGCAAAATCCAGCTATAAAAACTCACCACAGAATATTTTCAAGGATAAAAAAGCTAATGTTTTTTAAAGATCTGACAGGCATCCAGTTGTGGAGGTGCATTTTAAAACTAATGTTACACATTTTCCAGCAGTCATTCAAAAAGCTAGTTGTTGAACTTTCAAAAATGCCCAGCTCTTATCTACACTTTGCATGGAATATTTACCAAAGCTCTAACTTCAGACAGTTAATGTAAGTAACATCATTATCTTTCTACAACTGCATAATGAGAATTAAATAATCACAAAACAAATTCTTATTATGAAATTACATTTTGTTCTCATGTACAATATATATATATTAATTTATATTGAATATAAGTCCAGTAATACTATCACAGTAATGTGCTGTAGTGGTCTTTCATAGTGAGAAAACAGCCCTAATCATCTTTAACATGCAAAGCTTGGAAGAACCAGGAATTCACAGTAAGTAGTACAATTTGCATATGCATCTTCTGCCACCCTAAAATTAACCAGAACACTCTAGACTGTTGCTTATTTTTTCTATATGTTTGACAAAAGCTATCGTTCTGTACATTCACAGTGGGATCCCAGCCCCCTGTACTCTCTGCATTAATGGATCAGGTTACCATTTTCCATAAGAGTAAACACTATAATATTTAGTATTTAATATAAAAATCTTGTGAAGAGTTGTTCCTAGCTTGAAGTTCAGCAGTTCAGGACTTGATAAAATTCTCCTTTTCATCGCTCTGAAAGGTTTCTTAGCGCATTTTGTAGTCATTAGATACTGACATTTCACATAGCTGTCCTTTAAAATCCAATTCTACTGTGAAATCCAGGTCACGCTGTAAAAAGATTTAAATGTAATATATAAGTAAGACTATAAATTTAGTGTATGAATTCAGTTATCATTGCTTGGGTTGAAAAACGTGCAGATTCAGGAGATACCTACTCTGGTTGCTAACTTCTTTTGGTTTTAAATGTTGCTAACACTGAAAAAGCAGGATATAAGTATCATAGCATTCACCACCCGAACTATGTCCAGGGCATATTTGTGTATTCTTAAGGCTGATTACAAGTAGGAAGTGTCCTCATTACAACTAGGAAGGTTCTGAAATGCTGTGCTATCATACATATTCTGTAACAATTAAGGGTATCCCCCATTGAGATGCTCTTAATCTTAGGGTAAAGGGCTTTCACTCTAGGAGTTATTCCAGAATAGATCTATTAAACTTCCCACTGTAGAGAAGTTCTTAGTCATTCTTTATCTTATAATGACAAGTTTTTTGGAAAGAAGTACTACGTAGCCCTACAAAACAAAGCTGTTTCACTACAAGCTTTTGAAAGGCTTCATGTTTCAGAACAAAGCACTAACAAATCCTTTTGAACCAAGTTGGTCTTCTGTCTTACACTAACTATCAAGAACACATTAATTTTAGCACCTAAATCTGCATTCAGATGCTTACTGCTGTGCAAATGGATTTGAAATATTTTCTTCATTTTTCCTTCAAAACAAAACTGAGGCATTCAACACAAAAGAAAATGTTCCAGTCCACCAAGGACAACATAAAAGTGGGAAACAGACTATTTTCTTCTACATTCACAGCAAGCGCTAGCTTCAGGAGTGAATGTGTTTGTTTTAATGCCAAGTATATTTTGTTTTTTTTCTTCCAGTGTATCAACACTACTATGAAAGCCATATCCAATCTGTTATTTGGTAGAAAAAAGGAGAAGTAAAGCAAAAAAGGAAGACAATGAAACATTAAGATTTGCTGCAGTCAACAAATGCAGTATTTCAACAATTAGAACAACTGCATGGATGGATTATAAACAGGTTATTTTAATGGCTTTATGTTGTAATAGAAAATCAAGAGATTCTGCTCAAGGTTTTTGGCAGAATATGGCATCACTGTTTCTCCTGGAAGTTATATTTCTCATGTCTTGCTCTTCTATACAGACATGGATTGTCTACCAGACCATATTTCATAGTCTCCTTACAAGTTAAGAAGCACTGAATAACTGACATACTTGATGAGGGATTCAGCCTACAGCAGAGAAATCGAGTTATTTTTCACCAGTCATAATAGTGTGATATCCATCAAGCTTTAGCTTTAGTCTTAAATAAAACATCTGTATTTTCTGTGGAAAGCCACAATTTTTAAAGAGCCATATAACAAGTTCAAGTACATTTGATCAGTGAGTTAATACAGATGTTCAGCTGAAATCTGTCAGTTAATTTCCTAAATAAGAGCTCTTGGGCACTGAGTGGTAAATCTGGTTATAGACATAGAGCTGAAGTACTTAATCATCCTGTGCTGGCATAGGAGATCTTACCACTGATTTTAGTGACAGTATGAAGGGACCTTTGCCTACTTGTGTCACAAAATGTGAGCCAAGCTGATTGCAGAGGACAACTGATTTGGCGATGTACTTGAATAATTTCTTCCTTCCCATGCTAGCTTGTTTGCAGGCTCAGTTCTGTAACATCAGCACTGCATTATCATTGCTGTCACCAGCTTTGGTGAAACTGTGACTAGAGCTCTTACTAATAAACATGAATTTAGAGCCTTTAGCATGCTCATTGTTTTACTTATACGCATTTTATTTACTGTTGATTATAGTTTGTGATCCATAGCGTTGAAATTAGAATCAGTGATGGTGACTCACCACATTTTTTGCATTTGGTTTCATGGATATAGTCCCATAGATTTCTTCTCCTCGTCTCACAGTTAAATAGTCCTCTAAGTAGAACACAGTTTGTTTCCAGTGAGTATAGGGAGCATCAGGTGCTAAAAAATATATATGGATATTATTTACAGAAATGTCATCTTTCTCTTACAAATCAAATCAATACTTGTGAACAATTGAAAAAAGCCTTTCTTCTCATAAAATGCTTTAACTTATATTAGCAAACATGCTTTACAAGAACACAATTCTATTGACGGTCAGTGTGTGGTCTCCTGATTTTTAGTAGAGTAAGTCGTATGTGAATCACACCCAGCAAGAAGGATTCCAACAAGGGGCTGGCATTACAGGCACTTTTTTTATGCTTTCCTTTCAACCCACACATGTTCAGATTGGGGAAATCTTTACCACTAAGTGCTTTGAAAGTCAAAAGTCTAAATTAGTTCAAAAAACAATTACACAAAATAAAGAAAGAAAGGTTCAACAAAAACTATTAATCATAATGACACAGATGAAACCTTTGACTCATGACCCTAGAACAGCAGATTTTATAGTTTCCAGGAGGATACAGCTGGGGAAAGGGCACTTGCACCTTGACCTGTTTTTGGACTTTTTAAAGGCACGTGCTATGGGCAGAGATAGATACTGGTCTAAATGGGCAGAGATGGATACTGGTCTAAATTAATTTCTAGTTTTGCTTAGCAGAATAATTTTTATGACCTTCTACTATTTCAGGTTTTTATTCTACTGATTTGTTTTTATTTCTGTTTTAAATTCAAATCTTTGAGCAGTGCCTAATGAACTTGCATTGCTTATTGCTGTTCCTAGCATTCTTGCAGTTAAGAGTATCTAGGAACGTAAGAATAGCTGTGCAAGTTCAGAGACTTTCTAACATGGCAAAAAAGCATCTGAAAAATTTATTTTCCTTCCACTCATTTCCCCAATCACTTTTTTGATGCAGACATGGGACCACTGTATTGAATCATACTAATAATATCTTAAGACTGTTTAATAAAACAATGATCTCATTTCAACACAAATATTTGTTGTTTTTTTTTTTAATTGGCTTTAGAAATTGCTTGTGACTGGGGAAATAATGAAGCTTTTTAAAAAAACTGTCAGGACAGGAATTATTAAAAATTTTTATTTTCCAAAATTCTACAATCAAAAGACCAATACAACTTCTGTTGGAAACTGTGTTGGCAAACTGATATCTTCCAAAGGAAAAGTATTTTGCCAGATAATTTCTGGCTATGTGTCTAAACAGTTTTAATGACTGTTAATCTCAATTGCTAAATACAGAAATCTTCTTGCAGGAGTTCAGATCCAGAATCTGTTTTCCATTAGGACATGGTGTTGTAAAATTTCTAACAGAAAACATGTTAAACCAAAACTAAACTGAACTTATATTTTAAATCATAACTGCTGTCTTGTACACACATGTGTATAGGTGCAAATGCCCTTATGCAGAGCTACCTTCCTTAGAAAAGCCTGACATATCTGGAAACTTGTGCTTCATGAACAGGGTGTGTGTGTGGAAGGTATGCACAAGTCTTCAAGTCCACTGCAATTCACCACTTATTTTCTTCATAATTAAAACAATGACATATCAGTAAAGTGGGACTTCCTCATGTCCTACAAAATTGGATGTTTTACTGAACTCAGTAGAGATTTGCCAATAGACACTAGCTGAGAATCCAGTCTTCTAGACAGTGGTGTCTATTCCTTCAGTTTACAGATGGCCATATGACTTTTTTATGGAGTAACTTATTCTGCATGTATCTTATCATGATGTGCTGAATAGAGGCAGAGAACCACTTCCCTCAACTTTCTGTCTACACTCATGCTAATACAGGTCAGAATGACTGGCCAGATTTGCTGCAAAGGCATTCTTCTGATTCATGTTCAATTTGTTGCTCACCAGAATCCAAGAGTCTTTTCCAGCAAAGCTGATTTCTATCCAGTTGGCTCAAGCCATAGCATGGAGTTGTTTGATCCCAGCTGTAGGATTTTGCATTTGGTGTTACTGAACTTTACAAGGTTCTCATCAGTCTATCCCATTAATAAAGATGTGGAACAATATTGACCTCACTGTTGGTCACTGTCATACTTTAGAAAGGCCACCAGACAGTCTTTTATTTGAAAAACTGTGTGGGCTGAGGCAGGACAGGGAGGGTTTCACTCACTATTTAGGGTCATGGGCAAGAAACCAACACGACTTGGGAAAGACAAAAAAAACCCAACTGAATTTATTAACTATTTACAACAAGAAGCAAGATAGTGAGAGAGAGAAAACTACATCTTAGAAAGGCACTTCTCCCCTACCTCTCCCTTCTTCCCAAAGCCGAAAGGCTTTGTTTTGTACCTTCTCCCCCTTATGGCACATGTGGGCAAGGAATGGGGGGGTGCAGTCAGTCTGCCAGTTCTTCCTCCTCAGCGGAAGGCTCCTCATAGTCTTTCCCCACTCCAGCATGGGGTCCCTTCTCACGGGAGAGGTCTTCTCAAAATGCTCCAACATGAGTCCTTCCCACACAGGGCCACAGTCCCCCAGCGACTGCTGGTTTCTCCAAAAATCCAATGTGGAGTCCTCCACAGCTACATCTTCTCATGGATTGCACCAAGGGACAAACCATGCATCACCATGCATCTTCATCACACTGCAGGGGAAATTCTGGGGCACCTCCTTCCTCTTTCTTCTCTTTTCTGACTGGAGTGTCTGCGTAGATGTCACTCTCAGATCCCACTTTTCTCTCCGCCACAGGTCTTTCATCAGCTCCCAAGGAAACAGACTCATGGCGAGCCATGACGGAGGCATGGGCTATGGCAGGTGGGTTTGCAGAAGCCAGGAAGGCAGCTGGACAGCCAGGCCATGCCGGTCCACTGGAATTGGTCTGCCCGAGCCAGGCCCTGCTCAGGGCTGTGCCAACCCCCATCTTCTGTGCCCCCTCTTAAATATGTTATTCACAGAGGTGCTGATTGGCTCAGCTCTGGCCCGGAGTGGGTCCAGCCTGAAGCCGGGGAAACTTCCAGTAGTTTTTCACAGGGGCTAGGTTGGTGGTACTCCTTCCCCCACCCGCCTGGCTACTAAAACCTTGGAACCAGGGGTGGGGGTGAACTCCTAGCAGCCACTTGCAGGAACCACCACTTTAGCCCCTCCCCTGCTACCACAGCAGACTCGGCGGAGCTAGGGGAACTGTTAGCAGTTCCTTATAGGGGTTGCCACTGCAGCCCTTCCCTTGCTACCAGCAAGGACTTGGAGTCCAAGGAAACCTTTAGCAGTTACTTACAGAGCCATTACTATGGCCCCTCCCTGCTCCCAAACAAACCCACCACACCAAACCACAACAGTCACCTGTGGGATGCTACTAAGAACTGGCGTCTGGTTTGTCTTTGCCAATTGACATATTTTGAGCCAAATTTTCACCCATGTTATTGTTCACTTATCCAGTCTGTATGTCACCAATATAGCTGTAAGGCTGCTATGCAAGGTTGTATAAAAGGCTTCGCTAAAGTCAAGGTATACAACAGCTACTGATCTTCTCTCATCCACACAGCTAGTCATCTAGAAGGCAATCAGGTTTGTCAGATATAATTGGTATATCTATAAGTCTGATTACCTGTAGAAAATCCCATCTTCTTGTGGCATTTTGTAAATTCAATATTAAAATAGGTGACCAAAGCATGAATGTAGTCATTACGCTGAATTTGGAGGCAGAAGGCAGAAGTAAATGCCAATTCTTCAGTCTTCACTGTATAAATATCTACTTCCTGTTTTCAGAAGAAAGACATTTACATGCAGATATCTGTGACTGTAAGGTAAGTGCTAAGTGATGTACTTAAGGATTTTATTTAATGATTATCAACAAAGACAACTGGCAGCCCTTTAACACTGTAAGAAATCAATGGTACATTCAGATATATCAAATCATCAGCAAATTATACAGTTATCTGACTAACTTGACAGAGTGTGATGAGAGATGCCACTTATAGAAGAGTGTGTGTGCTTGGGAATGACAGAAAGGGACTGCGGGAGCTGGAGGAAATAAAGGTAGAAACATGCTTGGGCTCAATGGATATTGAAATGGAGATACAGGTCTCATTTCTAAGACCTTTCGTCATCAGGGACTGTCACCATAAGGAAAGCCGGCAGAGTTGGGTTTTTAATAAAAATAAACTTCTCATTTGTTTGACCATCTCCGGAAGGGAATGAGCATTGACTGTGTCAAGCAGTCAAAGCATTTGAGGCATGACAGGGACCTACTTTTTGCTGATAATGCTTTCTAGTCCTGTGTCAGATAGCCAATTCCAAATAGTAAGCATAGGGATCTTACTCTTGAACTAGACAGAAACAAATCATGTAAATCATACTACGGCTTGATTGCAATAGTTGGGAGCAATGCTGTAATCTCCAAGATTGCTTATTTTAATTAATATTTAAATCTCACTGTCCAAGCCTTAAACTGAGTTTTTTAGATGAATCTCATTTTCCCAGCTACGGAATAACTCATAGTCATGTTAGGGAGGATACTAAGTCTGAAATACTAATAGTTGTATTTTAATGCTATAGGAATTGTTTCCTATCAGTGTACTTTCTGATATCCTTCTCAGTGTATCTGGCTTCACTGTCCTTACTGTCTTAATCAGAACATATTTGTCAAGAGCCAGATGCCCCCAAAATATTTTTCTATTATTTGGAAAGTCAGTATTAACAAGAAAACTGCTCATGCATACAGAGAAATAAAAGCTTTGTAGGCAGAAATCCAAATTTCCTCTACTCTACCAATATAAGCCAGGAATCATATCACTGACCTCACCAACATTGTTTCAGGCTCACACTACAAAAAAGGTCTATTAGAGGGCTCTTTTAGCCTCTTTTAGGGCACAATAGAGGGGTCTTTTAGCAATTGCATTCTGTAATCTAAGAGAAATCTGCAAAAATAGACATCAAAAGATGCAGCCATATTTCAGTTACCGAGGCCTTTGCATGGACCACATATCACGTGTTTCTGAGACTTAGAAAACTTATGGTGAGATGATTTAAGCAAGCTATAGTTTTGGCCTCACTGATTAGCAATATTGTTAAAGAATAAATTAACCATAATGAAAATTATTCTACTACATTGCAATGGCACCCTGAGTCACTAGTGCTTATAAGTGACCCATGCTTATAAATGGTAATTTAAAGTTGAGATACACTTAAACGTGGGTTTTTTTCTCAAAAGAAGATAAAAAGAAAAAACTATACTAGGAATAAGAATTTTTGAAGTCTTCTGGCAGACTTCCATAGCAGCCTGCAAAATTTGCTTTGACAAACTAGACTGGACTGGTGGGGTGGGCGATAGCTGCAGATTTCTGTCATTTTTGTTGTCATTTTCGTTGTAATTTTCATGGTATCACTGTGGGGAAATTGTGAATTAAGTCCCAATGATGAGGCACACAAAAGGGATCTAGCTCCCTTTCTCTTGTGTTGGCTCTGCAAGGTAAAATGGAATCAAAAGCAATAGGAAATATATTTATTAATATAAGAAGTTAGTGGAAATGTCTAAGAAATATTGAACAGATGTGCTGGACAAAATGGTGGTCACTCCCAGTCTTTTTTTTTTTTAAGGACAGAAACTTATTTTTTTCTTTTAACTATGCAAGATATGAGATCAATGTGGGTTTTTTTAATTTATAAATTTAGTTTTGAAACTGGTCTAATCCTGTTTTGGTGATCTCTGTGAATCATACTCTGGCTACCATATATTCTTATATTAAATTTCATTGCTCATTGAATGTTAATTTCAGCTAAGAGCACAGGCAAGAAATCCATATCTTTGCATAAAATAAGTGGAAAAGTCATGATTTACCAGTTTTCATTCAGATTTCAAAACCAACAACGAAATGGGCATACTTAAGCAGAGATCTGATCAAAACACAGATCGTAAGTATACTACAAGAATTAAAATGTGTCAAGCTGAGCAACAATAGAAGTGTCAGAATTATCAGCTAAAAAAGGAGGTCCAGTCTGTAGTTGACACTGCGTGAAAGACCATGAGACATCCCATGCTACATGTGTCTCTGCAAGAGAGACAGAGAGAGGTCCAGTTTTTACATTCACTGCATAAAGAATGGTTCTTGGGCTGTCCAGTGGAACAAATTGTTTTAGGACTCAGCAAATGATGTATAGAAGATCACTTAGAATCACAGGGATGATGACAGTGAGGTTGAGATGTAGTGTTGCCAGCTGCTATGTATTTCTTGTTTGAATGGTATCACCCTAGTTGAAGGCAACTTAACGAATGAGAGAAAGAGCCCTGAATCAGGTCAGCTGATAGGAAAAATGCTGACTCACTGCCTGACCCGTTTTGTCATGTGAATCGTAATTAAGGTTGCTACTCAGCTAGGGTTGTGTGAGCATGGAGATATGTTAAAGATTGAAATCTCAGTGAATGCCTGGTTTCGGTGGGTTTTTTCGTTTGGTCAGTTTGTTTTAGAGTTTTTCCCCCCTTCCTCTTCCCACTGCACCAGCTGTCTTGGTTTGGACAAAGAGGGAAATGGTCAACCCAATGCAAGGTGTGATGGTGAAGGCAGTGCTAATCATAGCAGGTAAAGGTGTTGAACTGATGTAGAAGCTGGAGGAGAGGCGGCATTGGTATTGTCAGCTTCAGGAAAAGGATTGATCTGAAGGCTGAGAAGTAAAATTAATTGCTAGGAAAAAGAGAAAGGGCCAAAACTTCTTTTCTGACAAGCATTGAGAAAGTGACCTCTATTGCCAGTTGCATACATGCATAGATGTGAGGGGAGCAATGAATTCAATAGTCAGTCCCAAAACACATTCACTTTTCCAAAAGAAAATATATTTTTAAAGAGTGCAGACAACTAACAGTATTAATGTTGGGAGAGAAGAAACGATATTAAATTCTGGGTGTTTTGGCAGAGAAACGAAAGGAAGAATGGAGTATCTGAGATTGTTTTGATATTGCAGCACATTTTGGTTTTCTATTAGATGAAATAACAGGGAAGCAAGTGTAGCTATGGCTTCTAGATAAGAGACATCAGCCTCCTGCCAGGACCCCTCTTATGCCATCTTTTCCCATTTGCAACAAAGGAAATGGCTGAACTTTACTAGGGTATTGTTTAGGGTTTGTTTGTTTTTTGGTTTTTGGTTTTTTTTGAGAGGCGGGAGGAACAGGCAAAGTTAAATCTGAGGGTACCAAAAGGAAAGACTCTGGGGAGAACTGTTAGAAAGAAAAGAGTGACGAGGAAAATCACTTGGGAAAGGGAAGGGAGATTTTCATGTGGAGAGAAGAGTAGAAAAGAAAAATGAGAAAACAAAGAGCAGTAAAGAAAGATGGAAAATTAGTGCCATAGGTGCCTCTTGATTTACTTTAGGAGAAGCTAGGAGAAAGGAACATGATTAGGGACTTCACTGAACTTGCAGTTAAGCAAACGTCTCATGAGGAATGCCTTGTGCTAAACCTCATGGGTCAAGAGGACTATGGGAGAAGAACATGGGACTCATGAGAGCTCAAGGACAAGTGGACACCTTTGTGGCTGGATCTTTCTGAGCAACAGTATCTGTTGCAGAAAACACTGCAGGTCCTTGGAAAAAAAGCTTCACACAGGTCAATCATCATATTTCCAAAACAACAGAATCTCCAAGAACTGTCTATTTGAGCATACAGGTCAATTTTTATGCTATGTTCTATGATAAACAAGAATATTACTTTTTTTTTTTTTGGTGCAGGGAAGGCAGTTTGTGCTTTAAGCAGCATTAAACTGTAATCTTAAGGTGGTGTGTATCCTTTTTTTTAAATTATAAACTGGACATGGCATTTTGTTCATTCTTGTTTGGTTTTGTGAGTTTTTGGAACTCACTCATGGCAGGTTTTTCTACAGCTGTGTGAACAATTGATTTACTGTTATTGTAGTCTCTGCTGCTGATACCAAATCAAAATCAACATGGGGAAAAAGTTTGGGGTCAACCCAAACACATTTGTATTTCTCTAATATGCAGGGGGATCAGAGAAGAAAACACAGCTGTTTTACTGAGTTTGAAACAAACTTTTCCATTTTTTTCAGGCAATGATACTGAAAGCAGTAGGCCCTCAGAAGGACACTTGTACACTTTTCCTGAGATCAGTCATTGACTCCGGTGGTTTGAAGATGCTCTGGTCCACTACCTTCCCTGGCTGATTTGGTTTTGAATTTAAACAGATGACTCCTACTTGCCAAGAAAATTCCAACCCTGGGATATATTTAAGAGATCATTCAAAGGTGAATTGCTTCCACAACAGAGAAGATGCTGTATTTCCTGCATGCACTGCCCTCAGTCCACCTGTGGCTTAGTGGCTAGTGTTCCTTGAAGGGTTCAAGACTTGAGATACATCCAATTCCTGAAGAGTACAAATGAGGAAATTTTACTCACTTCTCCAGCATTCTAGAAAGTGTCATGGTTACACAGCATGCAGGGGTTGATGTCTTTTTTTGCTGATTTTGTAGAATAATTCAGAGCATCTAAGCTGGGAATTGAAATAACTGCAGAAGCACAGGGCTCTGACTGCTCTATTAGGAACGCATCTAGTGACTAGTCCATCTACTGACTAATGTACAGGGAACCCAGGCTCATCTGGTAGACATCCTAAGTTAGCTGGTTTTGGGCTGAATACACCCCTAAAAAATCCCTTTGTGAATCTAATATGAATAAGCTGCGCCATCTTGAAATGCTATAATAAAACATTTGAATAATTAAACATCATTGCTTTATTTATTCTGAAATGTTTTCTTAGGCTAATATTATTCTCTGAATTCACAAATATTTTCAGGATCAAATAAATAAATGCACTTTATATAAATAAACCATGTGCAAGAGTAAATTAAATTTAAAAAAGAAACGCAGCCTCAGTTTTTTTCTACTTCCATACTGCTAGCTTGAACAAAAGCCTCCCTCCTTCCTGCCTTTCATTGACAATTTTCTCTTATTTTTAATGATCAGTTTGTGAGATTGGAGACAGATTCTGGAACAAAGAATGGTTTCTGCTTGTGTGGTTACTACTCGCTTTGCTCCTAAGGTGTCATTACATGGTAAAGCACCATTCAGTGTATGGACAAAAGATGTTGGGGTGTGTAGAATTAAATATAAAACCTGAATAGGAACAGTTTGAAAAATTGTATCTGTCTTCTTAAACCAAACTACTTTCAAAGACCTTCTAAGCATTAGATTTGCACTTCATTTAAGGGCATGCACTTTTGTAACTTTATTCCAGAGAAGCCAACCCATTTAGCCACCTGATCTCTCACTCTCTAGACATACTTTATGTAGTCTAAATAAGTGTTTATTCTGTGTGGTTTTTTAAATTTTAAATTGCTCTGGCTCAGGCTATTTTCAGACACAACCATCTTGTGTTCCTCTCAGTGCAGATGGACTGTGCATGCCTATGTACTCACAGAGAGTTTGTATGTCTTTCCTTTTTGCATATGGGAATATTTAATGCTGTGTTTGTTACTGGCAAAAAGTGAAAGGGAAAAAAATTGAGCTGAGTCTTGGGGAAAAAAGAACATGCTCTTGGATTCATGGACCTGATCGTACCACTGCTATTGATGTGGACAGCCTTATTCATGAGAGTGGTACCACATGAGGAGATTTCTTTCACATGGTAGGAATTTCAAAGCTTTCCTGTGTTCCTGCGGACTATGGATTCTTAACCTGGTCTTGTGAATAGGGAGTAGTGACCATTCAGTCTTATATGTAGAACAGTGTACAAGCTAACATCTGGCTGCGGATTTTGGGGCTGGGAGATCACAGTAACATTCTGGATAAGGCTAAGAATCAGGAAGATATACAAATAAAATAGATTCCAATGCTGATCTCATTCTCTGGAGTAAATTAGCATTATTTTGTCAGAGCTGACCAATTCAGAAACTGATGCTTCTGTCTTTTTTACTGAAAAAATGTGCCCGTTCTCCTCAGTAACATTCTATCAGTAATTTCCAACTTCTATTTACAAGAAGGTAGGGCAATTAAAATTTGTATCTAAATACACCATGTCACTATTTATCCAGTATTTGCACGTGTATAATTTGAAAGACTCTTAAGTCACAGTTAGCAGTAGCCAGATGAGTACAGAATCACAAGGAGACTTTTGCTTTTGTGTATTCCATAAGCGATGAAGGTATCAATGGTCATGCCTAGCTCAGGTGACAGTATTGGGCATGTGCAACATACTAGTGTTGACTTATTTAAAACTGCACAATTTTCCTTGTTAGTGTGACAGCATTCTGTGATGATGGCTTCTGCAGCTAGTTAGAAGCATACAAAGATAGTAGTAAAACATAGCAGGTCTCCAAAGAATCCTACAGTTAGGTGTAAACATTCATAATTAGGTACATTTGGAATAGCCAAACCTTTATTAAACAGGCATTGGTCACCACTTGCTTTGGATCTACTATGTCCACCAAAGGCTCCTTCATGGCAACATCCCTAATACAGGTCATGTCAAAGCCGTACACATTCTCCCACCCTGTCAATGCAAATGGATGTGTCAAAGATTAGCAGTGACAATAAAAATATTTTTTTGTTTCTCAAGGCATCTATCATTTGAAAGAATTTCTACCATTTCCTAAATTTCAGCTCTTCTCTTTAGCTCTCTGCTCCCTGCTGCAGCTGTCTCTGTCATCATTGCTATTTTACAGATAATGCAGTTGTGACAAAATAACCCCCCAATGTACATTTTTGAACAAGTGGCCCTCGTTTTTTGGTGTTCCCAAAACTGTGTTATACAAGATTTGTCAATGATATTCGTGCCTTTAAACATTTGAGTGTGTTGTCCAAAATAATATAATATGTCAAGTTGAGACTTTGGAATATCTGCTAAGATTATTCTATCCTTTCCTATCCGTTCTGGCTAATATTTCATTTATTTTTAAACTGCTAATCAATGAGCAGTTTGCATGCTCTTTTATTTCTTTAAGTAGTCTTAGTTTCAGCAAGTGAATTACTGACAGAAGTAGAATTACAGGTGTGCTTCAATATTTGGAGCATCCAAGTTTTAATCTGCATGTACATCATGACAAAAAAGCAAAATGTCCACTGTCTAAAAGACTTAAAAGCCATGCTGATCTTCTGTATTTGAACTGTTCTTCTGATTGTTCTCATAAATGCTTATCTTCCTGAGTTTTTTTTTCCTTTAACAAAATGAACCATTGAAACATTGAAACGTTGAAAAGTACACCGACTTTAAGATAGCTTAACAAAATGAAACTAAAACCTCCAAAAAAAAGGTGAAATCTTAGTCTTATGAATCATATGAGTCAAAGTCCACCCGAAGTCATGAGTCAGTGCTCCATCTGAAAATCTAAACTGAATGCTGTGATACTTTTACTTTGTGATACTGAATACTGTGAACTTCTAAAAATTTTTTTAAAAACAAGCAAGGTAAACTGATAAACAGCAATAGTAAGCATATTTGAAATGTCTTTTTTTTTCAGAGCGTAGCATTTGAGCTATTAGTGTTCCAAGAGGACTATGATTGAAAGTGTGGCATGAGCAAAATATCTGAATATTTCTAAATTGGAACAAATCTGGGCATGAAAAGTTCTTTGATATGTTATCTCTTTATTGGGCTGTCAGTTTATCAGTATTTCAGGGGAGCTGGTGATCAAAACTTTCCTTTCAGGTAGCATGAGCATGGGGGAACTTCAGATTTTATTTATTGAAGCCATATGTTTTTACATGATTACTGAGAAAAGATTAATTAGGAAACCCCAAAGGAACAATTTATTAATAGAGTTGTTGGGGCCTCCATCACTTAATATACTTCAGCCTGCATGGGATGCCTTTGAAATATATGCCACAGTCTGTGTTATACAGAGACCTGTCACAGGAGTTAAAAGATAAAATTATATGTTTTACATTTTGCAGGAAATCAGGGTAATTTACTATAGCAGTACTACGTGGCATTAATAAAATCTGAGAAATCAGAAGTCAGATTTTTTTAGGAACCTCATATTGCATTATTTCTTAATCAATATGATGCTTCTTGAGTGTCCTTTGAAATGCTCAGCCCTGCAACTTATATGAAGGCAAGGCTCTATCCACCTTAAGAGAGAAAAAAGAAAGATGAAAAACTGAAATGTAAGGAGACACCACTAAGGATTTATAAACTGAAAAGGGAGACAAGATGGTGGTGCAGATAGGTAGTGAGATGGAAATAACTGAAGAAGACATAGAGCTATAAAAAGTGAGAGGGGAAGGGGAATCAAAGGTGAAATCAGAAAATAAACTGTCTTAAAGGAAGACAACATTTTAGAAGACAAGAAGAACTCAAAACATTTTTTTTTAAATGATGAAAAAGTAAATGAGTTGAAAACAGCTGTATTGTCTATGAGAAAAGAAAAAGGCTCAAGGCCTAGAAAGGAACGGATTCAAAAGCAAGGTGAAAGAAGGCATAAGGGATTTTTTTTTAGGCCAAAATGGCTTTGATTCCTTTACAGAATGGATGCCTCATACATCTTTTCAATTATGTAAATTTTGTAAGGAATTTACCTGTCAAGGTCATCACATAACTGAGGAGAAAAATCTAGCCTGTGCTTGAAGAATAGATATAAATCTCCCTGGCACCTACACAGACTTCTCACTGCCCCAGTGCACTGGGCTTGCTTTTGACCCTAAATGGCTGTTTTGACCCATTAGCAGTTTTGTGTATTGGTGCTGAATTTGATTACAGAAACAGCAAACTTTATTTTCTGAGAGGAACTGAGATGCAAAGAATGAGGAATTAGGCATTTTCATTTAAAGTTTGACTGAACCCACTAATTTTACCCAAGCTTTTGCATGTATCCTTAGTTAATAAAACTGCTTAGGATTTTGTGATTTTTTTTGTTCCCCTGATGGAAAATGCCTTTAAGTAAAATTGACCAGGTCTGAAAAATAAGCAAAAGTCAAAAAAGAGAAAAAATAAAAAATAAAACAAGAGTAAAATCATGTAGATCCTACTCATTTAATCAAATATTATGACCAAACAGATCCAAACTTGGGTGACCTGGCATACAACAAGTTGACCGTGAACCAGGAGTATGACCTTCTGATCATGAAAGTGAACCACATGCTAAAATAAGAGGAGTGTCCGAGAAAACTGGGTTTACTTAGCTTGGGACAGCAAAGGCTAATGGTAGATCTAATTGGTAGCTGCTGCTACAGAAACAAAGAAAAAGTCAGATTCCCTTCGGGTGACAAGGGACAATGAAGGCAAGTTTCAGCTAGGAAAATTCTGACTGGATATTTAGAAGCATGTTTACTCCTGAGGGTACTTCAGCATTTGAATAAGTGCCTAAAGAAGCTATAGAATCCCCATCTTTTGACTCTGCAGGGCAGGGCCCTGAGCGACCTGCTTTAACCATGAAATCTGGCCCGCTTTGAGCAGGAAGTTGGACTAGGTGACCAGTAGAGGTCTCTAACAGCACCAGTTATTCAATGAAACTTCAAGGAAAAAACCCCATTTTAAATGTAAAGGAAAAGTCGATTTTATGGATCTATGAAGTAAACCAAAAAGGTTTAGAACTTTTTTCCACATCAAAGTAAAATGGACATTTCTGATTCTTACATTGCATTTAAAAATTCTCATATAAAGTATTTTAAAAAGTTAAAAAAGCATTACTTTTTTTTTCTTCTCGACAAGCTTATTACTGAAATATCAATTTTTTCTAGGCTTATTTCCTAACACTTACAATTCAATTGCATCTTAGTAATTTTTCTGGTCCTGTTATTTTAAAGACAAAAGCCAGCACCTGGATGGCAAAAGAATATTACCAATTTTAATGGCAGTTATGTGGGACAATACATTTATCAAAACAACAATAAAACCAAATCTCCTAAAATCCACTCTTTAAAATAGTGGTAGAGGTATCAATATAACTCTAAGCAAGGTCTACATCTGTTTATTTATGCTTCTTTCCTTTGTGCACTTTAAATTACTTCAGGTTTCCTGACTTTATCAGCAGACTGGAATTTTCTCCAGTTTTTCAATGTTTATATTGTAATTCTGGACTGGTCAGTGTGATTTCTTGGCTTTTGCAAAACTTTGCCAGCAAAGAGATTAAAATAGTTCACTATAAATCAAATATTTTAAGAAAATAACCATACAAAAGGGTTACTGTTAGGCATTCACTCACAATGAATTTTGAAGTCCTTGTACTGTCTGTCTTCAATTGCTACCACGTACAAAGCAGCTCGGTCTGGAAACATTAGCCCTCCTGGTTTCTGTTGATGAATTGTGGGGAAATGGATCTCGTAATCTATTCACCTGACAAAGACATCACATTTTGAACTGCACATACAAAAACCAGACAAACACCCCTTGCATGCCTTTATTGTTTCCTTCAGATTGCAACTCTTGCAGCCTGTGGCAATGTCATTAGATAGTGTCTATACGAATTTCACCAGCAGTTAATCAAAAGCAAAGCTCTTTCACTGAGATTCTCTTTGTTAATCTTTTTGTTAAAGCCTAAGAAATGGCACTTGGAGATTAACTGTGTCTTGTTATGGTGACAATAGGAGAAGGAAGGCTCGTAGTCAGAAAATAAATTGTGATTCCTCCAGCAAAGACTATGACATACAAAGCACCTACCAGCCACTTGTCTCGTGCGAAGATGACTGTGTTTAACATTGACTCATAGAACAGACAGTAACCCATCCACTCGCTGATTATGATGTCCACTTTATCCACAGGTAATTCAACTTCTTCCACTTTACCTTTAAATATTGTGATTACTGAAAAATAATCCAAAGAAATATGTTTCACATAATAAAACACTTGACTAAGTTCCTTACTTGTGAATGTCAGGCTGACCTTTTCAATATGATTCTCTTCTTGAATGCCTGTAGATAAGGGGTGACTCCATGTGACTCAAAGGATTTTACATTATTTTAAAACTACTTGCAATAAGTAAAATGAACATGTTTTAGTATCAGTATAAAAGGGGGAAAAAAAACCCCGCAAAACAAACAAAAAACCCCCCCAAACCTCAAACCAAATAAAACCCATATACAAAAACCAACAGAAAAACAGGCCTTACCTGATTACCTGCATGATATAATTTTAGAATTTGGAAGATTTCTAGATCATTGACTAAATGATGCAAAGAATCCACCTAGAATCCTTTAAACATCTCTGTAGGGTTATGCATACATGATCTCATCCCTGAGATAGTAGAGATTTATGGAACTAGGGTCTAATTCTCATCTGCTTTTCAAACATACTATGAGGAAAATAAGACTTATTTCTTCCATGGATTCTGGGGAGCTGACTCAACTGAGAAAGTCAGGTCTAGCCTGACAGCACACAAACAAGAAAGTCTGTAAAAACACAATTCTCTCATGAAAAATAATCACCACAAAATTCACCAGTCATTCTTCCTTTATTTTCTATATATTTCCTATTTACAAATGTATTCCAAATTCTTTAGATAAATAATTTTCAGCTTGCATTTGTCTGCTATTTATATTGTTGCAGTGGGTAAAGACTCATGGTTCTGGATTCTTCCTTGACAAGGTAACTGATACACTTGAAATTGAGGAATAAAGTGAGTAGGGAATATTTTACTTTCCATTACTAATTGATAAGATTACTCTTATTAAGAGTACTACTGTTAATAAATGGCAATTTTTAATGATGGCAATTTTTATTGATGAAAGTGGTCAACATTCAGTTTGAGGAAGATGAAGGTCCTTTCATTTAGCTAGAACAAAGTTAGCTGTTCAAGAGTGATTTTTAGAACTCAGACCAGGGAAAATGAGGTTTCTTCTTTCCAAAATACATGCAGTACTAGGACTACTCTAACCAGATGTGGCCACTTTATTTGCAAAGCAAACTTTTAATCCAGACTGGCCCCCTATAGTTCTCTTTTCTCCTAAGAACTTTCACTGCCAAAATTCTTTTGGAGTGAATTTTAGCACTGTTGACAGCTGCCAGAGTGACTGCAGACAAAGCCTTCTGTTTATACCGAGAACAGTCACAGTGTAAGCAGCAGCAGCACAAGTTCCTCCCACCTCCCTTCACTTCGAGGAAACATCTTCATAAGGCATCATGTGGGAACAAATTGTGCTGTCCCCAACTGCATTGTACCTGTTCTGGAAACAGTGAGGTTTCTCTTGGTTCAGCCCCTTTTGCTGACTCTGCATTTCTCTAAACAATTAGGGGAAAAAAAACCAAAAATTTCCATGAGTAACAAGATCCTTTAGCTCAATACCTGGTTGCACTAATGCAAAAGTGAATGCGGGTAAAGTGTGTGAGTGCAAACGTTAGTTCAGTTCTGTAATTTGTTTATATTGGAGACCAAACAGCAGTCAGACAGAATGCTGAATCTGTCTAGGCAAGCCTCCTGCCAAAGGCAGGGGGTCTCTACTTCTTCCTCCACAGTTTTTACAAGGAGTTGCTCCTTGGAGAAACAGGAGGAAGAAGCAAAGATAATTACCTTCTGCAACCTCTGGAGCACACTAGATTCTTCTTATTTATTCTGACAATGGTCTCTTTACACACAATTCATATTGCTGGAAATCCAAACGCAAACTGACTTGCAGTATGCTGTTTGTGTAGCTATTTGATAAGAGGCTGTTCTGGGATTATACGTGGTCTGCACCAAAGGCGCAGGATAACCAAGCTGAGGTCAACACCTGACTGGCCTACCCTTATCCCCACTGTGAAGGAGAGTATTTTCTGGTCCTTTGCTTCCTTTTTCTAAACCAAAAGTTGCATACACTGGCTGGCCTCTTACATCCCATATCACTGCTGTTTCTTTCACTCCACACCACTTGAATATGCATGCTGTACAATAAATTCTTCTCCCAAACAGCCCCATATTAGTCAGAAGCTGCCAGTGACAGCAATAAAAATTA
Source organism: Pterocles orientalis (assembly GCA_011057875.1). Classification (NCBI taxonomy): domain Eukaryota; kingdom Metazoa; phylum Chordata; class Aves; order Pterocliformes; family Pteroclidae; genus Pterocles; species Pterocles orientalis. The sequence goes on from WKFP01013130.1 coordinate 69,774, forward strand.
GAGCTGATCTAAACCAGCACAGAAATCTGTTCCTGTGCATGTGCTAGCATAGCACCAGTGCAGACACAGCTAAAAGCGGAGGCAAATGATAACAGCCTAGCCTGCACTGACCTGCACTGCTTTGCAGCAAAGGCAAGCTCTTCACAAAGTGCACTTTTAAACAAGAACTGTGTCACAGCATCGGTTTTAAAAAGCCTGATTTTTTAAGTTGTTACAAAGATATCTTGTGTGCAGTGATATGTAGGAGGACTGAAGACATGAAACAGAGCTTGTTGGAGATTATTTTTTGTTAAGAATTTTCAGTAGGTTGGGTTTTTTTTCAGAATTTTGTTTAGTTGAAGTGTTTCCATATCCCTGGAAATTTTGCCTTTTGAAGAAAAAGTTTTTAATTATACTGTTATTCTGAGAATTTAACATTTTCATTTGTGTGTGTTTCAAGATATTTTTTTTAAATATTATTTTAAAAGTTGGAAGTCAGAAGAAGCTCTTAGTGAAAAATCTGTATTGACGTGGAATACTTTTTGCTTTGAATCTTATTTCAATTTGAATGTAAGTGTGTGCGTGAATTCTATTTAAGAGATAAGTGAAATTCAAATGGCAGAATTAATTTATAAAGTTCATCTCTAATATGGGGCCTTCTGTCTGCTTTGCTAAATTGAACTGTCTGCTAAGGAGTCCGATTTGCTTCTGTTGTTTGTGAGCCTAGAAGTAAACATAGAAGTAACTTCTCCCATGAGGAACTGTTGTAGTGCTTAGAATGAGGTGTTTAGTTTTGTATTTACATAAGTAAATTATGTATTTTTTTACATTTACATATAAACCACACAACATAAATTAATCAGAAAGAGCAAAACAGTTATCTTCTCTTTCTCACAAAGAAATTATTTTTATATATGCCTTACTGTTGTCCAAGTGGTTGGCCTTGATAATTTTTTCTGAGTAGTCGGATATGCTTGAGCATTCAACCTAGGAAAAGAGGAAAAACAGGAGGAAGAGAAATTATGTGTTAAAGAACTCAGCTATATGAAGAAAACAAAATCTACTGAAGGCAGCAAAGATTCTACAGAGGATGTAACCATTGATAAAGAGTAAATCAAACCTGTGTGGGCAGGATCATGATCAATGATCTCTTAATATCTAAACTGCAGCCTATGTTTGAGTTAAACTGGCTCATATAGAAAAGATTGTTTTTAAAACAGTTGAAATGTGGAAAAAAAGAGGTCCTAACTACAAAATGACATAATTTATTAATCATATAATTTAATTTATTCCTGCTACTTCAGGATATTGCCTCCTCTCCCCAAAAAATCTGCTGAAGGGAATGAATTATCATGTTGCCACATTCCCTCATATATTTTAAAACAAATTACATTTAAACTTTTTTAATAATGTTAAAATTCAAACTATGGCAATACTGGTCTGTGTCATGAAGCAATTGCTTTTCTCTGTGAAAAATCTTAGGCATGTAGGTGTTTGGAGGTGACTTTACAACCCTTCTAAAGAAAAAGATGCAAAGAAATAAAGTTATATTTCATGAATGACTGAGTTTCCAAAAATCACCTTCATTCTCAAAGAAGCATAATAATAAAAAAAACCAACTCTCAAATGTTCAAGGAAGATGTATTTCAGAAAATAAGCTTATTTAAGGTCACTAAAGCTGTTGATCTCTATTTTGACCTGGACTCTCTAATGTGATACAATTTTATTTTAAAAAGCAACTCATTTCAGAAAAAAAAAAGAAAATAAATTCTGTAGATGAAGAAATAGGAAAAAAATTCAGTGTTGTCAGGTTTTTCTCCAGTTTGTTTTCAAGTGAGTGATCTGCTCAAATCTGTCCAATTTTACAAAGCATTTGGACTTTATGAAAACTGTGTGTTCCAACAAAGTATGTCTGTACCTCAGAATCATAGAATGATTTGGGTTGGAAAGGACCTTCAAAGATCATCTAGTCCAACCCCCTGCCATGGGCAGGGACATCTTTCACTAGATCAGGTTGCTCAAAGCTGCATCCAACCTGACCTCAAACACTTCCAATGACTGGGGCATCCACAACTCTAGACAACCTGTTACAGTGTCTCATCACCCTCATTGTGAAAAATCCCTTCCTAATATCCAATTAAAATCTACCTTCTTTCAGTTTAAAACCATTGCTCCTTGCCACTGTACGCCCTGGTAAAAAGTCTTTCTCCGCATTTCTTATAAGCCCCGATATATATTGAAAGGCCACAATAAGGTCTCCTCAGAGAGACCTTATTCTCCCCAGAGAGACCTTATTGTCTCTTCTCCAGGCTGAACAACCCCAAATCTCTCCACCTTTCTTCAGAGGAGAGGTATTCCAGCACTCTGATCATTTTTGTGGCTCTCATCTGGACCCACTATAACAGGTCCATGTCTTTCTTGTACTGGGGATACCAGAGCTGGATGCCATACTCCAGGTGGGGTTTCACCAGAGCAGAGTAGAGGGGGAGTATCACCTTTTTCAACTTGCTGCCCATGCTTCTTTTTATGCAGCTCGGGATACAACTGGCTTTCTGAACAATTTTCCATCCACCAGTATCCCCAAGTCCTTCTTTGCAGGGCTGGTCTCAATTAATTCATCACCCAGTCTGTACAGACATTGGGGATTACCCTAATTTGAGTTCAGGAGCTTGCACTTGGCCTTGCTGAAATTCATGAGGTTCACACTGGTCCACTTCTCAAGCCTGTCAAGGTCCCACTGGATGGCATCCTTTCCCTCAAGTATATCAACTGCACAGCTGAGCTTTGTGTCATCTGCAAGCTTGCTGAGGGTGAACTCAATCCCACCATCTATGATAGTAATTAAGATATTAAATATTAGTGGACCCTTGAGGGACCCTTGAGTTTCTTCAGTTCTAGTTCTGTGTGTGTATATTCATCTCTGCTTTCATTTTACTTCTATCTTCAATCTAATGCTGTGAATAGACACGGGGCAATGGGTTCAAGCTGGAACATAGGAGGTTCCACTTGAATATGAGAAAAAACTTCTTTAGAGTGAGGGTGACAGAGCACTGGAACAGGCTGCCCAGAGAGGTTGTGGAGTCTCCTTCTCTGGAGACATTCAAAGCCCGCCTGGATGCGTTCCTGTGTGATCTGATCTAGGTGTTCCTGCTCTGGCAGGGGGATTGGACTAGATGATCTTTCAAGGTCCCTTCCAATCTCTAACATTCTGTGATTCTGTGATTCTGTGAATGTCGCCTCTTTTACTGAGGTGTTCACCACATTCTCAGCTATCAACTATCTAAAAAGGGCTAAGAGAGGAAACAAAGTCAATCTCTTCTCTGAACTGCACAGTGATAGGACAAAAGGCAGTAAGAATGAGCTGTGGCAAGGGAAATTCCTGCTGATTGCAGCACTGGAATAGGTGCTGAGAGGATTTAGAGTCTCCATCCTTGGAGATTTTCCAAATTGGACTGGACAAGGCCTTGAGCAACCTGATACAGATTTAAACTTGTCTGCTTTGAGCTGAAAGTTGGATTAGATACTTCCAGAGATCTTCTAAACTAGATCTTTCTATGAGTGAGTTATTCTATGATTTTACACCTCCTGAAGACACAGAGATGATTCTAGCATTTGGCTGAGGTAGTGGCAAGGAGTAAGTTCCAACAGTAAGAGGGGATAAGAAGAACCAGACAGGGTAGTGGATTAATTTGAACCTGAAGAAGGGCATGAGTGAGAAAGAGGAGAGTGATTTCAGTGGCACAGTAGTCAGAAAACCAACACTCCGTATTTGTCAACAGTTCCCACATCATGCTATTTGAAAAATCACAAATACCTGTAGAGAAGAAATGGGAACATCCCAGCCCTATGTAATAACTCATGGCAAATGTATTCCTTTTTAAAAGGAACACACAGTTTCCATGGGCACTCTTTGACAATGGGATCATAAAGTCTAAATTTGACTGTAAGATTGACACTGTCAGATCTCTGAAATATCTGCTTTTCCAACACAAATACAACTCTGCAGCTTGCCATGTGACAGGATTCATGGTGAGGTAGCTCATGTGACAATAAGGTTGGAACTCTTGGGCTGTGGCAGAGGAGTTTCACACCTGAGTTCCTCCATTTCCTGAATAGCACACCCCGCAGCTTGAGTGCTGAGCAGTCCATGGATGAGCTAACACTGGTTTGCCACTGAGCTTTATAAATGCCCAAGGGACAGCCTGAACTGTAAAGAAGTCCAAAGCAAAAAAAAAAAAACAACAACAACAACAAACCAGTGGAAAAGAAAAACTTTTCTTTATGGGTGAATTTTCTGCCAGTGAGCTGGCTCACTGTGGAATCAGATAAATGACAGTGCCAGCATAAGGAAGGAAGGAAGATCATATAGCCAGGGATCTGGGGAGGCAGGAGGGTGAGAGCACAGCATCATCATTTTGTGTATGTTTATACTTCCACATCCTTCTGTGGGACCTGCATTCCTACATCAGAGAAGGCTACAGGTTTATCCTCCCTGCGGCTTTGAGATAATAAACTGTGTACTTGGTTTACAAGAAATACATTCTCACTGGTAATTCTGTATATTAAGTCTCACGCTTAAACTTTTGCCAGCACCTTCTGACTTCAGCTATCTATGTTTCCATGGTCTAGTCTGATACTCAGACAAGGCACTCAGAATTAACATTTTGAAAATATGTCTGAGAATTGAACAGTGCTCCTTGCATTTCATATATCATTGCCAGCAATAAAGACGCACAGTTTAGATACTCTGTGACATCAGTGTCTCCAAATGCACAGACAACTAACAACACACAACAAGTGCACAGGCTACCAACTAAGTTTTAGTAAACAATTCTGTTGAAGAACACAGAGAAATAGAATCTAGTTCTCCTTTTCTATGTTGTGTTGTGTCTGCAGGGCAAACAGAAGTCCAAAGCAAAAAGAAATTGTATTTGTCATTTTAGAGACAGTACAAATAATATACTTAGGAACCAAATCTATGCTCTCTCTAATGACTTATGTGCAGAGAACTGCACATTCATGCTCCTAAAGTTCAACGTATTTAAGGTAATAACTCCCTTCTGCCCCTGAAAAGCATTATTGTTGGCACAGAAAATATGCACATGCTTCCACTGCATTGTAATGTAGAAGGAAAAGTGTATTAAAAAAAAAAAATTGTTTCCAAGATTACAAAGTTGCAGAACTGAAGAATTTAAAAAAGCAAGAGAGTTCCTTTGATCCCTTTTGAGTAGGAGTGAGTCCCTTTAACATTTTTTTTTGCAGCCAGGAAGAAATGTGGATGTGTACCAGATCACAAAAGATTCCACACAAGAAAAGACATTATATCTTGATTTGGAAAAGGCACACTCCTGCAGGTTATAGAAAGTAACAGAACTCCCTGAGTAAATCTGTAAATCAAGCCATACAAGAGCTTGGAGACAAGAATTTCAAACCAAGACAAGTAAGAAAAGGTAAATCACCAAGCCAAATTCTTAGGCAAAATGCACAAAAACAAAATATGAGAGAAAGTTTTCTTACCCCGTATACCTTCTTGGCTCCTGCTTTTGCAGCAAACATAGAAAGGATTCCCGTGCCACTTCCAACATCAAGGACAATCTTATCTTTAAAAACATGTTTATTGTGATACATTGAGTTTCTATAGGTTAATGTGCGCACTTCATCCTTTAACATTTCCTGTGATTAAAAAAAAAAAACACCAACATTGTGTTACTGTTTGAAGTGCTTATATGCATTCAACGCTGCTGCTGAATGCATTCCCTTATTATAATTTAGGCATTATTAACACACAACCTGAAGAGTTTTTCAAGTACTTTGGAGTTCACACATCAAAGCAACTGTAAAATGCTAGCTACTTAGAACTGAATTATTAAAAAGAAACATGATGTCTTTTGTACAATTTTATTTCTCTAAATATTACTTCACTTACAATTGACAGAATGTAATCTAACCGCAGCACGGCTTTGGGCATAGACAGAAGCTGTACAGAAATCCAAGCTTTCTTTTTCTCCTAAATCATGCACAACCTAGAGCCTTAGCAGAGGGACATTCTGAGGTTTGTATTTGAAAACAAAAGAAATTGTTCCATAAACCATTATAAGACAGCAGTCTTGATAGCCTTGCCCAAAATGACACAGGAAGTCCATAGCAGAGCTTAGAGATACTGTGCTGTATGGTACTCGCTTACTGTTCTTCTGTTCAGTCATTTATATGACCAATTTCCAGAAGATGTTCATGTATAACCTAGATGACTATCTCACTATTTTAAGTTGTCATTGTTAGGTGTCGATTTTTGTTTCACTGATAGCGGCAATACATGCATTTCATTCCATTTACACCTTGCTCTCAATTGTGTATATATCAGTCAAACTATTTCAATAAAGAGCATTGAGGTCAAGATCCAAGTGCCATTTTTTTTAAGAGAAGTGTAGACCATTTAGTACACACTTTGATTTTCTCAGAATGCTTCTGTTACATCTAGAAGGCTGAACTTTTGCTTGTACTACTGCCATCGTTTCATAGTTAAAGCAAGCAGGCAAATGAGGTTTTGAATTTCAGGATAAAAAGAATCAGTTCACTGAAGCACTAGTACACTGGATTATTACATGTATCAGTTGCTCACTTACCCGTCTTGGCAGGACACTATATGTCTCAATAACTGTAGATGAATAAAAGGCTATTTTTATAAACATAAAGCATGGTTTGGTATGAGGCAAAGAAAGAGGCAAAGGAATAGTCCAACAACACTGGAAAGGTGATGCAGTACATCCTCATGGAAGCTTTCCAAACATATTAAGGACAAGAAGGTGACTGTGAGTGTTCAGCATGGATTTGCATATGACTGACAACCTGATAACTTTCTATGGTGAAATAACACACTCTGAATGAGGGAAGAGGAGTGGATGCTTGTTTATTTTTCCTAGACTTTCAGCCCTGTTTCCCTTAACATCCTCATTGAAAAACTGATGAAATACGGAATACATAAATGGAAAGTGAATTGGACTGAAAACGGACTGAACTGCTGCCCTCAAAATGTTGTGATCAGCAGCACAAAGTCCATCTGGAGGCCAGTTGCTAGTGGCATCCCCGCAGGAGTCAATACTGGCACCAGTACTGTTGGATACCTTCAGTAATAACCTGGAGGATGGGACAGAGTGTGGTCTCAGCAAGTTTGCAGCTGATATAAAATTGGGAGCACTGGTTGATTCACCAGACAGATGGTTGTGCTGCAAATCAGAGGGACCTCAACAAGGTGAAGAAAGAACTGACAGGAAACTCAAGAAAGTAAAAAAAGAGAAATGCAAAGTCCTGCACATGGGGAGGAATAGCCTCATGCACTAGGACTGACTGTCTGGAAAGCAGTGTTTGCCAAAAATGACCTTGGGGACCTGGTGGACAGCAGTTTAAACATGAGCCAGCAATTTCTCCTTGCAGCATTTTGGGCTGCACTAAAAAAAGCATCACCAGCAGGTTGAGGGAGGTGGTTCAACACTGGTGAGAAGACATATGGGGTCCTGTGTCCAGTTCTGGGTTCCCCAGGACAAGATATGTTGAAGCAGATCCAGTGGAGGCCCATGAAGATGACTAAGGGATTGGAGGATCTGACGTGTCAGGAGAGATTGAGAGAGCTAGGATTGTTCAGCCTGGAGAAGAGAAGGCTCAGGCACATCCTATCAATGTGTAAAAATATCTGTTGAGTTGGAGAGGAAAGAAGGCAGAGACAGACTCCTTTGTTGCCAGAACTCACAAATATCTAGCCTTCACCATCGGAGAATTCTTCTCTTCTAAACCTGATAAGTATAGACTCTGACTGCCCCTCCAAGTACAGTTGGGGATTTAGACTCTTGTACTTTTAAGATCTTGGAGAATCATAGAATCACAGAATCATAGAATGGTTTGGATTGGAAGGGACATTAAAGATCATCTAGTTCTAAACCCCATCATAGGTAGGGATACCTTCCATTAAATCAGGTTGCTCAAAGCCTCATCCAACCTGGCCTTGAATACCTCCAGGGATGGGGCATTCACAAGTTTTCTGGGCAACCTGTGCCAGTGCCTCATCACCCTCACAGTGAAAAATTTCTTCCTAATATCTAATGTAAATGTACTATCTTTCAGCTTAAAACTGTTACCCCTCGTCCTATCACTACACTCCTTGATAAGGAGTGCTTCCCCATCCTTCCTGTAGGCTCTCTTTGAGTACTGGAAGGCTGCTATAAGGTCTCCCTGGAGCCTTCTCTTCTCCAGGCTGAACAAGCCCAACTCTTTCAGCCTGTCCTCATAGGGGAGGTGCTCCAGGCCTCTGACCATCTTTGTGGCTCTCCTCTGAACTTACTCCAACAGGTCCATGTCTTTTTTATGCTGGGGCCCCAGAGCTGAACACAGTACTCCAGGTGGGGTCTCACAAGAGCAGAGCAGAGGGGGAAAATCACCTCCTTTAACCCTCTGGCTATGTCTCTTTTGATGCAGCCGAATATGTGGTTGGCTTTCTGGGCTGCAAGCGCACATTGCTGGGTCACGTTCAACTTCTCATCGACCAACACCCCCAAATCCTTCTCCTCATGTTTTTTCTCAATCCATTCTCTGCCTAGCCTGTATTTGTGCTTGGGATTTTCTCGACCCACATGCAGGACTTTGCCCTTGGCCTTGCTGAACTTCATGAGGTTTGCATGGGCCCACATCTCTAGCCTGTCCAGGTCCCTCTGAATGGTATCCCTTCCCTTCAGCATGTCAACAGCATGACACAGCTTGGTGTCATCAGCAAACTTACTGAGCGTACACTTAGTCCCACTGTCCACTTCTCCAACAAAGATGTTAAACAACACTGGGCCCAGTACTGACCCCTGAGGAACGCCACTCATCACCAGTCTCCACTTGGACATTAAGCCATTGACCACAACTCTTTGAGTGCAACCATACAGCCAGTTCCTTATTTGGTGAGTGGTCCCTCCGTTAAATCCATGCCTCTCCAATTTAGAGACAAGGATGTCATGTGGGACTGTGTCAAAGGCTTTGCACAAGTCCAGATAGATTATGTCAGTTGCCCTTCCTTTATCCACCAGCGCCATGGCTCTGTTGTAGAAGGCCACCAAATTTGTCAGGCATGATTTGCCCTTGGTGAAGCCACGCTGGCTGTCACCAATCACCTCCTGATTTTCCATGTGCCTTAGTAGAGCCTTCAGAAGGATCTGCTCCATGATCTTGCCAGGCACAGAGGTAAGACCAACCAGCCTGTAGTTTCCTTCTTCCTTAGTTCCCTTTTTAAAAACAGGGGTTCTGTTTCCCCTTTTCCAGTCACCAGGAACTTCACCAGAGTGCCATGACTTCTTAAATATGATGGATAGTGGCTTAGCAACTTCATCTGCCAGTTCCCTCAGGACCTGCAGATGCATCTCACCAGGTCCCAAGGACTTGTGCACCTTCAGGTTTTTAGATGGTCTCACACCTGATCTTCTCCTACAGTGGGCTCCTCTACCTTCTGAAACTTGGGCAGTGTGGCTTGAACTTTTGCCAGTGAACACTGAGGCAAAGAAGCTGTTGAGCACCTCAGCCTTCTCAGTACCCTGGGTAACCAGGTCTCACGTATCCTTCTTCAGAGGGCCCACATTTTCCTTTTATCACAGACATACTTATAAAAGCTTTCCTTGTTGCCCTTCACGTCCTTGGCCAGATTTAATTCTGTCAAGACTTTAACTTTCCTAACCTGATGCCTGGCTGCTTGGACAGTATCTCTGCATTCCCCCCAGGCCACCTGTCCTTGCTTCCATCCTCTGTAGGCTTCTTTTTTTTTTGCTTGAGCTTGCCCAAGAGTCCCTTGTTCAACCATGCAGGCCTCCTGGCATTTTTGCCTGGCTTCCTCTTCCTGAGCTTGGAGGAAGGGATCTTTGAATATCAACCAGCTTTCCTGGGCCCCTCTTCCCTCCAGGGCTTTATCCCATGGTACTCTACCAAGCACACCCCGAAGGGGTCAAAGTCTGCTCTCCTGAAGTCCAGGGTAGTGAGTTTGCTGTGTGCCTTCCTCGCCACCCTAAGGATCTTGAACTGCACCATTTCATGATCATTGCATCCCAGGCTGCCCTCAAGCTTCACATTCCTCCGGTTCCTGCGCTCCCTTTAATCCTGACCCACAAGCTCTCAGTCAGCTCCTCATCCATCCTACCAGAAGATCCAGTCTCTTCCTCATCTCCCTGATGCTGTAGAGGCTGCCAGCCTCCTGTAGCAGCTCTTACTTGTTGACACAAATCCTCTACCAGTGCACACCTCCTTTAGGAAAAGAGGCAAACTCCCATTTCCCAGCCTCAGCAAGAGGCCCCAGGTACTCCCTACACTCCTTGAGACCTACAGAGCTGCATCCTTCCATCAGGAGCTCAATCTGATTTGAGTTTTCTGATGTGTCTTCAATATTTCTCTTAGGTCTCCTTCCCACTCAATTGTTCCTTTGTCTTCTTCCATTCTTGGATTGACTTTCTAAATGCCACACTGGCTAGGTGTAGTTGGCAGACAGAAATCTTTTTTTATGTATATATCCCACAAACAACTATTAAAGTAATGGAAACAGATAGCATTTGTTATGTGGTTTGTGAAAAGTGCCGCTGATTTCACATTGTTGGCCTTTTTGCATTTTAGTCTTTAAGATCCCATCTTTTTGGGTCACATAAATACAAGATACTAGTGTCTTCTTTAGAATCAGTCTACAGTCAACTTTTTTATTGTGGATACGGTCCACTGTATATTTTGAATTCTTTCCAGGAGTGTATATACTGAAGGCTATCTGTCTATCAGTTCCTATTAATGCTGTTTGTGCATTCAACTAACACCCCAGGAGTCAAGAAATCACTTGGCTTCTCATGTCAGTTGAGTAGCTGTTCTGCTGGCATCTATGCTCAAATATGCAAGAGAACAAAAGACCTAACTTAGCAATACAGTAGTTTCCATGTGTGATTGGGTTAGTTTGCAGCCCTTGTAAATGCACTAAATCACCACTGTACAGATAGCTAATATAAGCTCTATGGAGAACTCATATATGTAAGGATCTAAGTGGGACAGAGGTTTTGAGTACAAGTCCCTAGAGAAGTGAGTGATATCTTTGGCACTTAACCAGATTATACAATCTTCTGAGGAAAGGGAGTGGAATATAATAATGATCAAGTGGGAGGGGGATAAATAATTAATACATCAAAGAAAACATTATTATTATTATTATTATTGTTGTTGTATTGTTACTGATGATGATGATGTAAAAATTGCTGAAATAAAAATAAATATTACCTCATGAATTCCAAAGTGAGCATAGGAATCAAAGTAATAATCCCTGGATGTCATCTCTTCTGGATTGATGAGCTTTGCCATCTTGCCTCGGCCCGGGCAGCTTGGTTGCAATGGGACATGTATGACAGATTGAACTGGCTTTGGAACAACAGGAGGCTGAGGAGGCTGGGATGGGATGGGGCAAACCTAGGAGAACATGGAATATTGTGAAGAAGTGTCATTAAAATAAAACATTTCTCTCGGTGTCTAGCATAGTGAAAATGTAACTAGCTAGGAGATAGTAAGACCAAAGACAGCTGGGTTATCATAAGTCAAATTTAGGGTGCCTTCTGTTCCTAGCTCTTTAAATTATTTGCTGTCTTGGAAAATTTCCTTAATAGCTTTTTCCTTGATGTTCCTTGCAGATACCTACTTCAGTGCAAAGTAATGGCAAATTATTGATGTTGGCTGAAGTGGGTAACTCAAAACATTGACGCAAGGCAAGAGCTAGATTTTCTCCTTTAGTGTCTTTCTGTCAAACTTCCCCAGCTTTGTGAAAGGTAAAATGTAATAAATAAGTAGTTCCCCTGCAAAGAAGAACTTAAAAGCAAACGATTTTTAACACAGTGTTGCCAACAAGAAGGAGAGGATTCACAATTGATTCTTCACTGTCAGATAATGTATCTGGCTGTATCAGTGAGGTACATCTGACAATGCTCACAATATCTGAAAGTCTCTCAGCACGTCCAGAAAGCACTGTAGGGAGCTGTGTGGGATATGTGATCTCTTAATTTAGTTTCCTTTTGTTGGGAGATGCAGGAGTTATGTGTTACCAAGACCCTGAGGCCCAATGCACTTAATTTTCCTTATGTATTCTCTCTCCAACACCAAAATTTCAATAGAGCCAGAATGCCCACACCCCCTTGACTCAGATTTGACACCTGTAGCATCCAGTGTTTCACAAACATGAGACACAGACTATGGTCTGGCCCATAAGGACATCTACATCCTTCATCCTTAACATAAAGGAAAATGCTGAAAACTGAGAAAGAATGAGCAAGACGTGCACTAAGTCAAATTATTGGTCAACAACTTTATATATTAAGAAGGTCAATACTACTTAAAATATGTCACATCCTCTTGTACTTTTTTTTTAAATTTTCAGTTTTAGTAGTTTCCCAGTGGGGACCAGATTTGCCTGACCCTCTCCTAGATACTTTCATAAAGTTCACTCTGTCTTTTATAGCTTGATACTGCAAGATATCAGTCCCTTGTACTCTCTCTGAATAGCATCAATTAGCCTAGTTTAGTTTACTTCAATATAAAAAAAAAAAACCACAAACATTTTCCCCTTGTTCATGTGAAGATTTAAATGTGTCATCTTTTGATGGTTTCTTTGGTCCATCTGTGAAAAATTAATACTAGTGGTTTATGTTCCTGTAACACCTTTCATCCTCAAATATCTAGAAGTGCTTTATTTACACATCTTTTCTATTTCTGCTGGTTTTGACTTTATCACCTCACCCAGTTCACTTCACACCCAGAATACCATTGTTCCCAGTTTTGTATTTGTATTTGTGTCCTGTCTAGTTTAAAATGTCCATTTGCAGTCATTTCGTTTAAGAAACTATTTCATTGCCTGTTCATTGCAAGCAACACCTTGACAGCCTCTTCTGTCAAGGTGTTGCTTGTAATATTCAGTCCTTCAAAATTAAATCCTGATACTTTTAATTACTTCCTTGAGGTTATATACTGACATTTTTGTCCACTGATGTACACACTACCAATTTTTTGCTGTTACCTTGCCCTGTAGTCATTTATGTATTTGTCTTCTGGATTACAAAGACTTTAACTATGGATGTTCAGAATTTTGTTTAATATGAAATTGTAAGATCTTACACTTCTCTCCTAAATCTTGTCCTCCACATTATTTTACAAGCAAAATATGTAAATATAACAGTCACTGAACTCTTCATTCTGTAGTCAGTCTTAGGTAAGAAGGTCTCCAGATGCAAGATCACAAGCAATTGCTCAAAAGCTACCTACTGGAGAGAAGATCTGACAGTTTTTGTAAATTAAACCAAAGGGGGATTAGTATTTCTATTGCTGACAAACTGAACTCAGATATGGTTTGCTACATTTATACATTTTGCATTTTCTACAGGAAAAGAGACTAGTCTTGAAGGTGAATCTTCTGTCTTGGTCCCAGGCAACATCAGTTCTGTTCCTGGCTGCATGGAATTTGTCTGGACAGGATTATGAGAACAAGGCTTATTCTGGCTAAAGATACAGAATGAAACTAAATTCAGCAACTCAGGCTAAGGAAGCTGTCTGAATGATTTTGTTTGCTGTAAAGGAATTAACATTGTTATCTCGTCGTCTGAAAGACAGTTGAATTCTACTATAGTGAAGGAGTGGCAAGGTAACTTTCATTAAGCTCCTGAAGCAGTATTAGATCTTTGACTCACAGTACTTTTCAGGTTTACCTAATGTACCTGAAGACTTACTGCTCTAAACTATCCATCTACATCTCTGCCAGAGAATACATATCTTATTCAGCAGAAGAAGTAGAAGACTATTAAGTCTGTTTCTCAGCTGCCGTAGTTTGTAGCCATGCAGTCTGGGGCAAAATGTGTTGATGGCAGTTGTGTAATCATGTTAGGCTGTGAATAGCATTAGGTCTATCTTGTGATACAGGTATCATAGCCTCACGCAGAAGGGGTAAAAGAAAATTGGATAAGGGTGGTGATATTTCTCAGCCAGCAGCACTCTGTCACAGGGACCTTAAATCAACTGCTTCATTTCTGGTTTAGGCGTATTAACACAACACAGGCCTTTCAAATCAAAAGAATGTAATTTTTTTGCAGCATCTGTAATATTCACTACCTTAATTTCTGTGTGTGGCACTAATTCTGAAACTCCAAGGCAAGGTCACAATTACAAGAATAATTTTGTGAGTGGGACTCAGGAAATCCCTCTGTCATAGATCTATAGACACTGTGAACAATTTCAGTCAAGAGTAACTCATGTCCTATGACAACAAATACCTGAAGAAAACATATAAACACAGTGGACAATTACAAAATAAAGAAATGTAATGAAAGCTATTATTTGTATTAGAAACAATAAAGTCTTCAGGTGTATAGCTCTGTGCTTGCTAAACCTTAGGAGAAAACATGCCACCAAGAGAAAAACTATAAAGGAAAGACAGCTTCCTCTGTTCTTTCCAGAACTGAAAAGAATCCTTGATATGATTTACAAGCTTAGCACATATACCCTACCTGTCAGAAACAACTTGTGATAAATGATTTAGTCCCAAACGGGATTCCAAGTAAATTTCCAATTTATTTAGCGAATAAAAGGCAAGTAAATAGCGCTGGGCACGTGCGGCAAAAGCCTCTGCTCTTCCAAAACAACGCGCGCCCTGTATTTCCTGTTTCAGGTTTTTATCCCTCATGTCCATACGTATTCATGAAGAGGTGGGCCTATACAAATGACCTTTAGCGCATGCTCTCTTAGCCACCCTCACAAAGAGGACAACGTCCCATTATATGGCCTCATTGTTTCATATCGACACGAATCACGTGAACATATTTCACAAACTTATGTTTTGAATAACTCCTGAAAAGGGAAAGCATCTGGGCAGGGGGGTGAACCTCACATCAGTGAAAAGAATTTAACAAATTTTATCTGAATAAACCATGTTTACTAAAAATATGGATTCCATCCAGCTGCACACAGTTCCAGAACACTGGCCTCTGCTAATGCAGGTAAAGTTTGAAAGAATGCATGCAGCTGCCTCACAATCAATTAATCGCTGTGCTAAATGTGCAGCCCTCTTAATTTTCCATCTCCCATTTACTACTGAAGATAGAGTTGGAGGGTCTGAAGGATCTGAGAAGCAACCCTTTCTACCACTGCTATGGGACTTAGGTCCTGCTGCTCTGTACCATTTCAACACTTAAGTCAAAGGAAATTAGGGAAATATTTCCTACTTTTGAAAATTAAATAAAGTTTCTTTCCTCTTTCTTTGTGGACAAGGTTGGTAGATTACAGATGCATCAAAGGTATTAGCACAGGACTGCTTTTTTAAAAGCTTTGAACTCTTACAAAAGGCAAGATTCATAACCCTCATTCATTTCTCAAAATCTCACATCTGAACATCCTGACATAGGTTTCTAAAACATATATAGGCACTTCAGCGATGGATGTGACTTTCATGTATGTGGAGTTGCCTATGTGCATCAATGGAAACTGTTCAAATTCTTTCTGGAAAACTGGACCTAAGTCAACATGGATTTATGAGGCTATCTGGATATACATAATACAAAAGAGACCTCGGTATCCAAAAATCATAGGCCATTTAGAAAATTTCAGCCTTTCAGATATAGTCATCTGCCTACAGAGAGGCAAGGTGGTAAAATATGCACACCTAATTTTTTTAGGAGGTTTGTGACAAAAGCTGAGGTGTGTAGAGTAAAAATAAACTTGAATTTCAGTGTTTGTTTCTTGATATTATTTTGGCGATACAGGGTTGGAGGTTAAAATTCTAATCCTTGTAAAACTGTTGTTCAAGCTGCAGTTTTTTCTCCTTGGAAAATTCTTAGCTATTGATGACATTTTTGTGGCATTCTGTCTGGAAATACCTACCCTTTCATTAAGAAACCACACTCATTAAGACTGGAATTATAGTTTACTATGATTCAATTTCAATATTCTCTTCTTCTTAAACATGATTTTATCATATCAAAAATGTCAATTATAGATCTTTCCTGGGCCACATACCTTTCTGTGTCAGACTACTAGAATAGAATAGGCCTAGCACCATTTTCATTAGTCTTGAATTTAATAACCTGCACCTTTAGCATGCAAGAGATTATCACTTGATATGCAGACACTATAGCAGTTCCAACAACACAGCTTCTTCCTGCTGCAGATATAAAGGCATAGCCAAACATAAGAGGTATTTGGTTTCCTCCTGCCAAAATTTAGACTTACTTCTACAACAGCTTCTTGGAAGTCAATACACAATCGTACAGGCTGAAACCTCCCTTGACTCCTTTATCTTGTATCCTTTTGAAGTAAATCCTAGGTTTCTGGAAGCATATCTTAAGAGATCTTTGGATTGAGCAAAGAATCTCGTCTATTATCTGAGAAATTTTAATCTGATTTTCTGAGGAAATGAAGCTGCCACAGTCTTGTCTGTGTCTCCCATTGATAACTTTTGAGATTATCCAATGCAGTCTAATTTGAAAGAAGAGTGGAAATATGAAACACATTCATATTCCCATGCACTTCCTGAAAATCAGAAATTAGGTAGAAGAATAGCCAACTTGATGATCCACTAAAATTGATACAACTAGATTTTAGTTATCATTCCTTCTACTTGCTTTCAGTTTATTAAGCTAACTAGCTTGTGTTACATGTGTAATGTTGGTTTGGGTTTGTATTGTGCTCCTCAGGGTGGAAAATTGGAACAAGATAACACAGGAATGACAAGTCTGAGCAAATGGCAATCAAGATGACCAGGAAAGGGGGGAAAATGGAGATAAGATTTCTCAAAGGTAATTAACATAATAAAGCTTTCCTCCCTGGGAGGAGAGCCTACCTGCTAAAATGGACCACCTCTGTATGATGAGTCATTCATGGGCGGGAGTACACCAGAAACTGATAAACATTCAACCCCTTTGTTGTAACCTGTGTAAAAAACGTGCAACTTTTCCAAGGAGGTGTGCTAGTTTTTGCAAAACATCGCCTAGCACCCCTTTCTGTACAGAACACCATAGAAGGTAGATCTCGACTCTATGTGCTTATCAGCTCCAGTGCAGCAGGCACAAACCTATTCCCAGACTGAGGGACAAAAATTTGTGGTGACCCAGATGGGACAACTGAAAGGCCTTGCCCAGTCCAACTCGTTTACATCAGCAATGGAGGGATGTGATGCCTGAGACCAAGCCCGCACTGGTGATTTCATCAGAGGTCTGGCCTTGACCCTCTGGCAGCCCGAGGTTGCAAGTGGTACAACGGCGCAATGCCCAAAGAGATCGACCAATAACCTGGGGAGAGGGAGGGATCCACTGCGCTGGTGAGTACTCCTGCCCTTTGCAGTTTATGTGCACTGTTTGAGAGGACTGTCAGTCTCACATGTAGACGCTATGGTGCTGCAAGACTGGGCTAATTGCCCGTGAGCTGCTGGGAAGACTGGGCTAATTACCTGTGAGCCCTGCCTTGGAGGACTGGCAAGACTGGCCTGATCATCTGTGACTGAGTGGGGAAGTCAAGGTTCAGTGGGAGCAGCCTGTGGAAGAAAATGGGAAGTAGCCAGTCCAAGATTCTTCCCTGCTCCCCCTTGGGATGCATCCTCAAGAACTGGTCTAAGTCTGGGGGTGACCATTTGACAAAAAGTAAAATGAAGCATTAATGTAACCAATGGTAGACCCAATATAAATTACATGATGGTGAACAATGGCCAGAAAATGGATTCTTAAATTATAATACAATTTTGCAATTGATGTTGTTTTGTAAACGCCAGGGAAATGGGATGAATTGTTATACGTTGAAGAGTTTATGTCACAATTTCGGGATCAGAAAACTCAAGTTTACTGTGGGTCAAAAATTAACTGTATGATGCTGTGTGTTGAACTTAAAGGGGAGTCTAATAAGCCTCCAAAAATTTATCCTGGTTCAGAATCAGAGGATGTCCAATTACTGTTACCCTCAGCCCCCCTACACATAATTTGCTCTCAGGGAGCTCATCCGTAACCCAGGTGTCACCAGAACAGGGAAGTACTCCTGTCACCCCTGTAAAGGAAACATGGGGCATATCCCTAAGTTTGGGGCTACATCATCTCCCCACAATTTGGCTGATTCGATTGAGGAAGCTATAAATTCTAGTCCAATTGCCCATCACACTAGACGACAAATAAGACCAAGTGTCCAGGCTCCACTACAACAAGCTCTGGAGACAAGAGGGGAGCCTGTCTTCATCCATGTGCCATTTACTACCTCATATTTGTTGAATTGGAAACAGTCTGTTGGGCCTTACAGAGACAATCCCTCGGGAATGCATCAGTTGCTTGAAACTATTCTGATAACCCCTAATCCTAACTGGGGGGGAATTGCAGCCTTTACTAAACACTTTTCTGACTGCAGATGAAACAATGGTCCTAGAAAATGTGCAGGAGGAGGTGAGATGGAGATTCCCCTGGGATGAAGTGGAAGAAATATGAACTAGAAGAGAACCTGAGTGGGATCGAAACATTGGTCATGATGCAGCTTTGTTGTAACAATACCAGCAGATGATTTTGCATGGTATCCTACACGGGGTACCAAAATTAAAAAACCTGTCTAAATTATATGAGGCTTGCCAGGGTCCCAACGACAGTCCATCAGCCTTTTATGAGCATCTCTGTGAAACAGCGAGAAAATAGACAGAAAATGATGCGGATGATGAGCAAATAAGAAAATGTTTAACATGCCGTTCATAAGACAATCAGCTCCAGACATTAGGAAAAAGCTGCAGAAGGTGGATGGAGCAGGAGGAATGTTGGCAAATTAATTGAGATAGCATATAAAGTTGCTGTTTAGCAACCAGGAAGTATGTAAAGAGAAGAAGCAAAAACAGAAGACAAAGTTGCAGGCATTGCTTCTGGCAGCAGCTATTGCAGAAGAAAGAGGTAAAGGCCCTAATGTCAGCCCTGGCTCTACGACTGCCAAATATGGAAAAAGCCTTCCAATTTTTTGTGCATGAGCGAAGGGGGGTGGTTGCAGGGATAATGACACAAATGTTGGGAAGCTGGAAAAGACCAGTAGCCTACTTTTCTAAATAGCTTGATGAAACTAGTAAAGGATGGCCGGTAAGCCTGAGAGCAGTGGCAACCACAGCATTACTGGTCCAGGAAGCAAGGAGGCTAACCCTGGGGAAGCCCCTGATGGTCTTCGTGACACATGCAGTATTAATTGTGACGGAAGCCAAAGGAAACCGCTGGCTATCCCAAAGTCAAATGGTAAAGTACCAAACTATTTTAATAGACCAGGGGCACATAAAACTGTCACTGACTAATGCACTGAACCCAGCAACTCTTCTCCCAGATGAAGAGGCAGAGGAAATCCAACATGACTGTGTGAACACTAGTGAATATACATAGGCCAGCTGAGCTGATTTAAAAGATGAGCCAATACCCAATGCAGATCTTGAATATTTCACTGATGGCAGCAGCTTTATGGATAACAGAAAGTGTAGAGCTGGATATGTGGCAGTAACACTCTGGGACAGGGTGGAAGCAAAGCCATTTTCCCCAATACCTTGGCACAGAAGGCTGAATTAATTTTATTGACCAATTGACCAGAGCTATAGAATTAGCTGAAGGTAAAACACTTAATGTCTAAACAGACTCCAAGTATGCCTTTGGAATCTTACACGCCCATGGAGCTATCTGGAAAGAGAGAAGACTAACAAGTAGGGGACCAGTCAAACATGGCCCAGAAATCTTAGGATTATTAGAAGCAGTACAGAAGCCTAAAGCTGTAGCCGTAATGCACTGCAAGGCTCACCAAAGGGGAGATCAAGATATAATTAAAGGCAACAGAAGGGCAGATTTAGCAGCAAAAGAAGCAGCAAGAAAAGCATCAGAAAACTTTCAGGGAGCTTTGATCCCTCAAGCAAAAATTCCACTTGAACCACCAAACTATACTATAAAGGAAGTCCAACTGGCAGAAAAATTGAAATGTTAGAAACAAGAAGATGAATGGTGGAGGACTCCTAACAAACAAATTCTAATAACAAAACCAAGGACTGAACAGCTGATGAAAGACCTGCACAAAAGGACGCACTTTGGTGCGGATGCCATAGGACCCAAGATGCAAACCATGGCTGATTGGGCAGTGCAAAGATGTCCTGTGTGCTGTACAAATAACCCCAAAATACAACCAAAACCACCACCAAGGGAAACCAAGAGGGGAATAAAGCCTGGAGAATACTGGCAAATAGGCTTTTCAGAATTGCCAAGAAAAGGATTCTATTGCTACCTATTGGTAATAGTAGATGCTTTTTTTTGAATGGTCAAAAGCCTTTCCGTGTTGAACCAACAAAGCTAGGGAAGTTGTAAAAGTCCTGCTTAATGAGATAATTCCTCAGTTTGGAATTCCTGAAGGACTTTCCTCAGATAATGGGCTGCATTTTGTATTGGAAATAGTCCAAGAGGTAGTGAAGGCCTTGAAGATTAAGTGGGATTTGCACATAACATGGAGTCCACAGTCAAAAGTGGACAAGTGAAAAGAATGCATCAGACACTAAAAAACCCATTGGCCAAAAGTTGTCAGGAACTCAACTAAAATGGCCAGAAGCACTGCCAATAGTGCTATTAAGGATCAGGATAGCCCCTAGGGCCGGGGAAGGTATTAGCCTATTTGAATTCCTATATGGTAAACCATACCCCATGAACAAAATGGTGACAGAAGGGAGTCAAATGCATGTAAAGGGGGAAAACTGGGTCAGCCAACATTTGCTGTCCTCGTCTGCTGTGTTATGCTCTCTTCGCAGATACATCCAGGAATGGCTGCTAATTCCATTAGATGTTCCTGTGTACCCATTCCAACAGGGACATCAAGGGTTGATCCGGACCTGGAAAGATGAACCCCTAAAGGAGAAGAAGAAGTGTCCATATGTTGTTTTATTAAACACATGTACAGCAGTGAAGGTAGAAGGACTCAAACTGTGGATCCATTACACCCAAGTGATGGCTGCGCCAGAAGAGGACCAGAGCACCTCACCGGAAGCAGGTGCAGAGGAGACTCCATGGCGAGTAGAACCCACCCAAGAACTAAAACACCTTTTCCGGAAACAAAAATGAAAAGCTTGTATCTGCTACTAATCATAGGACTGAGTTATAATTACACAAATGCACTGCTCACCCATAAGTGGGATAGGAGTGAAAACATTTGGAGTAGTCTGGCTAGAAAGATAATGAATACCACCAGCTTTTGTCTACCAGGAGAAGTATCAATAGATGTGTTCACTTCCTGTGCAAAAGGGATACCTACACCCCTGAAAGTATTACAGAAGTATACCTTATTGAAGAATATAATCAATCTGACTAACGTTTGCCCACATATATAACTGGGGCAGTAACACAAGACATATGACAGAGGTATGATAAAAGTTAGAGGAACACTCCCAGCAGAAAGATGTATGAAATTTATAGGTTGTATGTGAAAATGTAAAAAATTCAGCCATTCTTTGACCCACATAAAGTGCAATACAATAGAGGAACAATCCTTTGCATATTCAAATACTAAACTACCTTTAGGATGGTTCCTGCTGTGTGGCCATAAAGCCCATACCTATATCCCAGCCAATGTCACAGTTGGCCCTTGCACAATAAGCAGGTTAACTACGCTTATGCCCTCCAAAGAAGATTAAACTGATGGCCCAGATAAAGAAATTCAGAGAAAGAGAAGAGAAGCAATCCAGCTGTCTCCAAACTGTAAATCCCAAATAACTATTTACAACTCAGCAGAAATAGACACAGCTGCCTTCTTTACACCAGGGATAGGTGTAGCTATGAATTATCACATGATTGTCTCGCTTGTGCAATGGTAAAAAGTATAAACTTTACTTCACAAGCATTGGCAGCCTTGAGTGAGGAGATGGCCGAGCTATGGGAAGCTACCCTCAAGAACAGGGCAGCCATAGATTACGTCCTGTTGAGACATAATAATGGATGAGAGCAATTCAAAGGGATGTGCTGTCTTAATTTAACAGATAACTCACAGCTAATTGAGAAAAAAAATTGAACAGCTACAAATTTCAGAGATTAAACAAAACACTGGGGGTGATTTTTCATGTTTGACCTCATGATCACCAAATTTTGGCTGGTTAAAGCAATTGTTCATGATTATATTTTCATTTGCCACAATGATAGCATGCTGCTGCATGTTACAATGGCTACCTGTGTGCCTGAAATTTTGTAAAAACCTATGTCGCAAGCCCCAACCCACCATGATTGTAGGAAGTGATAACATGAGGCAGTTACTTTTAGGCCCTTTCTCAGTATCAGGCAGTAAGCTGAAATCTACATGAAGAAGTAGAGCTCTGCTATTTTTAGAGGTTAATTATTAATAAAAATAACCAGAGTATTCTATCTGTAAGAATTATGTTCTTAAATTAGCACAGAATTTAATGGAAGCCCTTCTCTGCTTAGCAAAGTTCTAATGCACTTATCCCTGAAATTTACTTTGCATCTGATATCTAAGTCATTCTCTTCCCCTCTCACTGAGTTTCAGATGTTTCACAACAGTTCTATGAAGACATTATTTTCTGTAGGCTTTGCTGAGCTTTAGGATGGGGGAGGGGAGAAAATTTCCAGTCGCTCACATACTCCATGTCCTAGCCAAGCTTTTGATCTACACTACAGTGTAGTTTCAGTTGTAGTTCAGCTCAAGAGGAGGTCTCTGCCTAAGAAATATTCAGGGTTTTCCATTATTATTGTTTAACCTCTGCAGGATAAATGAGGACACTAAGGAGAGCAAGACTGAGAAATGGCAGTTCCTGAGCTGAAGTGACAGAAAAAAAATTTAGCACACTGGTTTACACATTTCAGTGCGGCTTCAGAACTACCAGCAAGCAGGCACCAACACTGAATAGAAGTCCCACATTTGGCACTTTCATTTGTCACTTAGCAAAAAATTATCTGTTTCCCTGCAGAGAGCAAAGACACCCTGCCAATTAATTTGGAGCTGCAGCCCACTGGATCTTCATAGAATCATAGAATCATAGAATGGTTTGGATTGGAAAGGACCTTAAAGATCATCAAGTTCCAACCCCCCTGCCATGGGCAGGGACACCCTCCACTAGACCACATTGCCCAAAGCCTCATCCAGCCTGGCCTCGAACACCTCCAGGGATGGGGCATCCACAGCCTCCCTAGGCAACCTGTTCCAGTGTCTCACCACCCTCAGAGTGAAAAATTTCTTCCTAATGTCTAGTCTAAATTTGCCCTCTTTTAGCTTATACCCATTACCCCTTGTTCTCGTACTACACTCCTGATAAAGAGTGCCTCCCCATCTCTCCTGTAGCCCCCTTCAGGTACTGGAAGGCTGCTATTAAGTCTCCTCGGAGCCTTCTCTTCTCCAGGCTGAACAACCCCAACTCTTTCAGCCTGTCCTCATAGGGAAGGTGCTCCAGCCCTCTGATTAATTTTGTGGCTCTCCTCTGGACTCTCTCCAACAGGTCCATGTCTTTTTTATGTTGGGGGCCCCACATCTGAACACAGTACTCCAGGTGGGGTCTCACGAGAGCAGAGTAGAGGGGGAGAATCACCTCCCTTGACCTGCTGCTAATGCTTCTTTTGATGCAGCCCAGCACACGGTTGGCTTTCTGGGCTGCAAGCACACACTGTCGGCTCATGTTGAGCTTCTCATCCACCGATACCCCGAAGTCCTCCTCAGAGCTGCTCTCTAGCCATTCTCCGCCCAGCCTGTATTTGTGCTTGGGATTGCCTCGACCCATGTGCAGGACCTTGCACTTGGCCTTGTTAAATTTCATGAGGTTTGCATTGGCCCACCTCTCCAGCCTGTCAAGGTCCCTCTGGATGGCATCCCTTCCCTCCAGCGTGTCCACCACACCACACAGCTTGGTGTCATCAGCAAACTTGCTGAGGATGCACTCCATCCTACTGTCCATGTCTCCAACAAAGATATTAAACAACACTGGTCCCAGTACTGACCCCTATGGAACACCACTTGTCACTGATCTCCACTTGGACATTGAGCCATTGACCACCACTCTTTGAGTGCGGCCATCTAGCCAGTTCCTTATCCAGCGAGTGGTCCTTCCGTCAAATCCATGTCCCTCCAACTTAGAGACAAGGATGTCATGTGGGACTGTGTCAAAGGTTTTGCACAAGTCCAGGTAGATCTTAATATGTTATAGTACAGATTTTCTCTTGATCACCTGTCATAACCATGCTGGCAGTTTTTTTGTCCTCTGTGTTGATTTTAAGTCCATCTCACTGTGTTACTTTGAAGGAGTCAGCCATGTCTTAGTGTGGGTTATTAGAGCATCACATTCTCTTGTGACCAACAAAACCCCTGGAGGTGAAATGTTACTCTCTGAACCAGCCTCCAAAATGGAAGAAGGCTCACTGGAGATGGGCAAGAGCGATGTACCCATGAAACACAGGGAATAATGCAGGTTGTGACTGGCCACAGTTGTTGCAAAGAAGCTGACTTTTATCTCAACACAAAGGGGATTAGATGGTGGCCTTTGTTTCAGATAAGCAGCTAACAATAGTTGAGTGGACCAACTGGTGGTTTAAATGTTTCTCCCCGAGTTCATTCGAAGAGTGTGAAAGTCTCCCTGAGTTAGTCAGACTTGCGAGGTGGAAGCGATTACATGGCTCAGCCCTACATAAAGTATAGAAGTTGAAAAACTAACAGAATAATTTCAATGAGAGCAACAGTCTTGAGCTGCCTTCAACTCACATGTTCCTCCCTTGTGACTGGAGACACCTACCGTCATGACAGTGAGCACATTACAAAAACCAGTGTGGTAAATTAGGTTATGATTCGTGTTAAAAGAAATGGAGATTTGGCATTTTCAATGTTCATGAAACAGTACTGACTGAATTGTAATCTGTGTTGCAGGGTTTTTTTAATTGTCTGAAAGTATAGATGTGACGGAAGTTATATCAACACAAAACAACCTCTCTCCAGCAAACTCAGTTGAAATGCAGAGTAGGAAAGAAAGGGCATGATGATGTTCCTGTGCTGAGCTAGCGCCTTCCTCAGGCAGTAAGGCATTGTGGTATAACTGCACAGCATTGTACAGCATCGCAACTGAACCATACACCGAGGCCAATTTCAGCATTTGGAAGCACATATATTGGGAGCTTCCCATTAATATTTACAATCCTTGTGTGGTTGAGGACATTGTGAGTGAAAAGGTGCTTAAACAAAGGATTGCTCTCACAGTGACAGAAATGCCATGGGCCTGCCTTGGGTTAAGGACGTGGTTAAACGCTAATCGGTGGAGTATTGCCTGGCTGTGTCCTCCCTTGCTTCTCCCTTCACAATTCATTCAGTGGAGGTTCTTGAGGTAAAGAGCCGAGTGTTTCAGCTGAGAGACTGTGAAACTAAATTTCCCCTTCAGGCTATAGGACAAGGCTCCTCTCTTTAAAGAAGTTTTTGAATGATGTAATAATATATCGTTTAACTGTGGATTTAGTCTTATGCTAAACAAATGATATGGAAATATTAATGTAGTTGTTTTTGTATGTGCATTCTCCTTATTTCTCTACGAACTTTGATGTATGTACATTAACACAAATGGGTTTTGAGACAGCTTTGCTTCCCATCTCCCCTGCCATGATTCCAGTAATCTCAAGCATCCCCTCTCCCCCCCCATAATTCCAGTAATCGATGGAAGAAACAGAAAAGACAGGATGACCAAAACTGTGATGATAAGGAAAAGAACTGCTAATCAAAACGAGATGAGAGAATGCAACATCCGCAAGGCTGCTAGATATAGGAGACTCCTCGGACCCCTAAAGGACTCTTTAGCTAATTATAATAAGAAGCGGGGCTAGGCAGGTTTGGGAAATGAATATGAATGAATGTATTGCGAAACTTAATGGAATACAACATTTCAGGGAATAAATAGAGGAATAGGTTTTGTGGAAAGGCGCGCGCCTGTTGGTAGAGCGGATGTTCCCCTCACGCCCAGCGCTGCTTGCTTATTCTCCACCTATGAACAAAATAAAATTTTACTTTTTTACTAGCCACAAAAGTGCCTTCGTTGATAACACCAGTAATGGGAATCATATTATGATGGAACTGCACTTGCAATTCCTATATTTTGGTAAGTGTAACTTACATTTGTATTGTGTTTTCAGTGCATTTTGTGTTACTCTACTAAATCGGAAATCCCATGGAACATCAACTGTCTTCAAATAAGATATTTATAAGACACCCTCCATGCATGGAATATATAAAAGAAACTGGTCAAGAAAGTCTTGGACTGTAACACCTGTCTGGAACCAGTATTTTCATTTGTAATCATTAGAACAGAACTCTCGTGAGGACATTAAAAGCTTTATTTTTATCAGATGTAAAGGGCCCAACTGTAAAAAAAAAAAATGGCAGAAAGCTGGTGCTCAGTAGCCCCAGCTGCTAAAACAAAATCACCACTAAAACTGGTCCTCAGTAGTGACAGCTGCTAAAACAAAACCAGCAGCTTTTCAGCCTTACAAGCATGGTTAAGTGTATCGTGAGAGGGAAGTTCTGACTTCATTCTGTCTTGGGGACCTGGAAGTTCAGGAAGACACTTCCAGAGATCTACAGTGACTTGCATGTACATGCATGAGTGGTTTGTTCCTCTCTTCCTTTAGTTATGCAGTAACAGAGAAGTAATTCAAATGATTGCTGTAGAATCACTAGACTAAAGAAGTGTCTTCACTCAGAAGAACTGTAGAGCAAAAAGGAAATTACTAGAGACAACACCAGCAGAAAATGTAACTGACAGTAGAAAGATCTGTATAACTGGGCTTCTGCTCAAATTAGTCTTGCATTGATTCTGTGTAAATAGTCTGATTAGCATGAAGACTGACATTTTCTGATTAAAGTGCTTCTGACCTCTGATTTTCACTGATTCACGACTTTTCTTAACCTGAAAACCTTAGAGAGTGAATCCCAGGTTTAGAAGAGTTTTCAGTGTTCACAGTTGTGAAGAAGCCTTGAAAACACTGAGTAAAAGCTTCTGGGTACTGAAAGGCCTACAAAAGGAACGCATTGATGCAAATTCAGTATCTTCTTTTAGCCAGTGTTATCACCTTTCCACATACAAGGCTGGCATTATTGTTCTTTAGCCACGGCATGGGCACAGCATGATGTACAGCAATGAAAAATTCTTTACTGCACTAACCCCATCTGGGTTCTGACAGTGGAACAGGTCTTCTCTTGCCTTTTGACGTGGTAGTGGATGGGCCAAAAAAAAAAAAAAATTCCATCACAATCTGTGCATTGTCTAAGAGAACTGTGAGTCAAAGAATAGGACTGAAAGTTTCACCTGCTAGTTTTCTGAACATTAGCATGATTTAAGAAACAGGGGAAAAAAACCACAAGAGAGAAAAACAGTAGAAGCAAAAATAGTGTTTCTCTACAGCCTGCTGCTGGCCATTTCACTGAATTCAGATCTGCCAAAGCTGATTTATCTTTTTCACGAATCCCAGGACCACAGAAAAAGCATTTGGCTCACTGCAGTGCCTCTCAAACCTCATTCCCAAGAAACAAAGCTCTTTCCCAGCCTATCTAGTGGTGACTGTTGGAAGTTACAATAAGTTAACATGGAGAGTGGGAGAAGATTCAAGGTGATTCAAGGTTTTATTGACACAGAAGAGCACTTTTTTTTTTTTTTCCTATTTGGAACATATCAAACTTCTTGGGATCCTGTTTCTTTAAATACTCTGTGGTTCATGGAAAAATTGGCAGCTGAGTGGGACAGAGCAGAAGCAGCATCAGCTCTCACTTCTGAACTGGATGCACGTTCTGAATTAATGGGGAGGGAGAGCTTTTGGACAGAGAGAAGATTCTGATAATGTGAAAACCAGAAAAAAAAAAGGAATTTTTCCATAGGACTGTGAATCGGGATAATATATTTGAGCACTGTCATACAAATGACAAAACACTGTCCTTGATTTGTTAATATTACTGAAGGCTGGCAGCTGAGCCACCCTAGGCTCTGTCTAGGATCCACAAAAAGAAAGAGGCTCCTTCAAAGTGTGATTTAGGTTTGAAATGTGCAAAGTTGCTATTCAGAGGTGTTTGTTGATTACAGCAGACAAGTAGGCCACCAACTCAGACATCCTGTTAAAGCAGAATCCAGATCCTAGTTCACCCATTTAAAGTAAAATAATAATAATAGAAAATAATACAGATTTGTTGATCTAATGACAGAGAACATCGGGACCCTCACCAATTAGTTGTCCATATTTATTAAAATAGCATGGAAAACAAATTATTGTCATCAAGAAGATCCCAAAAGAGTGACTTGAATAATTCTTGAACCTTTTCAGGAACTTAAACATTGCCAAAGGCTTGTAAAAAATGGGTTTTCTGAGACACTGAATCACTGGAGGTAAAACCATTCAGCACCAAATAAAAACAGTGCTTATTTTTCTCCTTTTACTGACAACATAGTAATTTTCATCAGAATTCTAAAGCATGATGCAAGTCAGAGGAATGCACTATTCTGCCACCAGCAGCACAACTGACACAAATTGTGTATCACAAGCAATTTATTTTGAAGATCACACCATGAATAAAGATCTCAATGATTAAAAGATGAAAGAAGAAACAAAGGAAACTGGCAACAGCATCTCCCCTACTTCCTTAAAAACGTCCAAATAAATAACACCGTCTTTATTCAACCTAGGATTTCTCACTAAAAACAGATGATTAAGTAGGATTGTGATCTTAAATTGCTGTCAGAGATAGTGAAGTCATATCCAGCAGTTAAAAGACTTAAACTAATGCAAAGTGATAAAACCTAAATACAGAATTGTTTGCAAGTACATTAAGTAATTGTCTTGATTTCCTTTGTTATGGATTGTGCATACTGTACAATCCAGTGACTGTAATAAATCGTTGGTCCTTTTCATTTGATTGAGACCTCACTTCATCATGTGTAAAAGAATACGTAGTCAATAGAAATGTCAACATAACTCTGCATTTCACAGGACTGAATGTTTGAGGAAACCTAGGGACTGTATTCCTTTGTTACAGATTCCTAATTTTACCAAATTTTTAAAATATCAACCAAGTAAAGAAAAAGAATGAAGTGCATAATATACACATATATAAAGCTCTTAGGTTCCCAGTTTTATTTATGTCTTGTGTTTGATTTCATGGAATCACAGGATCACACCACAGTTGAGGTTGGAAGTGACCTTTGGAGGTCATCTGGTCCTACCCCCCTGCTCAAGCAGGGCCACCTCAGGCCAGTTGTCCAGGGCCACATCCAGATGATTTTTTAATATCTCCAAGGAGGGAGACTCCACAACCTCCCTGGGCAACCTATGCCAGTGCTCAGTCATCTTCACAGTAAAAAAAAAGTATTTCCTAATGTTCAGATGGAACCTCCTATGCTCATTGCCTCTTGTCCTGTCACTAGGCACCACAGAGAAGAGCCTGGCTCCATCTTCTTTGCATCTTGCCTTCAGGTATTTATAGACCTTAATAAGATCCCCCTTAGCCTTCTCTTCTCTAGGCTAAACAGTCCCAGCTCTCTCAGCCTTTCCTGACATGAGAGATGCTTTAGTCCCTTAATCATCTTTGTGGCCCTTTGTTGAACTCTCTCCAGTATGCCCATGTCGCTCTCGTACTGAGGAGCCCAGAATTGGACACAACTCCAGGTGTGATCTCCCCAGTGCTGAATAAAGGGGAGGAATCACTTTCCTCAACCTGCTGCCAATACTCTGTCTAAGGCAGCCAAGGATACTGTTAGCCTTCTTTGCAGAAAGGTCACATAGCTGGGTCCTATCCAACCTGGTGTCCACCAGGATTCACAGGTCCTTTTCTGACAAGCTGCTATGCAGCCAGGCAGCCCTTGGCATGTACTGGTACATGCAGTTGTTCCTCCCCAGGTGCAGGACTTTGCACTTTCCCTTATTGAGCTTCAAAGAGTTTCCTGTCAGCCTATTTTTCCAGCCTTGATTTGCTTATACAAATTTATTTGGATGTAAAATCAGCATTTAAGCTATTTTCTGGTTTTATTTTTCCTCATGATTTGAGATCACCAAACAAGGAAATGGGTAGAAACAGGAATCCCATATCAGATTTCCTCTTTCTGGCAAAAATATTTATTACCTGTTGTTATTTCACTCTTCTTATACACTTATAACTAATAATCCCTTTAGTGGAGCTGTAAGTGGTAATGGCTTTTAAAATAAACTTTGATCCCCAGTAACCTCTGTGTTTTTAGTAGACTTTCACACCTCTGAGAAATCTGCAGGTAATGAAAAATGTCAGAGGCAGCCAAGAAACCCTAAATATAACATACACCATGGAAAATATAAACGGTGTTTTACAGAATATTATTAATATTGATGTTCATCATCATGACATCTTACAGGAAAATGTATTGCTAATGACTTAAGACAAACTAGCTGCTAGAGAACTTTTCACATTCTTTACACAAAAGGTACTCTGTGCACACAATACAATTCAGAATTGCTAAATTCTGTTGAAAATTTTCACTGGAACTGGGTACTTGTAGCATTTATTTCTGTCCTTGTAAGATTGCACTGGTCATGGATTTATGCAGGGATATAACTTTGGCTTCCAAGAAAGATAGGTCTTGATCATACATAATGAAGAGCATATCAGTGACTCCATGATTACTATTACATTGAGGTTCTACATGAAGCAAAAGAGATATCTTCTTTTTTAAGACTTTAATTATTTAATACATTATCCATATTTGGCACAGTTAATCTACAATGTGCAACAGATTTTTCAATTCATTCTCTTAGTGAATATATAGTTATCCAAAGTATTTCAGTATGGTTTAGAGTCCTAAGCCACTTAACAGAGACTTTTCATATTTGTCTGTGTTTCAGGAAATATCAGACTTGCTCATTGGCAATTGTGGGTTGTATGTGATAAATCCAGTGCACTTGTGAGTCATCAAACTTACAAACATTGTACAATTGCACAAGAAGTCACAGACTTGGTTAAAGTAAACTACAGACTTGGTTTAAATTATACTAGAAGTTTAAATTACCCTACAAGTCCCAGACTTTGTTTAAATTATACACATTTGTGTGGTGTGCCGAACGATCATTCAAAAATACAGGATTCACTGGGCCATTCCAATTGTAGTATAATCCCAGGCAAACCTTGCAAAATCCCTAAATCTAACCTATACAAAATAACCGTTCAGAACTAGAATAAATGTCTAAGTAAGTACAGGCATATAGATGATACATAAGATGAGGGCCAAGATTTCAAATGTATGTGGAAAGAGAGTGTCACTTGTTTAAGGGTATGGGGTCAAGGACCTTTTCCAATGCAACAGGGACAATCACAAAAGGAGGAATCCATTAACAAGAACATACAGGGACACAAACCTGGCTGACATGATAAAGGAGGCAGTGGTGAGAACCAAACCTGCCCTTGATAAGGGCACCTGAGAGCGTGAGAAAGTTTCCTCCAGTGAGGTTATCTGACTGGGGACCTGTCACTTGGGAACTTAAGGGGAAAAGGGGGAAACCAGAAACAAAACACACAGAGACACAGACCTGACAAAACAAACGAGGAGAAAATGACAAGAAACAAAACTCACCATGCACACTGACTGATGGGCTGTCATAAAACCACAGGTGTCACTTGCAGGAAGATCAGTCTGGACTTTGCAACTGATGACATTGCATACCGGGGGACCCTGAACTGTGAGGGGTGCAGGAATCAACAGAGCTATACAGACCCCTGGGGTGGGACATGCACAGGGGAGGAGGGAGCAGCAGGGAACAAAGAGGGATAGACAGATAGGGGTGTAAGTGGGGCCAGTCGGCTGTAAAGTGGGGCTGGTCAGTACGCTTGTCTGACCGAGCCCTGAGCATGATCAACGCAGTCTGGCCTAGCTTCTTATATCTTCTTATTAAATCTTTTATTCAGCATCTCCCTGCATATGCACTGTCCCATGTGAACATGAGCTGCAAGGACTTGGTCCCAGCTACTGGTGAGACCTGTGTGTGCGTAAGGGAATTTGATGCCAGCTTCTGGGGAGTCACCTGCTGGAGCCAGTATGGGTCTTTAACCCCCCACCCACTGGGGCAGGAATGATGTTTGTGCCCAAAACCAGCTGTCCGAAGGAGAGCACGAGCAAGGCAAACAAGGAACTTGGTGCCACTGGAGCAGGACTATGGGTCACTGCCTGTGTGGCTAGTGCTGGCTGCCAGGGAGAGAGTCTGTGTCTTCCTCACTTCTAGTGTGCTTGGGGTGTGCGTACATATTCACCAGAAAACTTTAAGCTGGACTAGCCAGTGACTAGGGAGGCCTAGGTTCCGGGCCAGGGTCCCCTGGGAAGGGCTTCCATGCTGGTATTCTGTGGGGGTACTTGTGAACGTGGAATGCATGAGGGACAAGTGTGTGAGTGCTGCAAGTTTGCAGCGAGTGCTGAACTGGACCAGCCAGCCAGTCAGGGACCCTGTGGGGCAGGTATAGAGGGGTCCAGGATCCAGGCAGGGATGCAGGGTGGACAGAGGGGCCATACCAATAATCAAGAGATCCACAAATGTGTGTGTGCTTGTGAATCTGGAGAGTAGTGTGTGTGTGTATGCCTGCTCTATTGACCTTCTGCCTCTGCCCACTGAAGAGGAGGTAGGGGCTTGTCTGTCTGTGGATTGTCTTCTAGGTGAGCCCTGCATGTAGATGATATTGAAGGCAGCACCACGCCTGGGGCAGCCTGTGTGACTGGCCACGTTGTTGTCCCCTGTGTGTGCCTCTGTGTGTGTGTGTGGGGGGGGATATGTCCGCAGTCCCGTCACTGGTTGAACCAGCAAACAGGAAAGCATCAGCCATGTCCCTCAGCCTGGGCAAAGGCTCTGGGTCACTGGGGCACCAGGCTGGGCTCCAGTGACCAGGCAGGAGAGATCCTGAGATGGAGCAGCTGGAGGACATGGGCTGAGCTTCTTACATCACTTAACAGTAGAGAAATATTCAGAAATTTACACCTATGGTTTTCAGAAGTACCATTCAGCTCAGTGTCTCCCTAGTTGCTGCATCCCAACTCTCTGTAGCCTTCAACCCCTCCTCCTAGGGGTTCAGCAGTGTGATTCAAGGCCTAGCAATGGACAACTGCCCAGATAACCCTGGCTCAGACTGCTGAGAAAAATCCTAAATTGTAAAAGAGAGCTTTGACAAAGCCTGTAGCATAGAGCCATGAAAATAAAGTGAAATATGAATTTAAAGTTTAACAATTCAGGAAGAAAAACAATAATGTGAAGAGATACAACATGTTAAAGGGGTCTAAAGATGGCAAGACCAACATAAAGCATGAACATGAAGCAACATGAAACAACGTGAACGTTCCCTGCAGCAGCATAATCTGACCCTTCACCACCTGCTTCATGACTACCTGGCCAGCAAAGACTCTTTGTCTGTCTTATGCTGAGAATGATAAGCGTATTAGTGCTTTCCTAATAACCTGTTATCCTAACTGCCTTTGATATGTTAGACAATAAATAATTGCTTTGTACTTTTGAGTTTATTATATTCTGCTTACAAAAGATTCTCTGGGCATGGCGAAAGGTGCTTAACAGAGTGACTCAGAGGGAATGATAGAAACAGTGCCTAAATTTCAGAAGATGTTTTGAAGAAAAAATATTTTTGAAATCCAGGCTTTTACATATTTCTCAATGTTCAAATCAATGACCTCTGTGAGAGTAACTAAACTGCATTTCATGCATTTTAATTAAGTTGGTCTGACTTGCAAGTGTATAGTCTTAATCTCTGACCTCTGAGATATGTAGGTGTTACAGAATTTAAGAAAACAAGACCAGTCATATTTAATTATTGAATCAAAGGTGTGAATACTTGGAAGTGACCTACACTGAAACAGATAAATATTTTTAAACACTCCCTTTCTGAACTGGGAGTTTATCTTCCTAACAGCTCACCAAGTTAGTTGAATTTAACTTACTTTGGAGCTTTGTTAGCACTATATCTGAAATGTGAGCTTGTTATTTCAACTTGAAACATAAGGCTATCTTTTCCTGTAATTTTCCACAACTAAACTGAATTTTGTTAGAACACCCATACAGAGGAAGACAGCGAATACAAAGGATAATATTGGATGAAAAGCTAGGACTTTTCAGTGAAACTGCCTTTTTAACCATAGAGTTTCTCTGTCAACAGAGAAATACATCAACATTTGATGTCGTGTAACTTTAACCAGATTTTATCATTTTACAGTATATGAGCCCACATTTGCACGTAGTGTCTTCTCTGACATAGTTTAACAACACTGACAACCTGAGTGCACAAAGAAATGAAAGTCACAGCATAATACGCAGTTCGAATTTATGGAAATATAAAACATTGTGTATATACGTATAAAGACATAAACATAAGTAATTTTGGAAGTAAGCACATTAACATGTTTAAGGAACTGCATACTTTTTTTTGTGGCTGAAATGACAAATGATCACAGTGTTAAGGCAGTTATTGAATTATTAAATAGCATAGTCTTGCTCATTCAGAAGTCATGTCTGTATTGTATTTACATGTTAGTTCTTAGTTAGGGAGTAACTTTCTTGATTTGAAATAGTATTAGAGTAGAAACTGTTGTGTTAGTATGACTGGATACCTTGTTGGTAATTCATTAATTATCAGACTCTGAAACTACACTGGATATGAATGGCATTTTAATGGTGATGGTATTTTTTAAGTGCATTGAAAGCGTTAATTAAACTTAAATCTCAGGTTTAAAAAATCCTTGTAAAGGAAAGCTTCTAAAAATCTGCTTAGTAATGGACAAATAAATATGAAACTTTCTTCAGACTTTTAAGGTAGTTGTGTCCACTTCGGAGACTGACTAGTCCTCATTTATAGCAAGGACGACATATACATCCTTAAGCACTCTGTAGATTTAGCCTAATGAAGTACACTTACTCATTTATGGCCATTAAACGTTTGGTTTTGTTTTACCTAGTCTGAGAAATATAATTGTAAGAGATCAAGATTAATTATCAGCTCCACGCTTGGGTAGCATATTTGTTCTGAATAGGGCTGCAAATACAACTGACTTCAATGTATTTTCAGCAGTTATTTATGAAACTTGGATACATATCTAACATTCAGAACACACGTAATCCCACTAGTTCCAATGGAATTACTTTTGCTCCATATTACACAAGATGGATGAGGAGTGTCTTTAAATATCCTGCCAGTATGCAACTTGATTCTACAATAAGAAATCAGGCTGAGTGGTACTAACACACATAAGCAAACTAGTGTGTTCAGCCTTTCTTGCACTATTAATAGGACACTTATTGAAGAGTCCAAAAATTTATGTTAACTCAAATAGGTTCTGAACTACACCTGTTAAAAATACATCTACACGGTGTATTTCAAAAGCAGTTGTTGACAGTCATGTCAATATAAATCAGGCTTGTATAGTGTCGCGTTAACAAGATAATAAGCTCTTACTATTTCAGATCCATCTTTTAAACACGGTTAAGGAAGGCATATGAGACAGTATACTGCTAACATTTTTATACTATCATGAAACAGAATAATGAAAAATTAATTCTTGAACAAAACCACTGGTGATTCATCCTTTTTAATACAACTTCATATATATATATGTGAGCTGGTTTTGAATTTATATAAATCACAAATAATTCTGTTGAAACTGGGGCATTTACTGGAGGGCAAACCTGTCTTGACATCAGAATGCCTTTGTTTCCAGTAAGCATGGTTAGCATACTCCGTTTTACCTGGTAAAAATAGATCCTGCAAGCATAAATACTTTTGTCTTCCACTTTACAAAGTGACAAAGACATGTGTTATGAACACTAAGGAGCATTATTAGCTTTCTGTTGAGAAAGGAGCAGACCTATCAGATAGAGGCTACATGAAAGCATATCTTCTATTAAAACAAAATTCTAGAAGAGTAGTTTCATGTTTTCATTAAAATCTCACAGTAAGAAGCTAAAGCACCTTCTTTGCTTATCTGCGTTTGTCTCCCATTAAGTTTATCTGCTTAAACAAAAATTCTCTCAGAAAAGCAGGACAAAAATTGAATGTCAAATACAGAGAAAACAGAAACATAAAACCAACTTTGAATTGGCCTAGTTTAACAAGTTCTAGGCTAACCTTCATTAAAACTGTATACACACAGTCAGAGTACTAGCATTATAATTAATTAAAGCATGTTTGAAAAGTCTAAGAAGTGTGACATGGAGTTTGGCACTGGAGGCTTGAATTAACCTCTTAGTACTGAACGAGAAATGGCCTTGAAAATGACAAGCAGCTTTTTGATTTAATAGAATAGAGAGATTCAGCAGATTAAATATTAATAGAAGGGTAATGTAGTTAAAATAGCAAGCTAGGAAAATTATCTTCTCATTAATATGTCAAGTTCAGCAATGACAATGTGACTGTCATCAAACACGAGGTGAGGTGAGAGCCAGTGTGAGTGCCTGAGGTGGAACTGGGGTGAGCTGGAGCTGAGCTGATGCTCAAGATCCTGACACAGAGACTAGTGAGGAGTGTCACATTTTCTCCTTGCTCTGCTCATTGGAGTGGTGATCGGGGTGGGTCTCAGAAAATGGGATGTGTGTGTGCAAGGGTATGAGAGTGGGTGAAAAGCTTTCACTGACAGTCTCTCACAGTATGCTAAGTCAGTTATTTGAGAGAGTAACCACTGATTAACCATTTGTGAGACAATGCTGGTAAAAGCAAATTTCAATGGAGAATTTCAATGAAGCTTTAATAAACACACCTTGATAAATAATTAGAAACAGTCGTGTTTTTCTGTGTTGTGTTCTTTCCTCATTCGTGGTTGGCTGGGGTAAATCACAGGGCTAGAACTACATATTAACTCTTCTTATTCCATGACTGACTAACATAGTCAAAAAAACAGTCAACATTGGTTTTATTCTCTTTCTGACAAGGAAATTGAAGTTTGCATTAGACCTCACCAGCTGTTGCAAACCCCCCTATTATTTCCTTGTTTACAAACTTAAAAGAGTGAATTGATTCACTCTCCTGGTGGCCTCCTGCTACCTCGGCCTATAGCTCCTTGGTTCCTGACATTTGTTGAATCCAACAACAGGACAATGAGGTGCAACAAGAAAATATTCTGGAAGTATGTAGGCACCAAAAGGGAGGCTAGGGAAAATGTGGGCCCATCCCTAAATGGTGACAAAGAATGTGGAAAAAGCCAAGGTACTCAGTGTGTTCTTCACACAGTCTTTACTGTAAGACCAGACTTCAGGAGTCACAGTGTGATTCTGTGACTTTTTGACAGTAAATGTAAGTATGTATTTCTCCTGTTCCTGCTTTTATGGAAATGAGCAGCTTCTCCGGATGTTGACTGTATTTCCCTATATTTCCTTCCTGCCTTCCTCCATCTGCTTCATTCCTTCCTTCCTTTTTTCCCTTCCTTTTCACCCTCCCTCGCTCTCTTCTTCCCTCTCTCCCTGCCCACCCACTTTCCTTCCTGCCTTTCTTCCCTCCCTCCTCCCTTCCCTCCATCCTTCTCTTTTTCCAGCTTCACTAAATAATTTTATTATGACCGTTGACCTCCGGTAAATTTACAAAGTACATTCTGTTTTATAATGAAAGGTAGTATTTTCCACAAGAGGGCTTTTACTTGAGGGCAACTTCACGTTTGCCACTTCTCATCCCAGAAATCTGAGAGATCATAAAACTTACACAGCTGAAATTTAGTCTGCAACATACTTTCTTGCACAATAAAATATGTTCCCTTTTTTGTCTTCTCTGTCCCATAGCTATTCTTGCACCTCAGTTTTATTCTTTCACATCCTTGGTCTGCTTCAGGTTTGCAGAGGATCTAGTAACTTATATTAAAGGCAATGGAACTGAAAGGGTAACGATGGCCCTTATCTTAAAAAAACAGGCTCAACAATACAATAGGCTGAGCATCCCAAATAATTGTTGAATATCTGCTGATGCCTGTAAATTCAGCTATTCCTAATTAAGTCTGAAACACCACAACTCCTAAGGAGGCAACTATATTATGAAGTGGCTAATACCATCCCATTAGAGTTCCTACTGAAACAGCTGTTCCAGCTGTGTAGTTACAAACGATGCAAGCTGTGGGTAAAAAGCAGTGCTGCTTTTCAGATTTGACCTGTTTTGTTCTAGGGGAAATAAATAAGAAAGTAGTAACCAAAAATAACAAAGTAAAACATGCCAGATACATAGCTGGGCACACTTACAAGGGATTTCTGCAGAATACACTTTATTGACACTATGTGGCCATATGCATTTAATCAGTTAGCTGTTCTTCTGCTACGAAGTTCATAGAATCACAGAATGGTTTAGGTTGGAAGGGACTTTAAAGATCGTCTAGTTCCAACACCCCTGACATGGTCACAGATACCTTCCACTAGATCAGGTTGCTCAAAGCCTCATCCAACCTGGCCCTGAACACCTCCAGGGATGGGGCATCCCCAAGTTCTCTGGGCAACCTGTTCCATTGCCTCACCACCCTCACAGTAAAAAACTTCCTCCTAATATCCAGTCTAAATCTACCCAAAATCTCACCCTATCACTATACTCCCTAATAAAGAGTGCCTCCCCATCTTTCCTGCAGGCCCCCTTTAAGAACTGGTAGGCTGCTATAAGGTTTCCCCAGAGGCTTCTCTTCTCTAGGCTAAACCACCCCAACTCTTTCAGCCTGTCCTCATATAGGTGGTGCTTCAGCCCTCTGATCATCCTCTGGGCCCATTCTAACAGGTCCATGTCTTTCCTGTGCTGAGGACTCCAGAGCTGGATGGAGTACTCCAGGTGGCATCTCATGAGAGCAGTGTAGGGGGAGAGAATCACCTCCCTCAACCTGCTGGTCATGTTTGTTTTGATGCAGCCCAGGATACAGTTGGCTTTCTGGGCTCCA
Source organism: Pterocles orientalis (assembly GCA_011057875.1). NCBI lineage: Eukaryota > Metazoa > Chordata > Aves > Pterocliformes > Pteroclidae > Pterocles > Pterocles orientalis. Next base: position 108,637 of record WKFP01013130.1, read on the forward strand.
AGTGTACATTGTTGGCTCATATTAAGCTTCTCTCCAACCAACACCCCCAAGTCCTTCTTTTCAGGGCTGGTCTCAATCCATTCACCTCCCAGCCTGTATTTGTGCTTTGGATTGCCCCAACCCATGTGCAGGACTTTGCTCTTTGCCTTGTTGAACTTCATGAGGTTTGCATGGGCCCACCTCTCAAGTCTGTCAAGGTCCTTCTGGATGGCATCCATTCCCTCCAGCACATCAACCACATCACACAGCTTGGTGTCATCAGCAAACTTGCTGAGGGTGCACTCAATCCCACTGTCCATGTCTCCAACAAAGATGTTAAACAACACTGGGCCCAGTTCCCCTGAGGAACGCCTCTCTTCACTGGTCTCCACTTGGACATGGAGCCATTGACCACAACTCTTTGAGTGCAACCATCCAACCACTTTCTTACCCACCATGTGATCCAACTGTCAAATCTATGTCCAATTTAAAGACAAGGATGTCATGTGGGACAGTGTCAAATGCTTTGCACACATCCAGGTAGATGACATCAGTTGCTCTTCCCTTATCCACCAATGCTGTAGTGCACTAAATTTGTCAGGCATGATTTGCTCTTGGTGAAGCCATTAGCCAGCAATTGTGCATTCTGGCACAGTGAGGACACCCTTGTGGCCATCAACTCAGACACTTACTAGGCAATCTCCTCTGCTTCCTTGAGATGAGTGTTTCTTGTTTCTGTTGTTTAGAGGTTATTGCCAAAGAAGAAAGAAAATTATGGAAAGGACAGTCCCATTTTATGCTAAACTCAAGATCAAAATAAAGCTGGTATCAAAGCTAATCAACAGGCATCAGGATTCTATGTGGAATCAGGAGGTAGGAGCAACCAGTTTCATCATTCATCCGTTAGCTGTTAATCACATAATTTGTCAATTGACTGAATTTTGTTACAAACTTAGAAAAGCCGAGGCAAAATCTTAGAAAAAAATTAAGCTTGATGCTTTTTCACCCTTATATATTTCTCTGTTCTGCCTGTACCACTAAGGGCACAAGCATTCATCTTTCGCAATCAAGCTGAGGGTGAAGCTCTGGAAGGCACGTGAGTCAGTCTTGATAAGCTCACTTTCATCATGGAGGCAGAACAATTACAAAGGTGGTCATCTACAGAATTTCTTGCACTCTTCTCTGAAGAATTTGGTGCCTTTCACAGGCCGAAACTGGAGAGAGTTATTACAGCAACTTTTGTGCAAAGTGCTCACTAGCAGGGAACCTCTCTTTTAGTATTGCCACAATGACAGAATATGATCTGGCCCATGATGTCATCAAGATGAACCATGCCCTTTCTAAAACATACCAGTCTTCTTGACATTAAAATGCTGTTCACTAGATCAACCCTATGCTGGCAGCAAATGATCCATGCTAAGATGCCTTTATCTTGAAACTCTGCTTTGAGTGATTGCTGCTATTATTTTTTTTATTCTATTTATATCATTAATGCAAACCAAAAGTTATTTCTTCAATAGGACCAAAATATTATGGTCAATGTCTTGAATTTTTAGTATTAAATCTGAGAAAGGAATGGAATATATTTAACTACACTGAGATCTTTGGCTGAGATAAATTAATGTTCTGCACAGCTGAAGTTGGTAGAAGATGGGTCAGAGTCATATTTCTGTTCTCCAACTCGTGAATTGGCTAAAAACCAAAAAAGCCCCTGTGACTATATTAGAACTGCCTCATTACTAACCTAAGTAGCCTTGGCTACTTAGCCCTAGTAGGAGTATTGTACAGGATCAAAATGTGGTGAAGTGGAATACTCCTTGCTTTAACTCAGAGCTGCCTCTACAGCCCTTGGGATTTGACTACACCCACAGTGAAAGATTCTTCACTGCCATCATGGATCAGGTTTCTGACTGCCTTGTCAGCAGTGAAAATCATCTAGAGCATGGGCCACTGGTCTGGTCTCTATAGCTTACCTATACTTCTTGTACACACCAGCTAGCATAACTTTTCCCATTCAAAGTTATGTGGCACAGGCATGTGGCACAGCACTCAGTGAGGCTGAAAGGTATGTCATAAACTGCTTCTTCAGCTAGCTATCTAACACCATGCCAGATCTGTCACGACTTCTGTTAGCCTAAGAAGTACACCACAGAGCAGCGCTATTTCTTTCTTGGGTAAACATCACCCACGCATCAATGTTCATTCATATACAGTGTTCTAAGCAACTTAATAACACCAAGTAATAATCTTCTACAGCACCCCTCACCAATAAATCACGGAATTCAACACTATGAATGGGAAAGCTCAGAGGGATTAAATTTTATCTCCAAGATCATCCAGCATAATAGCTGGGAACAAAATTTATCAATCCGGTGTTCTCTGTCAGGCATGCTCTTGCTCTGCTTCTGTTCATTTGTACCTTGATAATTTATTAAGGAGAAAACCCTCTTCCTACTCATGAATCACAAGCAGAAGCTCCTGATGTCAACAGATTTTATAATCTCTTCTCCCCTCAGGCAGTGGTATGGCTGGATTTCATACAGATTGGACATCGTAATATCCCCACTTCCAATAACAGAGTAGTTACTTTCCCAGACCTGGATCTCATGATACTGCGCCAGTTACATTCATCTGTATAGGGATGCATGTCTATTATGCATGTTACCCCAAATCTTCAAAATATTTTTTTTCCAACCAAAACCCAAGCTCTGCATAATAGTACATTCAGGGAAGACTCCATTTTGCTACCATTAATAAGCTACCTAATGTCTCTATTCTTAGCAGCGAAACAGGCATCTTTTCTCTCTACAGACACTGCAAAGTCTTCAGCATAAGAATTGCCTTTTATGAAGTTACTATGCCATTGCATTGCACAAAACCAGCCCAGTTTCAGATTCTAGAATTGTTTCCCTCAGTGACTAACCTGTAGATGTATATGCCTGTTGGATGTGCGCATAAACCCTGGCACTTTGTGCTATTCCCGTCACCTGACACAGGGTCACGGGCTACATTCAGGCATGCTTCTGAAATCTCACTTCTTTCGATTTGTTTCCCATCACTCATATCAGGCCCACTATTAATATGGCTCCCATTTAATACATTTAAAATAAAAGATCCAGAAACCAAAATCTACAGCAGGTAAGCACCATGAATTTTGCAGACTCTTCATGCATATGTTTTACAAAAACAATTTGTCTTTCACTTTGTTTTCTGTCTAGTGCCTTTAATTATTTGCAGATAATTCTGGAGCTGTTATTTATGCAAAAAGTTGTGTTTTATTTAGACAAATCTTCTTTCATGACTAAAGATACAGAAGTTCATTTTTATATCTTGAGGAGAGATTCTACAGCTTTTGTTCCAGTCAAACTTCTCTTGAAGTTAATGGGCTGGTCAAAGGGAATAAATTTTCTGAAACTTTTTTTCCCTGTGCACTCCAAAAAAGGATCTGAAACCATTCTAGCAAGCTCCCTGTCAGTGGGAACCCTATGGCCTTCAGTGAAGCTCTAAATAGAAAAGACTTATGGTTCTATTCCTCTCGACTTTTATTTTCATTCAAAGCACTGTGTACTCTCAGTCTGCTATAAACACACAAAAAACCCCACTGGTTCCACTTAAACCCTGGCAGACAGACTGATATCAGTACCATAAAATGCAATCCAAAACTATTCTGAGCCTGATCCAAGATCCAACAGCACCTGTGGCAATGCTTCCATTCACTTAACCATGTTTTGCATCAAGATATAAGGCTATGGGGATATCAGTAACGTAAATGTCTATACAATCTGGTACTACTGGAGTACGCTTCTGTAAGTTTCCTGGTAACACAAGGTGTCCTCCTTGACTAGAAGGTAATGCTAGTAAGGTATTGCTCTTCTATTCTCTTATATTCTTGTTTGAGGAAACAGTGAGCATTGTCTTACTGTAGCTTGTTTTCCTTTGTCTGTATTTGTTGTGATAATTTTTTTAAGCTCTTTAGGCTAATGAGATAGCACTATGGTCATCAGAGGGTAGTTAAGGGAAAAAAAAGTTTCTCATACAGTGTTCACGTTCTTTGTCTTTACAGTATTTTTTTAAAACTGCCCTACTACTGAAACAGTATACTCGCTATATTTGACCAAAAGTTTGATTAATACTCTTAGTTGTGGTAGATTTCAAAAAATAAAACAAATACTATGAAGCTGTAACATAAGTAATTGTCATAAATCAGAGTAAGAACCAGAAGGTTTTTGGAATTATTAGGAAGTGGGGCATTTTGATCTTTTGTTAAATGTCTTCACTCTTCATCTCACATTTTAGCTGACATTTTTTATACAATGCCTATCAACAAGGCATCAAAGTACTACAGAAATTTAGTGAGTATCAAATAATGCATATTACCGATATCCCATTGGTTTCAAATTAAGCAAATTTTTACTAATTCGTAATTTTCACTGACACTGTGGTAAGTCCAAAAGTGAGATGCTTTGTCCTGTATTCCTTCTGTGACAGGACATTTGCTAACTTCAGGAGAAAGTTAGAGAAATGCAGCTTTGAAGGTCAAACTGGTATCGTGTGACTTTGCTAAATATAGATAGTTGATGAGTGAAAAGGCTTCAAAGGTCTTGGCATATTTTGTTTGGTGCACTTCTAAATTTGTATGCATGCAGACTACTTCTCTCATAACAGCTCTGTACATAACAGCTCTTAACATCACCAATATGAAAATCAATAAAATAGAAAATATCTTGGCAGGTATTATGAATGTATCCCTTCTGATCTTCTTAAGGTAGAAACACAGCAGTATATTCTTGATCTGCAATATTTTCACTCTCATTTCACAAATGTGTCACTGATGGATACTCTGAGGAGAGGATGCAGGGCATTTTAATTTCTCCTAACCTGTATCCAGCATTGGAAGGAAACTTTCATTGTCAAGAAAGCCTTCTCCATAAAATGACATTGCAGTGTGTGCAGCATTGCACAACCAGAAAGGCAAAGGTGGTTAAACAGCAAAAATGTACTAATAGTGAATTGAAATAGAAGAGGAATATTTAAAGAGCTCCTCTCACCTATATTCCCTGCCTAAAGACAATTTCCACTGAAAAATGGCTTTGAAAGGAACTGGCTGTGCTTGTACATTTCTCCTTGCAATACTGCCCAGGATCCCGGGACTTATAATGTGATACGTGCTGTCAGTACTACAACAGTTTACAGATGTGCAGCCAGACTTCTTGCTATTTATAGACGCCTTTTCTGCAAAGAGTACTCTGTGGGGTTGTAATGCAGTAGCAGGCATGTTCTTTGACTTAGTGCTTACATCACATTAATTTGAGAAAATTCTGCTCTTCACCTGGCACAGCAAAGGAGGGAGATTTATGAAGGTCAAGCACAGAGAGCACGATTAAGAAGAGAAACTGGAATTCATGAGGCAGCAGCACACCTACTAGGAGGACTATCTGAAACAAAGAGACATTTGGCAGAGACACTGAAAGAATAAAGGAGGGAATAGTCATGTACTCACTCCCACTGAAGTGGTGCTTTTGTTCTTTATTACCTCTGTAGGGCAAGAGGGTCCGTGCCACCTGTGCACGTCGGGGCAAAGCCATTGAAGCTGGCTGGAGTGCCATGTCCACGTACACGGCTGTGCTCCATATCGCTTAACCATGTGTTAAGTGTTCAGTCAAAGTGCTAGGCATAGCCTATAAATAGAAGCGGGGAATTTGGCACACGCTCACGCTTTCACCTGTCTCCTTCTCATGTGTTCCCAAAGAAGCTGGGACTGCATTCTGCTGCTTTTCCAGATCTGAGACTTCACACACTGCCGTATCCCTTGAGAAGGCTCAGTGAGGTCAAGACAGCCCTAGACAAGTAAACAAGTGCTGCTCAACCCCTATGTTGCTGAGATGGGGAAGGCTGAGGAAACCGAAGGTAATGCGGGGGGGGGCGGGGAGGGGAGGGGAAGGATTTCTTGCATAAAGCCTGAGAACTCGCAGGGTACCCTGTCGGCACTCCTCAGGCCAGCAAAATGCAAGGGTGAATGCTCCTCCTGCCCTCCGCCCCCGCCTCGGGCAGCTCCTCTTGGTAATATCCAGGATGCTGCATAAAAACGCATACTCCTGAAGTCCCCCAAATCCTAGCAAAGGCTTCACCGCGTTCTGCTAGACGAAGAGCACTCAGAACTATAAACCTTCTTTGTCCGTTTCAGCCTCCTCAAACACAAAAATAATCGCTCCCCCTCCTTACAGCCGCACACACCCTTCTCTCCTCCTGGTCCCCCGCTACCCGGCAAGCAGGCTCACCTCCCCCCGGCCCCTCCAACTTCTCGGGGAACCAGCCGTACAGCGGCGGCTTCCGGGAAGCAGCCCGAGAGACGGGAGGGTTCGGCGGGTTGCAAAGTTCTCTGTGTAGAGAAAACAGGGTTGAGGGGAGGGGGAGGGAGATGCTGGTGCATGCAGGAAAACACAGCAGCAACAGAGGCAGGGGCTAGCCTAAGGAGCCAGGAAAGTTTATCTGCGCGTCCTGCCGCTTCTGCTAAGGAATCTGTGCTCGGGGCTGGAGGAGCTCGGGCGCCGGGGTCTGCCTGGCATCCTTACCTCGGTGCTGTCGGCAGCATTCTCCGCCATTTTCCTCCTCAGGAGCAAGCAGCGGGAGGAGTGTTTCATTCCCATAAGAGCTAGCCAAGAGACTAGGGCTTCACGGTTGGTATTTTGTTTGTGTTTTCAAAGATCTCCACACACGGGTGTGCGCCAAAGGATAGGGAGAAAAAAAAATTATAGAAAAGAGCAATACATCAGTCAGCTTTGTCCTTTCTGCGTCGTCCACAGCAATGTTTGTCCCCTCTCAGCATCCGGAGCTCCTCGGGCACTTTCAAGTCCTCTTCTTTCTCCCCTCTTCAGCGAGCTCTTGGAATGGGCAGAGAGAGGCCGCACACACTCTTCAGATTAAGCTAAAAGGCTGTCGGGCTGCGAGTCTTCCCCTTTAGAGAAAGCAGTCGGGCTAAACAGGAGAGAAGCACTAGCGAAACTGAACTTGGGCGTGCAGTGACCAACTGGGCATCTTTGTGTACTGTAGCTACTCTTCCAGAGGCAGAGGGAGCCAGAGACAAAACAACAGGACAAGGAAATCATAGCCCTTTATTTTCCTTCTTTGGGCTTCTTTCTTTCTTTCTCTCTAGATCCCTAGAAACTTCCTTTAAAGATGGTCACAGAATTTGCCACCCTCTCTCTACAAGTGCCTTCTGAAATAGCAATCCCTCCTCCTTCCCTCTCCTCCTCTCTCCCCCTTCCCTCTCGCTACGCCTTCTGCTCTTGGGCAGAGCTTGGTGCCCTTCTCGGGAACTGCATTCACGTGTATTTAATAGAAAAAAAAAATTATATCAAGCTCCCCCCACCCGTCACCTACACCCTCTCTCACACACACAAGAATGCATTTGCACACATGCACATGTTATCTCCCTTTCACACAGACATAAACATTTTTTTTTCACCTATCCCTCATCTTCTTTTGAACACGTTTCCTTACAAGGACTCTCGGCAAAGCTCTTAGAGGGCAATGAAGAAGCCTGCTCCAGATTCTTTCTTCCGAGTTAAGTAGGAAACCTGCTTTCTTAATATGTCTTCTCATGTGTGTACTCCCAGATTCTGTTTTACTTGAAGTTTTTTTTCAGTAGGATGCACACTCCCATCAGGTAGCCGTGAACTGTAGAAATAGAATCTGGATGCAGCTCCTGCTGAAAAAGAGAGGGGCAAAGGGAGAGGTCTTGCTGGGAAGGGTCTAAACGCCTTTTGAACTTTTTTTTCGCCTTTTCCTCATGGCATCTTCCTCTGTGGGAGTGTATTTGTCACCTTCCCCACACGTTTATCTTGCTTTCACTCCTCAGAGCACTTTCAAGTTCTGAGTTGTCAGCTGGGAGGATTAGGTTTACCTCACTTGTGTTGCGGTAAGGGCGGGAGAGGGGGTGTATTACATAATTAATCCTTCCAACTTCACTTTCCATAGCTCCATCTCCAGCCCACTGTTCTCACGTTTCTGTTTTGTTTTTATAAGGAGGAGGTGAGAAAATAATGCTGGTGTGTGGGTGTTTGTTGCTCGAAGCATTTCAAGGACCAGAACAGGATTGCTGCTCTCTAAAAAGTTTGAAACAGTTTCCTCTGGGGATGCCAATGGAGACCTGAAGAAGAGGTTTGAAAGATTACTTTTGATGCATATTTTAAGCACATAACCAGCTCAGATGCTGCATCAGTAACTGATTACAATAAATCTGGGATTATTTTAATGTCTTTTGATTATAATTTATCCTCAGCTGACCTCTGGAGTACTGACATACCGTGAAGTACTGCCAAAATAACAGCAAGTCCCTGGGCACACGGGAGGCTGAAATATTCCTGGGGTGGGGGAATGGAGATAGAGAATGTAAATTAAAGAGTAGAGAGCAAAATTATTCTCCTACCTTATGGGCCTAAGGAGGGCTAAGAAAATTGAATAGGCAAATTCTTGTTCAGATCCAGATCACTAGGTATGCAATAGATTTTAGGGATTTGCAATAAATCACATATAAGTAAGCAACCCAGGGAAGCAGAAGGTGTGTGGTATGCTGAAATGTCAAGTGACAGAGAGTATGCCATGTAAGGCACAATGGTACTATATGAAAAGGCTTCAGAATGTGAGAGTATGTTATAGACATGTGTGCCATACAGCTTGAGACTGGACCTCTGTGAGATATTTTGCAGAGCCATTTGATCATTCAGTTTTTCACAAGCCCCTGATTTCCTGCAACTCCTTTCAGCTTGTGTTCGTTCCAACATGTCAAGTTCTTTCGTTAGCTCCACACCACTGCTGTTTTTGCCAATAATCATCCACACCCCCTTTGTTTATAAAGTAGAATTTTATTTCACACCTTCTAGGCATGAGGCTCAAATGACAACAGAAGTGGAAACAGGCTGTTTCTCCTTTTATTTCGGACATTTATAGAGCTCCTGAAGGTCTTAAAACCTTTCAGACATGAAAACCCTTTTAGCCATTGCTGAGAGAAGCTATTTTAGAGTACTCCAAAGCTACCCTGACAGTCTTGGGCTATGGAACTCTTTCTCATTAAGTACTTCCATTTCTAGGTGGAGGCATAAGGAAAAAAAATCTGCAAATAAAAAATTTAATGTGTCTGCAATGTTCCTCACAATGCTTTTCTCTGCTGTGTCATGAATATCTGGTGGTTAGTGAGTGCATGAAATTTTAGTCAGCATACATTTGGTCTAACCTACATAGTTTTAGTGTCTTCTCTATTTTTGGTGATATACACAGCTAAACTTAGCCTAATTAAATCTTTTTAAATAAACCACTGTTCTATATAGAGAAAAATAATTAGATTTTTCAAAACTACTCCAGGACATATTTTCCAGTTTTCTCTGATAGCTGTGTCTGTATTTCTGGTACAGCTCAATCACTCTTTAGTCAGCTAAATGAGGCATCAGATTTTCAAAAGCACTCAGCAACTGGCAAAACTGGTGGGCAAAGATTTAATATATCCTTCTTCTGTTTCACATACTGCATGACTTGCCCTGGCACCTATTCTTGTTGTCCTCCACCTCTTTGTCAGCAGACATGACACCTGACTGCTCATCCTTTAATGCAGCGCTGATGATTTACAGTTACCAGGAAAACCTTACAGTCTCATGGTTTCCAGTGTAAGTATGAATGTTTTGCTCCTGAACTTTGGAATTTTGCCACATGGTTGGTGTCCTCATTGCTCGTTTTATGTTCTACATGTGATTGAAGAAACTGCTTTGAAAATACACATCATTTGCTCTAATCTGTTTTATTCCAAAGGGAAAATTATTTGTCCTTCAGAACTTTTTTTGATCAGTCATGGGCAGAAGTTATTCCTTGCAAGAATCAACTAACAATTTCAGTTAAGAGGCTGAAAACAGTGTTTTTACACATACAAGTATCTGTGTGAATACACAGATACTTGGCTAGTCCTTCAGTTTGAATATAAGCCTCAGTGCGAGTTCCTATTGATACTGAAATTCACAGGAACACTGAATTTGAGTGTCCTGGGTTAAGCTGAGACAGAGTTAACTTCCTTCCTAATAGCTAGCAGGAGGCTGTGTTTTGGATTTGTGCTCAGAAGAAAGCTGATATAAAAGTGATGTTTATGCGGCTGCCAAGGTCTTTCAGCTTCTCTGGCTGTCTGCAAACAGGAGAAGCTTGGAGGGAGCACAGCCCCAGTTACTAGCCCAGGATTTGATCTTAGGTTTGGGATTGAGACCCAAAGTGGACAATAACCTATTCCATAACATACACGTCATGCCCAGTATATAGGTGAGGACCCCCCCCCCCGAAGATCGGCCCCTTTTGGTTCTACATCTCTTTTGCTCTGGGTCATCTCGCTCCAAGTGGTTGCTCTCCCAAGGCCTTCCTCCCCCCACCCCAGTCAGCGCTCAGTCTCAGACTGTTATCTCCGTTCCATGGGTGCGGTTTCTTGACTCTCCCTGCTCCAGGATCGTTCATTCCTATATTTGTATATAGTAGTATTTTCAATATTATTGTAGTTTAGTTATTAAATTGTTCTTATCTCAAACCACGAGTCCTTTTTTCCCTTTACCCCTTTAATTCTCTCCCCATCCTCAGGCGGGGGGGCTGGGGGGAAATTGAGTGAGCGGGCGTGCGTGGGTTGGCCCCCAGCCAAGGGCAAATTCATCACATTGAGGAATATGAGTTTTCATACTGTTTAGGGGACAAATTCTGCCCTCTGATGTGAATACATATCCTGCTGACATCTGTGGTTACCTAAGGGTGATAGCCATTGGAACAGAGCTTGGAAACATATTTCTGATCCCATGTTCTGTTAGATCTCAAGAAAAAGAGTACTATCATGAAAAAAAAAGTCATGGTAGTACAAGTGCATTTTTAACAAAGTGAGGAGACGTCAAAAGTGTCTTCTGAATTTAAATATATAATGTATAAGTACATGTGAAGGTCACAAAGTATTACAAATGGAATGGGGGTGGTGCTGAAGAGAAAATGGGAAGGGAAGCTTTTATTACTTAAGATTTCCAATAATAGCAGCTGTGGTTGAGACTGCTTTGCTACTTGCTGAGTGTGGCAATAATACTGTGCTGGCCCTCAGAAGATTATTGCCAGCTTTGTCATTAGCTTGGATAAAATCCAAATGTCTGCATTTGAGGTGAGATAATCCTGTGCATCCGTACAGACTGAGAAATTGCATAGCAGTCCTCATAGAAAGCATCTGGGAGTCAGATTTCATCTGGGGGTTGGGGTGGAGCTAGGTTGGATATGACTCATCATGTGACTCATTGCTGCATAAAAGGCAAACTGTATAATTATCTACATTAAATGGAAAGTGGCCAGTAGATTGAGGGAAGTATGATTCTCTCTCTAATTGGCACTGGTGGGACTGCCAGTGCTGTGTCCAGTGTTGATTCTGTGTCCAGCGCTGAGTCCCCTGGTTCGAAAAGGAGGTGGATACATTGGAGATGGCTCAGTCAAAGATTCCTAGGGTGGTCTTTTAGGGCACCAACCTCTGAGGAGGGTTATGTTTGTTGGGTTTGGTAAAGAAGAGGTCCAGAGGCACTCAGTAGTGGCTTATGACTAGCTGTAAGGACTGTAACTAAGATGAGCTGAACTCCTCTTGGTACAGTCAGGTGAAATAAGAAGGGCAACAGCTGCAATTTGTGGCTTGGGAAGTTCAGATTCAATATTAGCAAAAGAAGTGTCCCTCCACATAAAAAAGTCTGACCTTTCTTTGTGCTTTATACATCAAGGAAAGCCTTTTCTTTTCAATTGCACATCTGCCTCAAGATAACACCAGTGAAGTACGAGATCTGCTAAAGATAAATCTAAGGACATACATGAACAGGAGAACGTACTTTTCCTCTGATAAAAACTTTCTCCCCAAAATAGTTTTTTGAGGAAGAAGATGGAGTAAAGTTGCTGCTGTGATGATTCTCATTGAAGTAGGTAAGAATTACTTCAAACATTGACAATCTGGCACCATTGCAAGAAGGAGGCAATAGCAGTGCTCTAGTCAAAAAATAGACAGCAAATATAAGGGTGAATAAGGAGAGGAAGAGAAAATATGAATAAGGAAGGACATCAGCTGGAGGACAAGCAGAAGAGGACTGTCAGAGAAGGTGAAAAACATCTGTAGCAAAGTTCTGCAAAGGGAAGCACAGGGTAGTCATGGTAGGCAAAGAAAAGCAGGAATAAAAAGGCTGAAGACAGGAGAAGGTAAAATAGAACAGCACTTTGTGTCACAGATAATATTCGTACGGCCTGGATCAATGTTAAACTGTCACATTTATTCCACTGGAATGTTCTGTCATATAAAACAGTGTCCTTCCGCAGGGTCTTCCAAACCATCCTGGCACTGCCATTTCTGCAGTTTTGACCATTTCTTCCCCCATCACTTATTCACAGGTCATAAGGAAGATTAAACCTTTCTTAATATGTTACGTCTTGATGAAAGGAGGAAGACAGTGAGTAATCAGCCTGGAAGATACTTCTCTCCTTCTCTTTGACCTCAGACTTCAGCAGAAAGACTGGGTATCAGGTGCCTTTCTTCTTTGTGGTTTGTCTAGAAAAGCAGGGAAGGACTTTACACAGAGACTAGGAGCAACCATTGGGCTATAAATGCACTCCCTAGTTGGATAAGAAAACACTATAGCAAAAATCTACTCCTGCTCCAAAATCCCTACCAAATTTTGATTTTTATCTGATTGTCCTGGGTCCAGCTGGGATAGAGTTAATTCCTCACAGAAGCTGGGAGGTGGGTAGCCAAAGGGATATTCGATACCATGCTGACGTCATGCCCGGGTCTTGGGGAGACAGGGCCGGTTGGTTTTGTGAAAGCTCCCGGTGGTGAGATATTCATTGTATCAGTGTTTCCATTGTATTTTATACCTTGTCTTACTGTTATATTCTCTTACCTTTTGTTTTCCTTGTGTGGTGTTATTAAAAATCTGTCGTTATCTCAACTCATGAGGTTCCATTTTTTTTCTTTTCTCCTACCCTTTCCCATCTTACTGGGAGGGGAGGGGGAAGGGGGGGGGGGGTTGCGACCACGTGGTGGTGGTCCTGACCCGAGACAATTAGCCATGAGCATCAGGTCAGGTATGCTACCACATCTGCCCAGACTGCAACCTGCCAGCAGTGTCCAGCTGAATCAGCTCTTCCTCATTAACAGACATGAATTCTACTGGGAAAGAGTTAACCATCCTGTGTCTCACAGAAGCCAACTGTTCATTGCCCAGCTACAGAAAAGGCATCATGTCAGCTATTCAGAAACAGAAGACCTGGAGTATGGATAGCAATTGCTAAGGAATCACTTTGAGAGCAGGCAGACCTGAGATGCATGAGCTGTTAGTGTTGTTGTGATAATAAACCTAAACTGTATCATTAGGCAGATTCTTGAGTTTTGTTTCAGAGTAGGCTGGAAAAGTTGCAAGTTAGAAACTTGCTAGGATATAACAGGACAGTAATTATTCTGTAGAAAACATTTCATCTAATTCAGTGGTAAACAGTCCTGCACAGTCATCAGCTCCAGCAGCCTCACAAAAACTATTCACTTTCCAATTACACCACTAGCCGTTTGCCCAGAGAACTCACCAGAAGCCTGAGGAGAGTCCTTGGCCCAGCATACCACAAATACAATGCAGATTAGGTAAGGAGTACACAGGCAGTTGATGAGCACTGCAAGCCTTCTTGGACTAAAAGGACTTTTAATCACACTACCCACTCTCTTTTCTGTCCTAGAATTTTCAATCTGTTGCTACTTGTCACCATTAGTCTTCATCTAAAGGTCAATTATGGTTATTTCCAAGAAAGAGAAAGAGAGAGGGGAATCAGCTTTACTTCCTGAAATAATGTAAATTCCAAAGTCAAGAAGCTTCTGTAACCAGCCAAGGTTGATTAATCCCAGGTTGCTCTGGCACAGAGGAAAAGCAGACTTGGAATCTTTCAGCATCTGTTTCCAAGGCAATGAGAGACAAGCCCCACCACAAAAAATGACAGCTTGATTTTATGGTGCACATACCAGTCATAACAAGCTTTTCAAAGTGCTTTGCAAAGACTGCCACAAAAGGGGGAAATTCTGCTAAAGTACCATATGAGCAACCCACCTAAATAAATAGGAGGGTGAGTGACTCTGCAGTACAACTATTATAGACTGGGTCTGCCTGTGATCTCTGAAACTTAAAAAGGCCTTAGGCACAGGGCAACTATAAGCTGTTTACTGCCTGAATCTCCCTGTATCACTGAAGTCTACATATATTCAGCATTTCCTAGTCAAGTTCAGTTACTAGTCAGGTGATGTATTTGTTACCACTTTCAAATTTTCAGTATACTTGCCTGCATGTAAATGGAAGCTTTATGCTAGTAGATGATCTTTTCTCAGGAGCTGCTGTCAGAGACAAGAGACTTCACTAGGGTTGTGTTCCATTTCCACTAAAAACTGCACCATAGTCAAGCAGTTCCCCAAAAGGTACCAGCTCACCTCTCCAGTTAAAATGAACTGGCAGCCTGACTGCTGTTTTCTGCCATAGATCTATTACTTACAGACAAGGCGTTTTGAAGTTTGCAAATGTGAACATGAAAAGCAGCAAGATGAAAAAGAATGGGAGGAGAGCTTGCCTCCTTCAACGTAAGAAGATTAAGTGTGGCAAACAATGGCAGGCCCTTAAGAAGGGCAGAAAAAGAGACGAATGCTTGTGCAGAAGGTACTGAGTTTAGGGAGAGTTAAGTGCAGCGTTAGACCTATTTCCTTGACTGTGATGTTCATTAACCTTCTTCTATGAAGGAAAATGTAATGCGTGTGACAGCTGGGGTACAGTCCATTAGAAACACAAAAGGGGAATGAGTAGTGGACTCTGGTGTTGAGTTAGCTACTGCCCCTGGGATAGGATATCTATGCCTGCCTGTCCTTGTTCGATGTACATGCCTGGCAAAAAAACCCACTCTATCACCGAGTTTCCTCCTACAGAATGATAATGAGTGGAGATTAAAGAAAAAAAAACACCTTCCTTTGCTCAAAAAAATACTCCAGCTATTTGGAGAAATTACACAGAGACCCACTCATCCTTCTAGTTTGTTTTCCCAAGTGTGGTTATGTTAACATAGCTACATCAGAGTCTAAAACCCAGGGTAAGCAATGCCTAACTGCAACAGTAAAGGCTGGAAAACAAACCAGACAGTGGCTTCCTGTGGTACTGAGACTTGATGTGAACATTGCAGAAACTTGCTACCAGGCAATGTTCATATGGTAATTGATTTTGCCAACTGACTTTCAAAGGTATATGTGCTTTTCCTGGAACTCTAGACTTTACACTCTAACATGTGAGATGTTCTTTAGGACAGGTAACAGGTCTATATCTTTGTGAGTCTCATATCTGCATATTCATAAACATCTGAAATACCAGGACCTGAGCAGTCAGGCCCTGAACCAAAGTTGACCTCTAGCTGAACCTCACAACCTAACAATATACCTAGTATTTATAAGATTGATCACACAGTGCAATGTATTATCTTATTAATGTATGCTAATTTATGAAAGCTTTGTTGTAACGCATATAGAGCATTGCTGTAACGCTTGCTGTGTAAGGTTAGCCAGCAGAAAGGTGCTGGTTGTATAACCGTGGTCACATTTGTTGAAAACAGATACATCTGTCACAACCGAAAACCAGATATGCCTACCGCAACCAACAGAGGTAAAAGGAGGATGCTGCAGGGCTGTGACAGGCTTTGTTGGGAGATACGTAATCAGGATTACCAAGTGTGTTTACCCTTTTTTAACTTCCCTCCTACCGCAACCAACAGAGGTAAAAGGAGGATGCTGCAGGGCTGTGACAGGCTTTGTTGGGAGATACGTAATCAGGATTACCAAGTGTGTTTACCCTTTTTTAACTTCCCTCTTGATGTCCTGGCCAAACATGAGAGGAAAGTTGACAAGGGGAAAACCACGCCAGATGTTTTGTGCAGTTTGAGATGTAAAGTTGTTTATTCCACTGTATAAAAGCAGGAAACATTTGCAGGGAAATTTCAAAGCCTCATCTATACAGTGGACGCACTGTATAGAAATTTCCCAATTGCCGGGAAAAGTTCTCCAATTCCTTGCT
>WKFP01013130.1:129589-142588 GCA_011057875.1 Pterocles orientalis
GTTGCAGAAGGCAAAGTCAGTGACTGGGAGAAGGAAGAACTGCCAGCTGTAGGAGAAGATCAGGTTCGAGACCATTTAAAGAACCTGAAGGTGCACAAGTCCATGGGACCTGATGAGATACATCTGCGGGTCCTGAAGGAACTGGCAGATGAAGTTGCCAAACCACTATCCATCATATTAGAGAAGTTGTGGCACTCTGGTGAAGTTCCCACAGACTGGAAAAGGGGAAACATAACCCCCATTTTTAAAAAAGGAAATAAAGAAGACCTGGGAAACTACAGGCCAGTCAGTCTCACCTCTGTGCCTGGCAAGATCATGGAACAAATCCTCCTGGAATCTATGCTAAGGCACATGGATAACAAGCAGGTTATTGGTGACAGCCGACATGGCTTTACCAAAGGAAAATTGTGCCTGACAAATTTGGTAGCCTTCTACGACAGAGCCATGGCGCTGGTGGATAGAGGAAGGGCAACTGACATAATCCCCCTGGACTTGTGCAAAGCCTTTGACAGAGTCCCACATGACATCCTTGTCTCTAAGTTGGAGGACATGGATTTGACGGAAGGACCACTCGCTGGATAAGGAATTGGCTAGACGGCCGCACTCAGAGAGTGGTGGTCAATGGCTCAATGTCCAAGTGGAGACCAGTGACAAGTGGTGTTCCACAGGGGTCAGTACTGGGACCAGTGTTGTTTAATATCTTTGTTGGAGACATGGACAGTGGGATGGAGTGCACCCTCAGCAAGTTTGCTGGTGACACCAAGCTGTGTGGTGTGGTGGACACGCTGGAGGGAAGGGATGCCATCCAGAGGGACCTTGAGAGGCTGGAGAGGTGGGCCAATGCAAACCTCATGAAATTTAACAAGGCCAAGTGCAAGGTCGTGCACGTGGGTCGAGGCAATCCCAAGCACAAATACAGGCTGGGCAGAGAATGGATAGAGAGCAGCTCTGAGGAGAAGGGCTTTGGGGTATTGGTGGATGAAGTTGCTCAACATGAGCCGGCAGTGTGCGCTTGCTGCGCAGAAAGCCAACCGTGTCCTGGGCTGCATCAAAAGAAGCATTAGCAGCAGGTCAAAGGAGGTGATTATTCCCCTCTACTCTGCTCTCATGAGACCCCACCTGGAGTGTTCAGATGTGGGGCCCCCAACATAAAAAAGACCTGGATCTGTTGGAGAGAGTCCAGAGGAGAGCCACAAAATTAATCAGAGGGCTGGAGCACCTTCCCTATGAGGACAGGCTGAAAGAGTTGGGGTTGTTCAGCCCGGAGAAGAGAAAGCTCCGAGGAGACTTAATAGCAACCTTCCAGTACCTGAAGGGGGCTACAGGAGAGATGGGGAGGCACTCCTTATCGGGGAGTGTAGTGAGAGGATGAGGGGTAATGGGTATAAGCTAAAAGAGGGTAAATTTAGACTAGACATTAGGAAGAAATTTTTCACTCTGAGGGTGGTGAGACACTGGAACAGGTTGCCCAGGGGAGCTGTGGATGCCCCATCCCTGGAGGTGTTCAGGGCCAGGCTGGATGAGGCTTTGGGCAATGTGGTCTAGTGGAGGGTGTCCCCGCCCATGGCAGGGGGGTTGGAACTTGATGATCTTTAAGGTCCTTTCCAACTCAAACCGTTCTATGATTCTATGATTCTGTAATTCTATTGATTTCTTGCTAGATTGGCAAATGCTAGATCTATGTATTTGCCGCCATCGGTGATATGCATAAGGCTTTGGAAGTACTCTTATAAAGCATTTTAACTGGAAGATCTATGAAAATCACTTAGCTGGCTCTGTCAAGTCTGACAAATAGCCATCTGTCTTTTTGCTTTCTCTTCCATAACTGTCTTATATAGTAAGCTGTCACTGCCATTGAGCAACTAGCTGTAACTATGACAGTGGATTGGCATTTTTTTCTTCCCAGTTCAGTATTTTCCTTCCCCTTTCATTAAGGAAAATTGCCAAAATGCTACTGCCTCCCACTGAAACGTGAAAAATAAGAAAGTCTAATCCGTACTGCGTGTATTTCATGAGCTGAGAGAACTGTGGCTTATTTTCCAGAGCCAGTCTGGAACTTAGCAGAAGTGAAGCCATACTTCTTTACAATGTTGCCTGATGATGTCCCCAGTAAGTTAAATACAATCAGACTTTGGCCAGGTTATAGTGTAGAGTCAGCAGTCTTCAGGTGCCTAAGATGATGATTTTTCTGGCTGCAAACAGAGCTCAGCCTCCTGGGTTATTGATCTGGTTGTGGGCTTTGGCAACTGATGTGGTTGTGAATTTTGGCAGGACATAGAGATTCTGCTAGTTCATCTCTGGTCTCTGACAGAGAGAAGATGGACTTATTTATGCTAAACTCTGTGTAATACAGGTATAATTGTGTGACTTAGATGTTAATGGTGCCCATCTTCTCTTTTTCTTCAAACTTAATAAAACAGAAGGATGGTAGAAGCAAAAGAATCAAAAGAAGTACATTAACTTAACATGTCGTATACTTCTATATCAGGAAAAAAACATTTCATGAGCAGCACATAATAGTTTTGCTTGTAGTGTTCAGAAACCTGCTTGGTATAATAAAAAACCTCTGGAAGTACAGATGTATTTGGTATCATTAGCTGAAGTTAGAGAAGTCAGTACAGCAGAGTTGTTCACAGTTTGGATGAAAGTGAAAGCTTGCTTCTGAAAAGGAAAAGGGAAAATAGCAAGAACATAGCTAGTACTACTAAAGGCAATGAAAAGATTCCTTAAGGAAAGAGCTTTTGTTGCTAGCTATTTTTGTCATAGACATGGCCTAGAGAAGCCCATCAAGCTCAGAACCCCATGTTCTAGGTATTGTCCTTCAGATCCTGCTTTGGTAGTTTGTCATTTAGTAGGTGAGAGCAAAGCGTTATTTCCCTGACTCTTGCTATACACTTGTGCCACAGAGCTGAAGTGAATTAGGTGCAACACAACAAATTCTAGGAGGGCTGGGCCAGAGCCAGTTTTCAGGTCTGTTTTAGTAGGTGACAGGATCTTCCTGTCCACAAACCTAAAAACTGTCATGCTGGAAAGAACTTGAAACAAAATTCAAGCTGCTAGATCAAAACAGTACATAATTAAAAATTGATGATTTAGGAAAAAAGTGATGCAGAACTAGAACTCTTCTTGTGACTAAGCTAATTTGTGTGATCCACTCCTTTTAATTAGGAACACTACCTACTACAGTGTGGAAACAGGAATAAGAATGGATAGGTTTAATAAGAAGGGTAGACTAGTGCATCTTCAAATGAAAATGTTCTTATCTTTACTGCAGTCTTGGGACCTGCAAGAGTTTTGACAAAATATATAATCTCTTAATGACAAAAAATGCAAGAGCGTGGCACATTCTCTCCCTTGCACCTCATGTGTTCTGGAAATACATAAAGATGATTTTTTATTAATAGTAAATCCATGTGTGTACCAGCTTCCAAAGAACTACGAGCTTGGTGAGGAAGAGAAAGTAAACCTACAGTGACCTAAAACACAGAGGATTCACGTTACAAATAAATTTAAGCCATGCTTTTAAAATAGCGTATGAAAGATCATGTTCAGGTAAGAGTATGAACTCAGGAGGAATTTGAGACATACTGGTCTCAAAAAATAACATCTGTGTCATTTGCTGCCAGGATAAATAAAAAAATCCCAACAGCCTTAAGCCACAACGAATCCTACAATGGTCCCTGCAAATTATGGTCAAATAGAAGTATAAACCTTGAAGAACAATTTTAATGAGAAAGCTTATTGAAATTTCTAACACCTGTGCGTGAAATACACACCTAGCTAGAACTATTAGATTTTAGTCGTCTCTGCCCCAATTTACTAGACGATTTTATCTACCAGTTTTGCAATCTATAGTACTAATATTAATTTAGATATTAATCTATATTAGTCTGCATTTTGGAGTGTGGAGAATTAGTTGATGGCTGTACGTGCCTTGTTTTGTACATATTTAGAGACAATACAAAAGTGCAAAGTAAGTGCAAAGTATTATTTAAAGCACTTTTTATATGTGACACAAGGATGGGAGAGACCACTTTAATTATAATTTCAGGTACTGTAATGGAACATCATCAAGTATACTGCAAACTTTTACTATACTCATCATCCCATACACTGCAAACTAAACATCCTTCATTGTCCAGTACAATCTTACAATTTACAGTACCAAAGAGAAAAAGTCCTCAAACTGTGGTTTGCAAAAGGAAGAGAGCAGAAGAGATCAAGGGCATAGTCAAGTAGTATTGTCAAATAGAGTAGCCTAATCTTGGTTACTCCCTAGAGCTGAATGTATTTTATACGTTTTTAGGTTAGATTTTTTAAAATTATTTTGCCTCTCTGAGTGATACTCTGCCATATCTAAAAGGTGTTTTATCTTCAGCACTGCTAAAGTTGTGAAAGACACAAAAATTCTCACATCTGGAAGCACCCTAAAAGGATCGTGGATGGCCCTTTTGGCAAGATTTATGGAATTTTAAGTTTTATTTGTGATATAAGATTGAAATTAAGGTTTGTCCTATAGTTTGTGACCACTGCAGAAGCCTGTGAAAACTATAAAATATAAATGTACTAATCAGGATATTCCAACATGGCTTGTTATGGTGCTCTCAAGCCTGGTTGTCCTAACATCTGAGCCCTCACTTCCATGTATACTCACAGCTAATTTCAAATACGGTTGTTAAAGACTAACAGTTCTGTATGATGATGATTAGTATAGTATAAGTACTGGCTGTTCCCAAGAAGTGTGTTGCTGACGAACGAATCTGGAAAGGGCAAGAGGGAATTGCATCTGCTGGCCAGGGCCTAGCAGCACCATATTCGGACCCACAACTGCAGTGGTCTCACAGGGAGTGGGCCTGGTCCTAGAGATGGTGTGGCCACTAGGGAAGGGGACCTCCCTGCTGGGCCAGGGAAATGGAGCAGCTTTGAGGGAAGCAGGGCGCTATGTCAGGCCACTGAACCCTAGACACAGGGTATCTTCAAGAGGACAGGGCCTCCTCATTGGGTCCTGAAAGAAGGATGGCCTCGAGGGGAACAGGCCTCCTAGCCAGGCCCTGGAAGCAGAGTGATGATGAGCAGTGTGTCCTCCCTGACAGGTTAAGGAGATCAGGTGGCATTGAAGAGAGCAGGCTTAAGGGGGATTGGCCTGTTCTTGCATCTGTGTCAACTAAGTGCTGGTGAAGATACACTTGGAATGCTGTATCCAATTTTTCTCCTCTTCCTCCAATCCAAGAAAGACGTGGATGTGAGAATCTTTTTAGAAGAAAATAGTCATGCAGTTGATTTGTACTAAAGGAGAAAAAACATCAGCAAGGAATGAGAATGTAGGCAATTATGCAGAATGTGAGTGAGGTAAGGAGGAACTGAAGGTAAATAATCAGCATGACTAAGTAACTTTAAGGGTCCCGTTCCCAGGACCAATAGTAGCCAATAGTAACTTTGTTGTTAGGAACTTAGAAGCATTGTATCCAATTAGTAGCTGTCAAATCTGCAAGAGCTCTGTATAAAAGTGTGTAATCAAGGCATAATAAATGGCTATATCATGATCATATTGGTCTGCATCTGAGTCCATACCAGTGACATGCGGACAAGCAAGATTTGACTAGTGGAGGGTTAACACAATGGCCAAGGGTGTTAGAGCCCATCTTATAGTTGGAGTTGAGTTTGTTTATAACTATGTGAAAGGTAGTTTAGAAGTATGACAGAGCAAAACTCCTCAATTAGGGTACAATAAAAAACCAATGGGCTATGAATTGCTTGGTAACTTCCCAAAACTTGGGAAATGCTGGTTTGATCTTAGAGGAGACAAAAGAATTCATTGGGTAGGACAGCACCAGAAGATGTGACCCAGAGAGGCTGGGTAATCTCCATCCCTGACCATTTTCAAGGTTCAGGTCACCTAATACAGTGTTGGCAACAGTCCCACTCCAATAATTAAATTGGGGTGGAGACCTCCAAGGTTCTTTCTATTCACTGCTTCCATGGTTCTAGCTTCTAACTGCTTCTGTATTTCCTGAATCTTCTTGTTGTGTAACAAATAGTATTAGTAGCTCTGAGTTTAAAATTTTCTTGCATCACAAATTAACCACAGAAGAACGCTAGTCCACTAAGCTTAGTGTGGCATGAAAAGTCTTATTTGGTAGACAGTAGTATAGAAAAATAATTACCATTTTTCTATGAAACAGAAACAAACAGAAAAAAGAAAAGGAAATAGTTAATTTTTAAGTGTGTATGTGAATGAATTTCTAAATAACTTTGAGTATTAGAAATATCTGAGATCCAATAAAACCCCATTAAGTATACACTTTAACATTGGGCTTTGGTCCCACTTAATTCATATGCCTAAGCATTATTTCTGGCCAGGTTCTTCTGAACTGATACTTAAAAAAACAGTTTAAGGATACAGCTTAATTTTCTCCTAACCTGTTATGAAGTAAGAATGATGTAACAGGTTTGTTAGTGAGACACTACTGAGCACCAGATTCACTGGCCAATTAAATAAATCACCTTTGTCTTACTGTCCACATACTGTGAATGTAGGCAAAAAGAAAAGCATGGACAGTGAAATGAAACATATGTCTCAAACTGACATGATCATCTAACAAATTGTTCTAGAACACCACGGAGAGTATCTGTTAAAATATGGCTAATAAAGAGAGAGACTCCAGTATGACTCTTAACTGTATTTTATTTTCTTTGGTTTCTGGACACAAAATATTTTACAATTTGGCTTTTAGTTGTAGAATATTTCGGTTTCAAAGGTTTCCAAGTGAAAAGAGTAATCAGTTCCTTTGAAAGAATAAAAAATATGCCAATCTCACTCGTTTAGATTTAAGAGTTTTCTTTGCCAGATTGCAGTTGATATTCCATATTGACATCTTAAACTTCAGAATTGCAGTTTCACAACTAGGCACGCTCCGTTGCCAATGTGTGCTGATTAATGTCACTGAATATTTACCCCAGGGAATAGTAATATAGCTGAATTAAATCACAAAAACGATGACAAGTCGGTTTGCACCTTAGCAAGAGAACATCACATTCCCAAAAGCAATGAAAAGTTAACTCTGCTCATCATGCCACATGCACTGCAAAGTAGAGCTGTACTGTGCCAAATTTATTATTTATGTTAATTGTACTACCATGATTTTTTAAAATTAAATCTAAGCCAGTAGGATATTGTTTTAATTGATAAATGTTGATACAGCTCAATTTACACTCCCTTCAGCCCTGCCTCTTCTCTTTCAGACCTGCTAAGTATTTTCTGCTGGTGTCAGCATCTGCTCACTTCCTTTCTCCAAGCTCTCCTTGTTCCATGCAAAACCTCCATCATCTGCTGCAGTTTCTGGTTCAAAGGCAGATGAGTGTGGGTAGGCTGACCTTGAACAGAAATTAAAGATTAACTACTTCAATAATTAAAAAAAATTGATTTTAACAGTCAGTTGTAAGTAATAATTTAAAAAAGACAAATGCAGTAATCCTGATTAAACTTGATTCTCAGATCCCTTGAGCTAAACAGTGCAAAGCACAGGCAAGACAGCACCAGAATGTTTCGCATACACGACTCCTCAGGAATCACTATCATTGAAGCTAATGAGAGGTAGGGCTACAAAAGCCTTCCTCTAGAGAATGGTGGGAATGCTTACTGTTTCAGGTTTACACAACTTAATGCAGTCTCTTAGGCAGTAAATATTAGTTTCCTAAGGACTCTTGCTTTATAGGGGAGATGAAGGAATCTCTGTCTTAAAATGATAAATTAATCTTTCATTCTTATCTTGACTTTTTCTGGTTTTGACCTATCCAACTTATAAATCCCAAGAAATCTGTCTCATGTTTATAAATTGTCATTTAAAAATCTATGCTAGAGAAAGAATGCAGGCTGATTGATGTTGCCATTAGAGATAGAAGATCTGATACAAAAGAGTTTAGTTCTAGGTTTTTCCTAGTGAATTTCAATGGGATTACATGTTTGAGTGAAAAAAAACCTAATCATAAATTTGAGACTTCTTTACTTTTTGAAAAACTGTAGATACTTTTGTCTCTCCTCCTTTTTAATTATTCCTTAGCCAAGAAGGCATATTTATAGCTTTCTCTGTGTATTCTTTCCCCATAAATTAATCCCTCCCATCATCAATTCATTTTAGCAATCAGCCTCATGACATTCCTTGGAAAAAACAATGAGAGATTTGACAACTACCAGAAGGTGGGACATTGAAAAGATGCAAGTATGCCACAACACTGTTCAGTGAGAGGAAATTCCATAGGAAATAGTGGACAATTTGCATTTAAATGAATGCCTTTTTTTTCTGCATTCTAAATAAAGTGACCCATCTGCACCTGGACAATGTGTCTAAAGGTAGCATGACACAAAGGCCTCTGAGATACAATATAGTAGTTTCCTCTGGTATGAGCTAACAGTAGACTATGTTTGTTCAACAATTAAGATCTCACTCTACTAGAAATGCAAAATTTGATCATCTCCTTTCTGCATGGGAGTAGAATTCCAAATTGTAGACTCCTGTAGAATCAGGAACTCTCAGAAGAAAAGCCCATTATTTTTGTGAATATTTATTATTTGCAGGTGTTCCATGAACAACTAATAGGACTAAAAGAATTACAAGTACTTATTGCACTGGTTTTGGCTGAGATAGTGCTAATTTTCTCCATAGTAGCTCAGATGCTTTGGATTTGTGACCAAACGCAGTGTTGATAGTACACCAAAATTTTTGTTATTGCTGAACAGTGCTTACACAGCATCAAGATTGATGTTTAGCACCGTATGTGTTCCTACAGCAGCATCTAGAGATGTCAACTCACATTGGGTAACATTACCAAAAAGGAGAAATACATTATCTCTGAGCAAGTCAGCTCCTACCCTTCAACGGCTGATGTAAGAGAAGGTGAGGGGGTGTGGGGGCTTTTTGGTGACTTTTTTCAGGAAAACTACACTAGAAAAAAGACCAGATTTTGCTTTACAATAAACCTCTCTGTGTTTGTTGCAATATTCTGTCATTTTCCCTTTTCTTAAGCTGAGACTGTTATCCTGCACATGAAAAACATTGGTTAAAAAAAATCACTCTATATCTTTCACACCAAAAACCAAAACAAAACCAAATCTTTGTGAGAATTTTCTGGAAAACCAGTGCTGGAAAAACTGTAATATTTTAGCTACCTCTAAACCACTGACTAATTGTATTGAGATTTTAAAAAAAATCCTCTTATGATATACATGGTAAAAGAAAGATTTGGGCTGTTTATAGTGAAGGTAGGAGGTGTTAAAATTGGTTTCTGTGCTGAAACTCACTGACTACAGAACAAAGGATCTTTCAATTCCTTGTAAGAGTTGCACTTTCAGAAAACGTTAAAGAAAATTCACCCAGGAATTACTGCATATATTAGAAAATTTAGGAGTAAGGAAATAATTAATAAAGTTGATTGGGGTCCATGTGAGAGCCTGAAAGCAGAGCAGAAGTTGCAGACAAGTGTTTCATGTTGAATTTTGTGAGGGGCAAGCTATAACACCTTTAACAGTTTATGCAGATTAGACCATGTAAAATCAGAGGACGCTGCAGTTAATAGAAAATAGGTGAAGTTAACAAAGTGCAGAGAAATGAACTAGACCAACAGATTCAGAAATGAAATAGAATACTTTTTTCCAAGACTTATGCTTGAACAAAATAAATGCCCAAAGCTAAACATAAACTGTTGCTACCTGTCAAATGTAGTGGGAAAGAAGAATCTGCACATAGTGGTACACTCAGATTTTCAACTTTTGATCTAAGGCACACAAAGAGTAATGAAGGCAAATGCAAAGAGTACTTCAAGATAATGATGCTCTCAGTCTCCATGACAGATTGTTCTTCTGCATAACCTGAGTTACATGTTGTTTGAAAGAAAACATACATTTCCAGTCGACAAATCAAAAACAGCCAGCAGGCCAAATAAAGTGATAAACAAAAAAGAAAGTTTTACACTTCCCGTTAGAAACTGTAGATACTTAGTCTTGATAAATGCCTAATAAGAGCTGACAGTGAAGAAGTAAAACCCTCAAAAGGTGACAACAGAATTTAAACTGCTGCTGTGAGAACAAGGGGAGACCAGGAGAGCCCTCAGGCTTAAATTCTAAGGTAAAGTGTAAAGAGTGAATGTATTATTTTACAGAAAAGATTTGATATGGACATCTCAGAAAGATACTAAAAGTCAGATTGTACTCACTTAACTAAAAACAGGATAACGGTATGGAATATTGGAAGTTCTGTTCCAAAAGTGATTACATAAAAATTGCACCTTCCTACTCAACAGATTTGTTTGCTGTATTTATTCAGAGTCAGACCTATTTAACTCAAAGACAAAACTGCCTTTACAACTTTTTATTCTTGTCCTGTCACTTGACAGAGCCCACACAATTCAGTCAGGGCGTCAGTCTAGATGTCATTCATTCTTGTGCAGCAGATAAATTACTTCGCAAGTTTCAAAAAACTGTACTTCTTAGAGCAACCAGAACATGGATTCAGTGCAAATATTATGGTAATAAATTTTACAGCCTGAATGTTGAGGCAGACTTAGAAAAGATCTTTGTGTGTCCTCCTGGACATAAAGCTGGTATGTTAAATACTGACTTCCCCAAATGTCATGGGGTTTTTACCACTGTCTTCAGTCAAACCTAAACATAAGCAGGCATAAACTAATTCCCTATATCTTTCTGTCATTTGTTGGCTTGAATGAATTGGAAGATAGAAAAAAAATTCTTTGTATGGCAGTGTAGCTCTTAAAGAGGTTTCTCCATATTCTCAAACATCCTTCACTATTTGTAATAGTATACAAACATATATATTTATAAAAAAAATTTACAATAGACATCTCAGCATAGATGATATCAGTTGCTATTCCCTTATCCACCAGTGCTGTGGCCTCGTTGTGGAAGGCCACCAAATTTGTCAGGCACGATTTGCCCTTGTTGAAACTGTGTTGGTTGTGGTTAACAGCCTCCTTGTTTTCCATGAGCCTTAGCATAGTTTCCAGGAGGATTTGCTCTATGATCTTGCCAGGCACAGAGGTAAGACAGACTGGTCTGTAGTTTCCCAGGCACCACACTTACAGCCCCTCCAGAAGTCCAAGTCAGCACTTCTTTACATCCCTAATGGTCCAGACACTGTTTTATGCTCCAGCCGGAGACCAGCACCAAATGGAAATGTCTGGACCTTCTTCCTACGAGAAAGGCTGTAGCTGCAAAACTTAGCGCTGATTCCTGCCTTCCTTGGTGCCGCACGTGCAACCACTCTGGTACTTGCGCTCTGTGCCTCTTCTCGGGGCACAGTTTTTCACTCCAGCCGGAGACCAGGGCCAAAACTGGAAACAATGGGCGAGTGCTTCTAAGCAAAGGCGCTAGAATCAAAAACCAGTACTGATTCTTGCCTTCCCTTTCTGAGCTATTTAAAACCACTCCGGCACTCGGGCTCTGCTTTACTTTCTCTCACGAATAATCTGGATACAGCTTTTTGACTTCAGGCGGAGCCCAGCACCAAAATTGGAAACATCCAGAGATTGTGCCAATGTGAAAAATGTCAGCAAAAGTCAGTGCTGATTCTTACCTTCCATTGGCAACGCTTTCACAGCTCCACCAACATGACATTCCACGATTTCCTACCTACCTCCCTAATAGTTCAGATGTTTTTTCCCCACTTTCGCCAGAGCCCAGCTCCAAAACTGAAAATGTCCAGTGATAGCTCCCATGCGAAAGGTGCTAGCAACAAAAGATAGAACACCCTCTCACTTTCCCTTGGCAGCGCTTTCATAGCCACACCAACGCTGGATCTCTGCACTTGCCTAGTCACCTAATAATACGAACATTGTTTTTCACTCTTGACAGAGTCCAGTTACGAAGTTGAAAACGTCCAGCAACTGCTCCAACATGGAAAATGCTATCAACAAAAGCTATCAGTAGTTCTGACTTTCCCTTAGCACTGCATTCACAGGCATACCAACAGTGGTGGTCTACGCTTCCCTACCTAAGGGTTTAGTCATGTTTTTTCACTCTCAACAGAGCCCAGCTCTAAAATCAAAAAGCAATTGCATACTTGGAAAAAGTGCTAACAGCAAAAACTCTTGCTGGTTCTCACCTTCCAGTGGCACTACACTTACAGCCACTCTGGCGCTCCTGCTCTGCACATATGTCGTGGGTTAAGTAGAAGAGAGTTAATTTTTTTTCCTTCTCTTCATAAATAGCTAGCAAGAAGCTATGTTTTGGATTCCTGCTCAGAAGAAGCTGATAAAGATCCCATATTTTGTTCTGCTGCCAAGGTCAGAAGACAAGCAAAGAGACACAGTCCAGCCGCTAGCCTGAGATTTGCTCTTAGGTTCAGATTGAAACCAGACTGACCAATTAGTATTCCATCCCATGCACGTCACACCCTGTATATGGGTGAGGACTCTTCCAGGAGATCGCCCTCTTTTACTCCTCTTGGGCTCCAGATCATTTTGCTTCAGGTACTGCATTCGCTCTCCCAAGGCCTTCCCCCCTCCACAGACGCCAGTAGCTCTCGGAGCCCGGGACACTTATTATCTCCGTTCCGTGAGTTTCGGGATCCTCCCTCTCTGGGGAGATCATTAGCTGGTTTTTTTCCCCTGCTTCGATCAGCTCTCAGCCTGGGACGCTTGGGCTGTTATCTCTGTTCCGTGAGTGCCTCCGGGAGCGGTGCACTCTCCCCTCCCCTCCTCCCCCCGCCTTTTTGGGGGAATCGTGAATGCGGTGTCTGGGGATTGTTAGCTGGCAACAGGCTGAGCCTCTGGGGGGAGCAGTATCATTGTGTATCACCCATTCCCACCCTCCTCCGGGGTCGTTCGCTGGGAGTGGGCTGGGCCTTTGGTCATCAGGTGGGGAGGGGCAGTGTCAGTGTGTATCACATTGCATATGTGTATATAGTATTATTTCCAATATTATTGTAGTTTAGTTATTAAATTGTCCTTATCTCAACCCACGAGTCCTCTTTGCCATTTACCTCTTTA